>JAHHUM010001178.1:0-481203 GCA_036173005.1 Crenichthys baileyi
GGGGTATATGAGATATTTTGGTGGAAATTGTAAGATAGTTTGGTGGTATATGTAAAAAATTTTTGATAGTTTTTGTAAGAAGGTTTGGTGGTATATGTAAGAGAGTTTGGTGTATATATAAGGTTTTTTGGTGGTATATAAAAGAAGTTTGGTAGTATATGTAAGAGAGTTTGGGGGGGTATTTTTAAAAAATTTTGGGAGAGTTTGGTGGTATATGTAAGAGAGTTTGGTGGTATATATAAGAAGGTTTGGTGGTATATGTAAGAGAGTTTGGTGGTATATGTAAGATAGTTTGATAGTGTTTGTAAGAAGGTTTGGTGGTATATGTAAGAGAGTTTGGTGGTATATGTAAGAGAGTTTGATAGTGTTTGTTAAAACGTTTGGTGGTATATATAAGAGAGTTTGGTGGTATATGTAAGAGAGTTTGATAATGTTTGTAAGAAGGTTTGATAGTGTTTGTAAGAGGGTTTAATAATGTTTGTGTGAGAATTTGAGATTACAGTAATGTTTTTGAGAGGATTTGGTTATCTTTATGCAAGTGAATAGTTATGTTTGTGAGAGAGTATATGGAAGCATGTAAGAGCAATTGTAAGTTTTGTCTCATGGGGCCTTCCATAAAGAGGTGGTGCTCCAGTTAGGTAAGACAAAACTGGACATTTTCCTCCATGTCCACTGAGGTCTTTTTTACCATTTTACACAATTTTAAATGTATTTAATGAGAGCAAAGTGGAACCAGATTGTCGCCTTGTTTGTGTCCACAAAGTTGGCGAAATAAGCCGATTCTGATTGCATTCAGAATTAATAATATGGTTAATTTTACATACATAGGACAAAACTTGAGCACTGAGCGCATACACAAGAAGCAGGAGTCAGAACAGAGCGAGCAGAGCTCTAACACAAGGCATTCAGAGCAACAGTTTATCATTTGAGCACGTACCAGAACATGTATTTACCGAGCGTGTGTATGATTTAAACGCACACACCACAAATTATTGTTTGTTCACATAAATATAATCGCTCACATCAGTCTCAGGTTAGGTTGGTGGCACAAATGTAATGCCACACAGTATTTGAGCAAAACTGTGGGAAAAGTCTGGGTGCTTAACCATCTCACAAGGATCCCCCACGGGTGCGACACCCATGATCTGAGCTTTAATTTTTATAAGGATTTAAACTGTCAGTGGATTTAAAATACAGTCAGATTTTCATTTTATCTGCTGTCAGTCATTTTATTACCTTTACAATATTTATTCTCTCCATCCGTTTTTCCAAGTCTTTTTCTGTCTCTGTTGCAGGCAGGCGAGTCGACTACCGAGCTAGAGGAATGCGGGAGAGCGGGAAACGGGCAGGGGGCAAGTGGGATAAGAGGGGTTACCATAATGTAAAACTCAAAGGCGCGGAAAAATAACATGTTTTAATATTTTAAAAATTTTACTAATATTTCGTTAATGCTTATTAGATGTCCAGTTTTTAGATGACGTTTTTTGAGGGGGCAAGTGCCTATTCAAGCTAGCTAGTTCCCTTAAAAATTCTACATAAATATAGAATGAAATATGGAATTAAAAGACGTTAGACAACAATTCAAAATGGGTTAATTGGAGTAGACACGCATCCGTGAACAGCTCAAAACAAGCAACTTCTCTGTTGTCCAAATGGGGAAAACATAATAAACCTTTAGCAGTCAACTGGAACAAAACAAGCAAAATTTGAGTCCTTGGAAAAGAAACCTCTCTGCTTTTCATTTAACTTCACCTTGGGCAGTCTTCAATCTGGATATAGATCTTCTGATATCAGCAAGATTTCCAGCTTTGTCAACCTCTTCCAGAAATGGCCATTGTGGAGAACTAAAGTAAACTCACCTGCGAGTTCCTATCGGCACATTATAGCATTCAATTGCATCCATAGGGCCCAATTTTGGGCCCTATGAAAGAAATTTGACTCGGTCCCCACATAGCTGGCCATAAGGCGGGCAGAAAATTTTGATAGTGTTTTACATAAAACTTTTTTGAAATATTTTTGGATATCATTCTGGACCTGGTTCTGTAGTGCACATGATATACAAAATTACAGTGAGGAAAATAAGTATTTGAACACCCTGCGACTTTGCAAGTTCTCCCACTTAGAAATCATAGAGGGGTCTGAAATTTTCATCTTAGGTGCATGTCCAATGTGAGAGACATAATCTAAAAAAAATCCGGAAATCACAATGTATGATTTTTTAATAATTTATTTGTGTGATACTGCTGCAAATAAGTATTCCAACACCTGTGAAAATCAATGTTAATATTTGGTACAGTAGCCTTTGTTTGCAATTACAGATGTCAAACGTTTCCTGTGGTTTTTCACCAGGTTCGCAAAAACTGCAGCAGGGATTTTGGCCCTGAAGTGCTGAAGTCCTGTTGCAGCCTCACATCAACTATGGAACAGAATAATTCAACTTGGCAATCACAATACACTACCCACCCTCACTGAAGATGACATCACGAAAGAAGCAGATGTTTATGAGCAAAACTTGTGGGCCCAAAAAGGAGCTACTGTTGGGACTTGGGAGTGTTACACTGTACTTGTCCACCAGAGGTCTTCCTAGAGCCACTGCTGACTGCTACAGGTGATTGTTGGCTGATTGTGTGTACCTGGAGGGGTATTTAGGAGCCTGCCACCAGTCCTTTGTTGCCTGAGTGTTTTGCCCATGTGGTAATCATCAAGCCAGAGTAACTTTGCCAGTCTGACCTGAGCTTGTGCTAACCTTGTTTTGTTTCTCTGCTTCCTGCTAGTACCTGTGAGGTGTGGGCGGTTTCCTCTCAACATGGACATCAAGTACCTCTATCAAACAGTTTGTGAACTTTGGACTATCACCACTAGACTGTGGTTTGGTTCCTTGATCTCCCAAGCTCCTACCTCTGTGTGGACTCAGACCTGATCTGGACCGTTATTGGACAGCATTCTGGATTGCCTGACACCCAAGCCCAATTGTAAAGATCTCCCCGGAGTTTACTACCTGTGACAAATGTAAGCCAACTCTTTGGACTTTGAGGATTTATTTTGATGTGGCCAGAACTAACCAGAACTTCACTCTTTAGTGAATTTGGGAAGTCTGAAGTACCTGCCTGAGCATTCCCGACCGGGTTTCCGGTGTGACTTGAAATACTGACTGTAAATAAACCTTTGAACCTTTTCTGGTCTCCTGAGTGAGTTTGCATGTGGGTCAAACAAATTCAAAAAGCAATGATAGTTACAGAAAATAATGGACTTTGGAGATCTCACGACGGAAGGTTGGTCGTACCTGCTAAATTATGTTACCTCCTCTTAAAACAAGCCCATTAGGAATAACCTTACCTAGGAGTAACCTTTTTATTTAGATGCTTTCACACTCACACCATAATAAAGTATAAATTCTGATGTTTTCACTTTTGTTAGCTTATGGATAAGAATCCTCATTGACGTACATTACAAGGACAAATGACCTACGGTTTGACAAAGTTTAGTACATTGGGTTTGATAGTGGAACAGTCTGTCACAGGGTTGATTAGAATGCTGCAGCAACACTTAGATTAAGGATTGGACACCTGCTATTACACACTCTATCAGATAAACACCAGAATGGTGACACATAGTCTACTGATAAACACTGAGGGAGTGTAGATCACTTGCATGAGAGTACCAGATATAAAACTACATGTGACCTTCTTTCAAGGCTGCTTCATCACTTTGATCTCCACGACGATCCAGGACGGGAGCTTCAGCGCATAATTCAATTCAATTCAAAAATACTTAATTAATCCCAAAGGGAAATTAGATGTTGTTGTAGCTCATTATGCAGGTTTCTTCAAAGAGCCGTTGTAGATGCTGATGGCTGTGGGCAGGAAGGATCTCCTGTAGCGGTCTGTCTTACAGCAGATCTGAAGAAGCCTCTGACTGAAGACACTCTGTTGTTGTAGGACAGTCTCATGAAGAGGATGCTCAGGGTTCTCCATAATGTTCTTCATTTTATGAAGAATCCGTTAATAAGCGTTCAGAGATAACTCTGTAACCATTCCTCTGCCTTATTTGGATTAAAAGTGTTAAAAGTTTAGTTCTGTTTGAGAGTTGTTCCTTTAAGAGAAAGTGTTGTAGACAGTAGGGTCACTTCTGGGGATCAAGAGCTGGGGGACTCTGAGGCATCTAACCATTTTTTCAGGGAATGGTGTGAATAAGAGGAAATATTCAACAAGCACAGGTGTGTGGATGAAAATACCTTGTTGATTTCAAAGCTCAGAGGAAAAATGGCAGAACAGTTTGAGATGATAGAATGACAACAGTACCTCAAATAATCACTTATTATAACCAAGGTGTGGTTTATACCATATCTGCACATGTTCAACCTTGAAGCAGATGGGTCACAGCAGCAGGAGACCACTCCGAGTGCCACTTGTGTCAAAATAGAAAACAACTCCAGGCTCACCAACTTAAAACAATAACTGATTGGCATAACATTGCCTCAAAGCATGCATCTGTAACCCGTCCCTTGAATCTATTCTCAAAACAAGTTTTACAAGACAGCAAACCGGAAGGGGGAGTTCCTTTTTTAGGTTCAGTGAGGATTTTGGCAATTTACCTGTGCGAATGTTTAGACTTGTAACAGCCACCCTAGTTTGTAAATAATGTTTTAAAACCTTATCTTGCTTTAAACAGTTTTCTCTCTGATCTGTCTGCTGTGTTTCTTGGTCTTCACAATGCTGTTTTTTTTCACCAGTCTTCTCAGACACAAAACAAAAATAGTGAAGCCTTTTGTAATATGACAAAAAAAAGAGGCATCGTTTACCCTAGATTTTTTTTTTGTTTAGAAACTAAATGGGACAACATTCAGAGATGTACTGTAAATTAACTCCACTAGTACAGTGACTGTTTCTGCACATCATAACAGTTAAAAGGTCCAACAGTGTTTTATGCCTGGTGAGTTAGCAGTAAGTCAAAGACCACTATGTAAAGAAACGAGTGCAGACACTATCTGTATGTTTAACCTGCAAGAGTAGACGTGAATAAATAGTTAATTAGCAGGCATATATATGTGTGTGTGTGTGTGTCATTTTTCCACACTAATTATTGCAAAATGCACTGCTGTGACTCAGGATTAGTCCTATGAAAGTGTGAATTAGCCCCTTAAGTTTAATCTTTAAAGAAATTTTACACCAAGACAACATATTGATGTGAAATGGTCATTTTTAGCATCATGGCTCATGATTCATAGCCATTGTCCAGCCTTTACACTATTGCAGCAAAATGACATTCAGGATGGAGACTTATTAATACCTTAAAATATACCTTTAAATCCTTCCTTTTTACATTTAAATCATTCATTTGTGGTCTATATAAAGTGGAACTGCAATGCTTTGATCTGAATTCCTTGTTATTATAGGTCCACAGGCTCCTCTTTTACCTGCTCTGAGGTGCATCTGAGAACAACTGTTTTGGTGCCTTCTCTTTAAATGCATTGGTGCACTTCAGACCCCGTCCCTATCCAGGTGAAAGAGCGATACACTTTAACTTATCTTTGTAGTTTGGTAACAGAGATGCATCTATCTAGCAGCACAGAAACACGACAAAACAGCAAAAACAAAGCAAAACTGTTTATGTAATAATAATATTCAAAACACGCAGTACGGTTCTGTCCTCAAGGAGCTAAAAGCAGCACACACCACTAACACAAGCAGAAGGCACAATGCTACTGGTATCAGAACAATGCCCAGGACGTCATATCAACACACAATAAATTCATGTCTAAAATAAAGTTTGTCGTCATTTTAGAGTTATTTGCAGCTTACCGCTTTGCTGTGTCCATCATCTCCACAGACAGAAGGAACTGACCCCTTAATCAGATGAAATATTCCAGCAAATCCTTCTTGATTCTGGTGGAGGTTGCTGAAGAACTCATCCTTGAAGTGGGGGAATAGGAATCTCCCCAATGATGTGGGTACATTTCCATAAAAAGTTAAATTTAACCAGTCACTATGAAGAGGTTCTGATGCTGGCGGATGGTGTAATGAATTGTGTGGGTTAATACACCCAACAACCGAATATGTAGACTTATCTACTAAGCGTCGGCATACTTGAGCTTGGACTACAAAATCGGAGTGAGAAATAAATAAGGCGGATAGGTGAATTGGTCAGCCAGAAGTCCATGACCTTATTTAGCTATTCCACAGCAAAGAGTTATCAGACAACTGAACAAACCGAAAAACATGACCCAAACAGAATATAAAGATCCGCAACACCTGGAGAGACTAAATTAAACTTTTCAGCACTCCTACAGACTCCAAGTACACAACAAAATGTAATTAAGGCGCTAAAAAATTGGATTTTGCATAATATGTCCCTTTTAAGTGTTGAATGAAAATAATACAAGTACAAACTAAAGGAAGCCCATGTCTTTAAGTGCAAGGAAAAAATCCAGAAAAGATCTGACACTGGAGAAAACAGATGGATTGTACTTTAGTTGTCCACATCCTGAACCCTGAGGAAAAAGTGAGAAGAAGTTGGTTGCTTATTTTTTCTGACTGGGAACAATGAGCATTAAATTCCAGTAACATTGTTCAATAATTTAATATACCCTGGTATTTTTCTAAAACAAATTAACAGAGGATTAATTTTTATACATCAGTTCAATAATAAAATATATTTGAAGGAAATGCCTCCTAAAGGTTTGCATTTGATTGCCTTATTTGCCTTTTAATACTTAATAATAATATTTCTTGTTTGCACAAATCCAATTGGCACACAACTGAACAGTGACTCATACAGGTCAGTAATAAACCGGTTTATTTTTGTTTCAAAGTCAATAATGTCTCCTTTCAGAAAACAGTGCTTAAATTTTTGTAGTTTACTTTATTTTTGATTTTATTTATTTATTTCATATCTGCTTTTAGCTGTGTTATCCAGCTTTACACATTAGCAAGGTAGAACTGGAGTCAGTAGCTCCAACAGGTATATTATGGTGCCATCTGCTGGTTCTAGTACATTATTGCAATTACAGATTAACCTTTCTAGATATACAGTTACTTTTTGTTAAGCAAAACAAATACTTTGTAAGGGAAAAAGCCCTATAGGTTGGAAAAAAATTGGTGTGAAATTTAGGTGTCAAGCAAGTGCTACCATTGATCCATACTTACCTGTTGGAGTGAGGCCACTTGTGAGAAGCTAAGTTCTGGAACATCACCACTATTGCTAGAAAGTTGGTGAGTGCCTCAGGCCAATAATGAAAGAATTGTCTCCAAAAGCATGAAAAACAACTAGGGAACAGGATCATAGTAATTATGGAAGGGTTTTTAGTTTAGTAACAATAAGCTGATACATTTTCATGATGATATTAGTACCAAAAAGGTTTCTTTAAAAAATGAAAAGGCTGAGTAAATGAATCTGCAGTCTTTCAATTTTTAACAGAACACAGATTTTTTTTTAAATTGAACTCTTTACTGAAATAAAATTTTTGATTTATGCATTAGTGTCCCCATGGCTACAGCTCATAGACTGCAGTTTGCATTGTACTAAAAAACATCTAAAATTGTTTTGGTGCAGTGTCAAGTACCAGAGCTCAAATTCATCCATCATATATTTTCTAACCCTTCTACAAATTCTGACAGCTTGATAAAAAGCTTGCTTATCATGGCCCAAGCCAGAAAATTGTGCCCTCCTACACCTAAACCGTGAGCTGGTTCCACAAGAATGAAGGCGGAAAGGTCCCATTTTTCTGTTAAAAAGTTATCCTGCATCTCTGGGGAGATCCTTTAGATAAATTGGAATTGTGTTATACATTGCCCTGCAAATTTCCTACCCACAGAACAATTTCAACACTGGCGTTTGAAACTTCATTGTATTTTATTTGGATTTTATGTGACAGACCAACACAAGGTTGCAAATTGAGAAGGCAAAGGAAAATAGAATGAAAAGCCATACATGGTATTCAGCCACCCTTAGGCAATTGGTTTTAGGTCTTGTCTTTGCCTGGGTCATTATAACACAAGAATATGCTTTACTCTACACCATACCATTGTAGAACTGTATTTTTGCTCCATCCATCTTTCTCTTAACGTAGACCAGCTTTCCTGTCCATGCTAAAGAAAAGCATCCCCACAGCATGATGCTGCCACCACCATGTTTCAAAGTGGGTATGATGAATTCAGGGAGGTGTGCAGACTTAGTTTTCCACCACACACAGGACCTGATCTTCAAAGATCCCAAATGAAGGTGCAATAAGTGGGCGTGCTGCGCGCAACCTTCAAAGATTGGGTGTGCAATGGATTACAGGTACAAAAGAGGCGCAAACCGCCCCTATTTAAATGAATAAATTGCGTGTGCTACTGGTTGGCTGCTACCACCCCCAACGGAAAAAGAGGAAAAGCGAACAAAAGCTGTGACACTTGAAACATGCAGAGGTTGTTGCACTGCATCATTATGAATTATCCAGTTGCTGATCTTTTCCTACTCTTCTGTTCTGCTCCTGCTTTTGTGGACTGTTACAGTCTGTTAACCTTTTATCGTCGCTATTCACAGCAGCAGGTTTGCCATTGCAGTCTCTGCGCTGACGAGAGTTGGAAGTTCTGTAAGCAGATGCTTTATGTTTGTGGTCCGGATGGACCCTGTGAGGCAAAGACTATATCCTGCTTCGCCTTTAATCAAAATATTGGATAACAGGCCATTGCGCAGTGAGGCAGAGCTGTGTGCCATTGGTACACGCGGGGCAGCTGTTCAATGAGTGCGCACAACTTGTTTACTGTGTTGCTTGACTTAACTCCCAACGGTTGCATCTTAGAAATTGGTCAAGCAATATTAACAATAAAAAAGAAAAATATGTCTGTGAATTAATTTATTAGAGGTTTGCCTCCCTTGAAATTTTAATTATTTTTGGAGACTCACCGTGTTCTTTTTTTTTTTTTTTGATAGTATGTGTTTCAGGGGTTCAGAGTTTATCATAAACAACCACAATATTTAAGCCTGAATGTATTATTAGCAACATAAAAATAGTTTGTTGTAGGAGTAGGCTATACGTATATTATAGCTTTAATAATTTTTAAACATATCACATATCTATCCTGCAAAGAAAAAAAATCAGACATTTATGTACATAAAATAAATTCGTTTTCAATGATTGCACTGAATTTTGTTTGTTTGTTTTGCCAACATTTTAACGGTATACAAGGTGTTTCAATTGTTGTTTGGTGAAATGAAATAATTTTTTTGTCATACCCAGCCAGTGACTGAGTTTTGGGTTTGTGTTTTTGTTTATACCTGGTCTGGATCTCTGATTACTCTTAGTTCTGTGTCCTGCCTTGTTAATTGGTTTCACTCCCTCTGTCTCCCAGTAGTGTCACCCATATCTGTTCTGTTTTTTCCTTGATTACCTGGTCAACATTATTGTCAATAAAGAAAATTTCATTATAGTAGATCATTATCAGACAATGCTGTAACAACCTTTAAAGAATCTGTTCCACTTTTGATTTCCTCATTATCACAGAAAAACACTGGAGGGCAATAATTATGCTGCTAGTTGACACCTAGTTATGCTGCTATAGGCTTAGGCTGCTGGAGGACATAATGACCACTTTCACCCTCTTCGCTACTTTCTCACGCTACTCTTCAATTTTGTATTATTTGCTGTTATCTCAGCTTTTAACTTTGTTTCTCTCTCTTTTCTCTTCCTAGAAGCTACACCTGGCCTGACTCTGTGTCTACCTGTGACACCTTTCTGGAGAGGGGAATCCTCCAAGCTTCTGCTGGCAACAACTTAATGCTCACCCTCTACCGATGATCCACATGGCCCTGTCTTTCAGTGTTTAACCCTTTCTCTCTCCTAGACATAGCTACTGACTGAGCTTCTACTGTGACTAACTCTCTGTGCTCTCTTCAGACTCTAAACTTGAAAACTGGCTCAGAGTTTATCTGTTCCTTCTTTCTAGGTGAAACGACTGAAGGAGCTACATCCATTAACATTTACCTTTTCCTTCCCATAGAAAGTACTCCTGGATCAGTGCTTCTTTGTTCTCTTTGTGTCTCTGCTCTGTTCTCTCTAACCCCCAGTCGGTTGTGGCAGATGGCCGCTCACACTGAGCCTGGTTCTGCTGGAGGTTTCTTCCTGTTAAAAGGGAGTTTTTCCTCTCCACTGTCGCTACATGCATGCTCAGTATGAGGGATTGCTGCAACGTCAACGCCAGTGACTGTCCACTGTCTCTACATGTTCATCCGGGAGGAGTGAATGCTGCAAGTCACTGACTCGATGCAATCTGCTGGGTTTCCTTAGATGAAAAACTTTTTATCCAATTTGAATAAATCACTGAGACGGGAGCCTCAGCGCTGATCTCTGTAATCATTCCTCTGCCTAATTTAGATTAAAGGAGCTAAAAGTTAGAAACTGTTTGAGAGTCGTTCATGTAAGAGTCAGCGTTAGATAGAGTGTGTGAGAGCTTCTGGGGACCAGGGACCGGAGGAACTCCAAGGCGTCTGACCGCCAACAGGTTGCGGTAGCTCGGACACTTAGAAACATCCTAAAACCACTTTTTGTGACAAGATAATGGTATGAAAACGATTCATTGGTATAGTAACCTCTGCCATTACTGAAGTTGCTGGTGCTAAACCTCGCTGCACACAACTCTGCCCCTTTAACAAATCCCGGGGAAAGCTGAAAAGACCTACTTAAGTGGACTATTTACCTATGAAAGTAAAGCAGGGAAAGTGAAATTACCTGGGTAAATTTGTATAGAAAGCGACCTGGGCTTTCAGAAGCTTGGGGCTATTCCAAAGCATGGGGCTTTGTAAAGGCAATGGAAAAGGGTCTATTATTGTTAATTTCCTTATTCTGCTATAGTCAGTTTTCTTTATCATTAGTTAGATGTTGCTTTCTTAATTATTTCTTGTGCTTAGTTTCTTGGTTTATTCCATATATATTCTTGTTTATTTCCTTTAGATCTACATCTAACTTTTCCTTTATTTAGTGTTCTGTTTATGTCTGTTCCCAGTCTTCTCCTTCTGTTGCTCAACCTTCCTCTGCATGCCCACCTGACAATTAAGCTCATTCATCCCACCTGCGCCTGCCAATTACCTCCATCTCTCTCATCTGTGTCTCCGTGGTTTCTCTTCACTTTCCCCCTATATTTAAGCTCTGTGGTTGTCTTTATTCTTTACTGGTTCCTTCAGTTTGCCTCATGTTCCTTTTCGCTTTGTTGTCCTCTGTGCTTTTAATGCTGCCTGTTTTAGTTTTGTTTGTAAGTTTTGTAAGTTTTTTCTTATTTTACTAATAATTATCTAGGTGAGCGGGTGTAAATATGCACAATTTCCAACTTGGGATGGTCAAATTCATACCAAGCTTCTAAGGAAACAGAAATAACCTTTTAATCGAGCACCTAATTATAAGGGCATTGAAAACATATGAAAGCACATTTTTAGATTGGTAATTTGAAAGAATTAGCAAACAATGGATCCTTTTCTTTCCACTTCAGAATTATGTACAACTTTATGTTTAAACTACATCCCTATAAAGTTGTAGCATGACAAAACGTGAAAAAGTTCAAGAAGTGTGAATACTTTTGCAAGGCACGTGCAGCAAGGAAAACTGCTGCAGATTTAACCAACACCAGGCACCATCATCACCACCCTTACTATAACTCCTCAAAAACTAGGTCTCAGTTGTTAACCAACCCTTTTTGCACCCAGTCCACAGTGAGTGCAGTCAAAAAGAGAAGCCAAAATATCCTCACTTTGCAAAAATGTTCATAGCCCCCACCCAACCAAATCTCAGACTGGTCCTCACGAAGACAGGCATTCAAGAGCGCATGAGCTTCACACCACTCTGAAGCCAAACTTGGCAGGCTAGGTAATCTGCATAGCTGGGGCTTACACAATTTGTATTACACGGTCTCTCCTGTTACACACACGGAAACAGACACACCATGTTGTCTCTGCCTCAGTCCGTTCTGTTCCCAAACATTCTCTTCGACTGAGCAACAAATTTGTTCATGGAATTTACACCAGACTCAGTCATTTATATTGATACCTTCGTCAGATGTTTTACACTGACAGCATTAAAAGCTCACTCACACATAAACACATTGACTGCCCATTCCCCCACCCACCTCCCTCTCAGGAATCTCATGGGAGTACTGCAACACATTCTTGAGTGCACACTTCATTGTTGCAGTTCATGGCCAAATAAGACGAAAAAGCCCCAAGCTCACTCGTTGACTTGTTGCTGGACTCAGACATGACTGTTCGTGGATTTACAGAAAAAGAAAGTCAGTGGGGTGTAGCTCAGTTGGAGTCATGCGGGTTATCCAGATGTTCTTGCTGTAACACTGCATGTAATGTCCTCTAAAGCCAGCATTTAGTCAACTTTTATTAAAAAAGGGACAATCACTTGCCTCAGCTTGGCACTCAAGCAGCAATAGCTGTCTTTAAGTCATGCACATGAAAGTTGTAAGGAAAGAAGTATCACGGTCTTTGCATACAAGTTTTTTTTCTAGGGTGGAACTTTTTGGATATATTTAAATCTGAATCTGACTAACTTCAGACAAAGCTGATGTTGGGTCTAAAGGCTTAATTTAGGTTCGCCTGTTCTAAACAGGAGCTTTAACGAAACTGGGTCAGACTCTTACTGTTTATGTATAAATATATTATTAATCATTATTGATAAAGGCAGTTTTTTGTAATTTGAAGCCTGTTTTATTTGATATATATATGTATTTTTACACATACAAAATACCAGGGCCCGTATTCATAAAGAACCCAACGACTAAAAGTAGCTCCTAGTGACGTCATTCTAAGAAAAATCTTAGAATTTCTGAAATTCTAAGATTTTTTTATACTTCTATAACAATCACACAATTATCAAAATAGAGATAAGATTAACTTTATAATCCCCCTAGGGGGACATTAAATAGTTTCAGCAGCAGGACAGGGTAAAGGTGCACTTCTATTAAGGTAATATTAGGAAGGATATAAAAATAATAGAAACAAAAATAAATAACTATGCATAAAAAGTGAACAAAATTACGAACACTATAGTACAGAATTATAAATAAATTTACTGACTGTAAAATGGCAAAAATTGGAAAAACTCGAATATCTATAGATTTCTTTAATATAGATATAGATATAGATATATATATAGATATAGATATATCTATATCTATATAGATATTCGAGTTTTTCCAATTTTTGCCATTTTACATTAACTACTAAACACTGATTAACACACTTTTTTTATTATCTTTAGGTAAACTCATATCGGATAACTACAGAACATGTTCATCATCAGCACTGCATTAAAATATTTGCCTTACAGAACTGTGGCGAAATAATTTATAATTAATGATAACAATAACTCCAAATGTCACAAATTTCTATCTAAAAATATTCTGTTTTATTTTCTGGTTCTTGCGGTTATTCGCCACATATCTACTAAACACTTTCAGCCGCCACAAACAGATAAAAGGCAGCAGGAAATCCCAGAGTGGCAGGCCGAGATCAGGCAGCGGTTAGTGGGGAAGACCCGTAAATCTTTATCAAAAGGTGACCTGGGCTTTAAAAAGCCTGGGGCTTTCTACAGGCAATGGAAAAGGGGCTATCACATTTCTGAATCCAGTCTAAATTCTATCATCGGTTAATTTCTCTCCACTGATTACAAGGAGCACATTTGTTGTTTTTTTTTTTTTGTTTGTTTTTTTTTGTTTGTTTATTTGTTTTTGGGGTTGTTGTTTTTTTTGGTCTTTTTCAACAGCCATTCAGAGCTCTTAGAAGACGGCGTCTCTTAAGCTAGGAGTCTTTGGCAGGAATTTTTAGGCTAAGATAGGAGCTCTTAGAGAGAACTCTGAGAATCTTTGAGAATACGGGCCCAGAACAAAATAAATAATAAAAATAAAAACCAAAATAACACCTGTAAAATTATACCTATAAACATTAATTTGCCAGCCTACTTCTTTTGTTTGTTTTGAAGTCACATTTCACACACAATGTCACTGCTAACTAATCAATAAGTAAATGACACTTGGCTGCCTTTTCCTTTGAGACTGCCAGACCAGGCAAATGAATCAGAGAAACACTATTGTCCCCACAATTTCTTTACAGTTATTTATTTAGGAAACAATGTCAACTGGAATTTGGATATTCGGCTTTCTGTCTTGTACAGTTTTGGATTTGGCTCTGTGGTAATCTTCTATGATAGACTACCAGAAAATGAATTAACAGAAGATAACAGTAAAAACATGTTAGACACTAAACAACAGTAATAATCCAACAGCTGGAGATTCAGAAATGGAGAATAGAGAAGGAAACTGTAATTTTTCCAACCTCACCTTTGGGAACTTTGTTTTTTATGTTTCTTTAACCCCTTTTTAAAACAAAAATTATCTTATCTAATTTTGATCAATTACAGTTTTTTATGTTGTCATATGTCGTATTTTTCTGGTATCCTAGTTGCCACAATATTGCAGTTTTTAACGCTAAACTTTGTTACAGTGTAGAAAGTCCCTGTTTTGAGTATAAAAACGTCACTTGAACTTGAACCTGGACTTAGACATGTCGGTATTTGAATAAGCCATCTCTCTTTGAATTAAAATAAACATTTTGATTCATTTTTTATTTCAAGATTTTTTATTTTATCCAGACTTTAAAGAGAGATACTGTCACATTGGTATAAAGCTATTAGACAAATCTTAAACTATCAGTATTTTTGCCAAACTGGTTTACTACACCTACTGGCTGCACGGTGGCAGAGTTGATAGCACTTGCTACAGAGTTTCATGCAGAGTTTCTTGCCTTGCAGCAAGAAACTCTGCATGGAGTTTGCATGTTCTCCCCGTGCATGTGTGTGTTCTCACCAGGTACCCCGGCTTCCTCCTACAGTCCAAAAAAAACCCATGACTGTTAGGTTGATTGGTCTCGCTAAAAATTGCCTTTAGGTGTGAATGAGTGTGTGCATGGTTGTTTGTCCTGCGATGGACTGGCGACCTGTCAAGGATGTAGCCTGCCTCTCGCCCGTAGACTGGTGGAGATGGGCACCAGCTCCCCCGTGACCCACTATGGAATAAGCGGTAGGCCTATAGAAGATGAATGAATGAATGAATGAATGAATGTACATCTGAGTTTGTCTAATAAATAAGATTTATATTAATTGTTGTAACTATTTCACCAAAACAAAAATAGGGACATTTGGCCAAGACGTTTCCTTTACATCTAATCAGTGCGTAGTGCACGGCAGAGCATTATCTTACTAAACACTGGTGGTTTTAGTTTCTTCTTTTTGTGTACAGTCACAGCCATATTTTCAACTCATATTTTGATCGTTTTTATATTTTTTCTTTGCCAGCTGAGGACCTCCCGGTAACTGGGACGGCAGAGGACATGATTAGAGAAGGTCACTATCTCTGCCGACGCCTGTCTATCTCGCAGAACTGTGTGCTTCCCTCTGATGCTCCGGAATGAACTTCCTGTTGTCTATCAAGAGTCTCATGTGTAAAGTTAAACACAGACAGATGGGCAAAACCTGACAAAAACGTGTGGCCTTCAAAATAAAGTTATTTAGTTAACACCAGTCACCCATCCATCGCCTATACGTGTTTATCCATGAAGGGTCAGAGAGGCTGGTGCCTATCTCCAGCAGTGATTGGAAGAGAGGTGGGGTAAACCCTGGACAGGTCGCCAGTCCAACTCAGGGCAACATGGAGACAAACAGAATAAACAACAATGCATGAACATATTCGCTAATTATATGCACTAAAAATCTTAAGTTTCAGACTCAAGGTGTTTGAGTGAACAGCATCTCAACGTACCTCTAAACACTACGCCTGGAATAATGGTGTTTTTTTGTGCCTAATTAATGTAAGAACCACTCATCTCATTGTATTATGTAAGTCAGAAAGCAGCTTATGGAGTTTGCTTAGCTCTACTGAGACTTTAACTTGGGCCACAGGTTTTGATCAGATGAAACTAATACTGAGTTTTTCAGCAACACGACCTACACTACAGGTAGGTCCGGGATGAAATGCAGGATTAATATCTGGGAGACCACCTCATGTCCACTGTTAAGTATGGAGGGGAATCTGCTATGCTGTGGGTCTGCTTTTCTTTGAAAGGTCCCAGGATTTGTTAAGAGTGCATGATATATTGGGCAACAAAAGCTATCAAAGACCTGTCTCTATGTGGAAAAAGTAATTTCTCCCTAAACCTAATAACTGTTTTTGCTACAATGACTGCCAACAAGCAACTCGTCCAATGCACACTTTCCACAAAGTCACAGTTTTGTCCCGTCAGGCCACAGGATATTTTCTCAAATTATAGGGATCCTATAGATGTTTTTTTGTTTTGTTTTTTGGCAAATGTGAGACAGGTGCTTTTGATATTTTTTGGTCAGCAGGGGTTTTGCCCTTGGAACTGTCCTATGACGCCATTTCTGCCCAGTCTCTGTCTTATTGGAGATTTGTGGACACTGACATTAACTGAGACTAGTGAGGCCTATGTTTCTTTAGATATTGTTTTCTGGGCCAAAAATATGAGGTGTTTAAGAGCATTGATCTTTGCTTCATCTAAAACTTCTCAAAGGAAAGTCACATGGAAACAAGTTTGAGCACAATCAGAAGCAGACAGCAGTGGACCAGGAACAAACAAAAGTTCTGGTAGCTATTTATACTGTGGTCCATTTACCTATGAGAATGACCTCAAACTAAAATTGACGGCATTCCAGTTTTAAGTTTGAACACCTGTGGGATTTGTTAATGCATATTCACAAAGCCCAAGCTAATAACTATTAATAATACAAGCTAATAAAGTATTTCACTACATTTGCACTTTGAAATACTGTTGCAAAATGTTCTCTAAAGAAGGTTCCCTTGGGCTTCACTAAAGGTTGTATCTTACTTTGTGGGAATGATTTATTGAGGTGGAAGTCCTCAAAGGTTCAAATCAAATGTTTTACTGTGACTATAGGGCAGCCATCTTGGATTTTGAGGTCAGATTAGGAACCTCCAATTTTGCCCACTTGAAAATCTGACTTAATGGGACCTTCTGGATATTTTTTTAGATTGCACTTTGAAATGAAGATTGCTCTTCAGCTTCTGTGGAAATATGAAAGGCTCAATTGAATTTCTTTTTCACCCATCCTCAATGCAAATGCATAAGAATTTTTAACAATTTTTAACTTTCTTTATTTTCATGACATGCTACTGACATCCCACTGACAAAGTCCAAGTCCTTAGGAACAACTATTTTAAAATGTCTGTTAGTATATCAGCAAATGAAAACAGAACCACTGGTCTAAAGTTTCCACATAAATACTAAATTTTTGCTGGATGCTTTTAGTTTGAAATTATTTAACCGGATGTTGTCTGCTGGAGGTTTTGCAGTGAATGTCCCTGACTATAGCTTGTTGAAACAAGCTTCCCTAAAACATTTCCACACATTCCCAGCGCTGGAGCGGTCTTGGCTTCGGGTTGGGGTTGATTTCGGCACTGTGTTGCCAAAAACAAGCTGAAAAAAAACCTCCGAACGAGAACCGAACCGGACTCGGACTCCCTGATACCCTCTCGACTTGCTTGTTCGGTTTCTAAGGCTGAGCGACTTCAGTTAGAAGCAGAGAATCTGTTTCATTTACGCTTAAACGACCTCTGACGACTGCAAGGCAGAGCTCTTGTTGAGAAGACTGAGATTTTCAGCTTGTTCAAAGTGACACTGTTGGGGGAGTAACGCCACGGGGCGTCCCTGTAACTAAGAGTGACTGGTAGCATCCTTCTGGGTCGGTGTTTTCCTCGGTGAAGCCGCGGGGATTACCAGCAGCGGCCATGGTAGGAGGACGGACAGCCGTCGGGCTGCTCGTCCTGGTGTGTTTGAGCTTCCACCGCGGCGCCACATTCAACCTGGATGTGGATAAACCCTTCGTGTACAGCGGACCAGAGGGAAGCTATTTTGGCTTCTCAGTGGATTTCTTTAAATCCCAAGCCAACCTAAAGTAAGAGTTTATTAAATTACTGTACGTATAATGCTATGGGAGGGTTAGTAATCACTTTACCCATCTTCTGCTTTCAAGAGATGTTTTCTGAAGCTCTGTGCGTTTCTACAGATTATTTTCCCCAATAAGTTTTTCATTCAGTTCCCACAATTGTTAATGTGACGTTTGTGGTGATATTAATGTTATTTTGTTTCTTAATGTGGGTAAAGAAACAGCACATAAACACACCAGCACGTCCAACTAAAATGTGCGCAAACTGCAGCATTCTCTCTTGTTTTCTCTTCTAATAAGAATCCAGATAGTCTATGGATGCATACCTCGTATGTTTAAAATAAATAGCACAGATCTAGCAGAGTGTTTTGGATAAGCCTTACCAATCATCATCTGTATTAAACCAGATCAGCTCTAGAAATGAAAGGATGCTTTGCCCCCCCCCCCCCCCCCCCCGATTTTAACGCCTATGTTCATAACAACTAAGTTTAGTATGTACAATGGAGTTTAAATTTGGACAGGGTGATTAAAGAGAGTCTACACAAGCTGCCAGAGATGTACTGATCAGGCTTTTACCGGCCAATAGCAATGCCCGATTTTCTTTTAGGTCTGACTGAAAAATTCAGATTTTGACCGATTCCAAATTATTGTTGTTAGGACTGAAACACAAAAAACATGTTTTTAGATGTGTATGAACATTTTCAAAACAACAGAAAATGAAGAAATTATTAGATTGTTTCCTTTTTTATGCAAAAAAGCTTTTAACCTTTAACTGATTTTATTAAGCCCAAAGACATGAATCTAAGTAGGTACTTTGCATTTATAGAGTCAATATACTGCAGGTTTCTTCTTCAGTATTTGAGCTACAGATAACCAGTGAGAGGCAATCATTGGAAAATTGGGCCACTCCATTCTCTGAACTGATTGGTTCATCTATACAGATGCATACAGATGTTGCAAATGCACCTTTTTATTTATATATGTGTATATTGTACATTGTAAATATGTATATTCTGTAGTGCAAAAACAAAAACTAAAGAGCAAAGCGTACCGGAGTCAAATTCCTTGTTTGTATGTACAAACTTGGCAATAAAGCTGATTCTGATTCTATAATTTGACCATTTGAGCTCAGGCTAGCTCACACAACTGACAGAAAATGCTTCACTCACAATTTCATTCTGAGTTATGTACAACCCTATTATTGTTATTTAGACACTAGTGGTCCTTATTTTTTCACATTTTCTTTCTAAAGTGAGTTGACGGTCTCTACACCAAGCCTGACCCAGAGTGTTAGGGAATGTCTTCCTGCTGTGGATGGCGCATCATTTTATTGACCTTGGCCGTTTGTTGGGTTTAGCAGAACTTGAGGTGCTTGCAGTACTGATAGAAAATAAACACAAGATTCACAGAAATCAGCCAAAGTTTGTATAAAACAGTGTGGTGCCACTCTGTCCCTTTATAGTCCAAAAGCGGTGTTTAACATGCTATACATGAATTTGATGCATCAGAACTACTTACTTAACAGTTTCAACCTCAGCTCTCAAACCTTGCAGGAAAAATCATGGAGTTTAAAAGTGTGCAAACCTACAGATACTTTGTCATGCTTTAAATGCAGAAATTGTACTTTAAATTGATTTGATATATTGAAAAGCACCATAACAACTCATGTGCAAACATCATTGAAGCTTTAGAACTTAAATGTGAATAATTGTGAGAGAACACATTAGATTGAGCTTTAAAGGACTTCATGGCCCCTCTCCATTTATTTAAGTTCTAACTCATATGTACACACAGCTGCAGTGCCTTGCAGAGCTATTAATATCTGTTGATCTATGTCACATTGCAACCACAGACACTGGTTGCAAGAGCAGCTCAAAGTATTTCCTAATTTTGTAGTGAAGGGCTGCATGGTGGTGCCACGATAGGCACCAGCCCCCCCGTGACCCACTATGGAAGAAGCGGTATAGAAGATGAATGAATGAATGGCTTTGGAAACCTTTTAGAAATGTAAATGTATGCTCAGTGCAGTTAGAAAATTACTAAATGGAGTCTGCCTTCTTAATAAAATCTCAGTGAATCTAAGTGAAGGCCTGTGAAGGCCCTTGGAAGTTTTTGGAGAACATCTGTAAAAAACGACATCATGAGATCCACACCATGCCCATTGTGAAGCATGGCGGTGGCAGTTTTATGCTGTAGGAATGCTTTTCTTCTGCCTGCACTGCAACATTACATGCCATGAGAAAAGCTTTTACTGAGGCTGAATGCTCCGATTGGGTCCGAAGAGCCCTTCATAAACAGCTGCGGCCCACTAATGACAAATCTGAAACAGGAGACAAAGTATATTATGAAAGGACGGACGTTCATGAGTGGAAAGGTCCAGGTGAGGTCATTGGGCAAGATGGTGTGGTAATATTTGTCAGGTGTGGAGGAACCTACGTCAGAGTACATCAGTCTAGGCTAAGAAAGGTGAATGAACCACAAGAGAAAGAGGAAGGAACTGAAAAGGAAAATCCAATTAAACAGATGAAGAACCATTCAAGACCCAGCAGTGATATTTGTGGTGGAAGACAATGATTTTGAAAATGAGGAAATGGTATCAAGTCATGAACCAGCTGGTGCTGCAGAAAACGGTGAGGCCTCGTGTAATTCACGTCATCCTGGAAGGGGGAGATCTTCCACCGGCACACTCAGCAGCAGGCAGCGAAGGACTTATAATGAAAGCTGGACAAGTAGTTAAATACGCAGACAGAGAAACAGGCCAGAAATATACTGGGAAATTAACCAGCCGAGCAGGAAAAGTCACTGGGAAAGAGGAAATTGCTGGATCCACAGGATCAGTTAATATGGGACAAGTAAACAACCTTTAAGTGACAGCATCTTAAAATGACAAGTCATACACTAACAACAGCAGCGATGAAATACTAGAGGTGGAGGAGGATATTTTCCCACAAGCCAAACAAACAGAACTTGACATCTGGAAAAGAAACAATGTCTTTGAAGAGGAGAAAGATGAAGAAGAGAGGAAGGTGTGTGTGTATTCTTATGAAGACACAGGCGGGCAGTGTACCCAAAGCTAGACTTCGTTGCAAGAGACTTTCAAGAAATGAACACTCAAGAACTTCCTAAAGACTCACCCACATGTTCCTACGAATCCTTGAAGATGGTTATTGCATAAATATGTCAAAATAAATGGAAAATTAACTCTATGGACATTAAAGCAGCCTTTTTGCAAGGTAAAGATTTAAACCCGAGATGTATATATATCCATCCACCTCAAGAGGCAGAGTGTGAGAGAATTGTATGGAAGTTAAAGAAATGTGTTTATGGCTTGGCAGATGCCTCATTGTTCTGGTACAACAAGAATCTGGGGGGCACTGTGTCAGAACTTGATCCAGCTGTCTTCTACTGGCTCGATGATTTCTGTAAGGTGACATGAGTCCTTGCATGTCATGTAGATGACTTTGTATGGGGTGGTTCAGATCTTTTCTCTTCAGGTGTTACCCCCAAACTAAAAGCTGCTCTTCAAGATGGACGAGAAGAACATAACAGCTTCAACTACATTGGAATGAGGGTTCACTCTCTGCAGCATGAAATAAAAGTATAACAACCTACACACATAAAAAACCTACAGCCGATTCCTGTGGATCCCACCAGGGCACCACAACGGGAGGCTCCTTTAACAGACAAAGAGAGGGACGTGTTAAAATCCAAGATTGGCCAGATGCTGTGGTTAGCAAGACAGAGCAGTCCTGACATTATGTGTGACATTTCCATCTCGGCATCCAACATGAAAAATGTCACAATTCAAACATTGCACTGCGCAAACAAACTGATCAGAAAACTTGAATCGGAGGAAGTCCCCCTGAGGTTTCAACACTTGGAGACAACAAATAGGAAGGCAGGTTGTGGTAGTGCTTATTTGTTTCCAGCAGAGTAGGTGACTACGCTGACTGTGAGGCGTTCATTGTATTCAACAGTATTTCATTGATGATTCTTTTTGCGCATTACTATACATAGCTTTTCATAGAATATTCTATTTGCACATTGGTTTACATAGTTTGTCAGAGATTATTCTTTTTTTAAAATAAAATTCCTGCAGTTGCAGTAAAACAAAAAACGAGTGTGATTAGTTTCATTATATTGATTTTATGCTGTGCACAATGGCACATTATTTTTGTTTTATTACAGTTATGTAATTTCAGTTATGTAAAACCCTTAGGGCGTAACAGATTAAGGGAGGTGGGGGGCACCAAGGTTAAACGTCAGACCATTAGAAACCATTTATATGAGCGTGGTCTGCGTCCTAGACGACCTGCGAGGGTACCTGACCACACCACCAGGCACAGGCATCATCGTCTTGCATGGGCCAGGAAGCATTTATGCTGGATGGGCGGCCGGTGGGCCTCAGTGCTGTTCTCTGATGAAAGTCGATTCACGAAGAGCAGAAATGGTGGCCGCCAACAATGTAGGAGACGCCAAGGAGAGCGCTATGCATCAGCCACTGTTGTTACCAGACGAACCTTTGGTGGTGGTGCTGTTACAGTGAGGGCAGGTGTGTCTAAAACAGCAAGCAACGATGATGTCAAGCTTTAATTGACGCTGAAGGCCACATTATTGAGACATTGGTATTTTTTGTTGTGGTATACCCACTATTGTTGTTGGCTTTTGTTTCAATAAAATGTTAGAGATGAGAAAATCACCACTGCATGTTTCTACTTAAATGCTCTATTTTCATAATATAACTGTAATCACTGTACTGTGAACTTTTTTACGATTTCCATAAATTTCACCCGAAGTCCAAATATCCCTAACTTTTCGTGAGTTTTGTAAAACATGCTAATAAAGTACTTTGATGTTTGAGGTTGAACTGTAACATGTATACATTGCGATTTCAAGTAATCTAAGAGGGATATTTACTCATTGACGGAGTAATGTAAGAGTTATTAAATACTGTGTTTCCACTCTATGAGGGTAAATCATGTGGATTCTCTCTATAAATATTTCCTCATTTATTTTCAGCGTATCTGTTTGAAAACTATTTCCTTCGAGCATTTCTACACATAGAACAGGCCAGGCCTAACGCATGTTTTATGTTTTTATCAGTGCTATACCCATTATTTGACCTTTGCCATGGAAGATGCACAGCCCAACTTTTTATCACCAAAACATACGGAAAATACACAAAACCAAAAAAGAAGATGGAAACAACACATTTCCTGTTGTCAAGCTTATTCTTAGCAGTGTGTTCTTTCAATTTGTCTGTACTCGACTCCAGAAAGATAAATCTGTAATAAATTATTTAGTTAATGGAACCTTCAGAAGATACTGGACCTGTGTAAAGCAGCGCTGAAATATTTGGGTTTGTTTAATCTGGCTGGTTAAATAAAGCAGAATCTAAACAGGGTTGTGCTTTATGGAGGCTCTTCTAAATGTGTGTTTAAAAACATTTTTTTCATCCATAACAGAAATATTGGAGGGGAATAATTGGATTTTAGCTAATTCATCTCATGCTGTTCGGTCTGGTTCAGACATGGGCTTATTGTGTATCAAGCAAATATTTTAAAATACGCCTTTGAGACGTGGAAGGGGAGAACACACGTTCAGATCTAGATTAAGGGCATAATATTCGTCCTCAAATTTAACCAAGTGTACAAAAACACAACAGATTTTACACGGTCAGTGTTTATTAGGCACAAGTTAATCGTTGTGGAGGGATTTGGGCTCTCGTTTTCTCCGACAGGCACAGTCTTCTTAAGGTCCCATCACAGCATTTCAGTTGTCTTTGAATGAGTGATTCCACCCACTATTATTTTTATTATTATTTTTAAGCTGATGTAGATTTGCTGGTGTTTTTGGGTTCATTGTACTGCTTTATGACCCAAGTTCTAGCCAAGCTTCAGCTGTTGGAAAGCAGGAGGAGTTAATGTTTGACTCAGTGGCAGCAAGGTACTTACTTCCTGTGGCTGCCAAATAAGCCCAAATTATCACTACTCCACCATCGTGTTTGACAGTGGATATGAGGTTTATGTGCTGATCTGCTGTGGTTATCTTTCTCCAGACATGGAGCTGTTCATTAGGGCCAAACATCTCTACTTTAGTCTCATCTGTCCAAATGACATCATTCCAGAACACCCCCAGTGCATACAAATGCTGCTTTGTCAAACCTAAATCAGGTTGCCATGTTGTTTTTTGAATCGATGTGGAGGTGTTCTATTTTAAACCTATAAGATGCTAACTAAGGTAAGGAGAGTTTAGGATTGAGTTTGGTCCAAGCATGGCCTTCGACTTTGGGGATGTCCACTCCTGGGACAATTCGTAAATAACATACATGTTTGCTTATTGATGATGGTTTTCTCTCTTTAGAATGATGGACTTAATTGTTTTTAACTGGCTTTCTAACTGTCCATATTGACTTGTAGCAGTGATGGCTTTTCCAAGGTCATTGCTGCTATCTCTCCATCCTGGCATTGTGTTAACAACACACAGCTGTGTGCTCCAGAGCCTTTACAAAATGGGTCACTCTTGCTGATGATCATTTAATCAAGTCTTTTGTCCGGTAACATCCAGCTGCTACTTTCCCCCTTACATCCATTACGCAACAAGGGTGTACTTAGTTTTTCACGCACATCTTTTTAATTTTAGTTTCATCTTTGTTACATAAATCAAAATGAATGGAATGTGTTGTTTGAATAGTAAACCTGGGGATAGATTTAAACAATTTAGATTTTGTAAAGACCAGGTCATTTGTATGATGACCTCATAAACCCTAAAAATGTGCTTTATTTTTCCCTTTTTACATTTTGTATTTAAATTTAAATTTAGCAGTTAAACGGCTTTAGTTATTGTCTGTTATTCCAAATATTATGTAAACAGTAACATAAGCTTAAATGAGCTGTCAACTTTGCTCAAAACAGTATTTTTCCAGCTGATCAGTGCAGCGTATTAGCAGTTGTCATTCATTGTAAATCTGGACGGATCCTCTAATATGGAAATGTGCTTCGCTGGCTGTTTGAGCGCATCATGACTACTGTTTCTGGCAGGATTGTAACAGACAGCAGACCAGCAGGGGAAGTTAAACTCCCTCTCTGTCTGAATGTTTCTATTGATTGATTTGCTGTTTTTTTCCTAATGTTGTCAGTGAAAATCCTATTACTACTACATGAATCAATGTCCCAATAAATCAGTGCCCTAGAAACAAAACAGTATCTTACCAGTTAGCTTTTTGCCCTGTTGTGAATTGTAATCCACTGGATGGCTTCCTGAAAATACATCTGCAATTAAACCAAGCTGCTGTGAACAAAGGCCTGCTGTTCTGAACACAGAACGGTCATCACTGCAGGCAGCCAAACGCTTACCTTATATCTCCAATCTGCACTTTTTTTTACAAGATTTACTGAGGGGCAATACATTGAAGACAAAAAAAGTAACACATAAGTTAGGGCTGCAGGATATATATAAATCTTGCGATGGTGATATTATTGGTAAGTATTGCAATGACTATCAGCTACGGCACTTTCTGCCGTCTGATTATTAATCAATCTATGGAAAAAATAGACGGATTCATTAATTTAACAAAGTAATTGTTAGCTGCAACCCTACTATTAGTTGTAATTTATGCCCTTTTTCTTCCTTCCTCTCTTTTTCATCTGTGCTTCCATCACTCTGTGACTGTTAGCATTGTGGGTATTGTCATCTGTGTCTTGTGTGAGCATCTGATGCTGAGAGACTCTGTCCAGTATTACATTAGCAGTTCCAGTTCATAACACTTGGAATACATTAGGCAACAAATATTGTGCTCCAAACAGTCCTTTGTGATATAAATACTGGACACACTGATACTGTTATAATGATATTTCCACAATATATCGTGCATAGGTCTCACTTTATTTAATATCGTTCCTTATTGCGATGTTCCAGAAATGCCACAAGTAAAAAAATACAACCTGAAGAACAACAGAGAAACTCCAGTGTTACAATAGTTTGACAAACTGGAGAGATTAAAGGTGCATCTTAACAAGAAATGTACAAATTTCTGGCTAGAAATTCATTTATTTACTACAGCCTCTGTGAGCATCTCCCTGAGAATTGCTGCCTTCTCACTGTGTTGAAACTTGTGCTCATGGGGAACATTTGTTTCACATTAGTTGAAGGCTTTTCTCTTCTTTTTTTTTACAATTAAAATTCTGAAAATTATTCATAGGATTTGTATGCAGCTGTCCTAAGTTGATAGTGTGTAGAACATCTCACTGCAGCTACAGCTGCCAGTCTTTGGGGGTATGTTTCTACCAGCTTTGATCTTCATCAACAGACCGAAATCTTTGCCTTGTCATCTTCTTCGCAAAATAGCTCAAAACCAGTCAGATTGGGTGGGTAGAGCCTCTGTGAACATCTACTTTTAAACCTTGACACTAATTTTTAAATGGATGTAGGCCTGGACTTTGACTAGGCCATTCTAACACTAAATCAGTCCATTATAGCTCTCACCCTAAATGAATGTGCTGCAATATTAGACCATAAAGCATTAGAACATGCTAATGATCTTTTAAAACGGAGAGATCATGCTGGGGTTTTTTGGTCCACTGGTGTTCTGTGTTCGTGCAGACATATACATTTTATTTTCCTTATTTTCTTAAACTTTGAGTTCACTTTACATAAATGTTGGTGGTGTTGCTTATGTTTAAATTACAGTGTTTCATTGAAGTTGGACAGAATGCTTTGAGACACAGGCTGCTCTAAATATCAAGTAACCTACTGAATGGATGTCAGAAATAATTGATGCAAGTTAGCAAAATTGTCCAAACTGAGTAAAACCTGTTTAGAAGTGTCCTTTGGATCAAATCTTCTATTATTTTCATTAAGGTATTGCATAGGGATATCATAATTGATTGTGGTTTCCGAGTTTGACACTGCTGTTGTACTGTACATATGTAGAGAGACAACTTCCAACCATGACCCGATTCTTGTTTAGAGACTGTTACTGAAATGCATCTCCCTATCAGCTTGGTTACTAGAATTAGTTATTGTCTTTGGCCTTTATGTGTGAGACTGTGTCCCTTCTTTTGCAGCAATCTGATAACTTTCCTTTTCCTCCTCAGCTCCAACGTTCTCATTGGAGCCCCCCGAGCCAACACCTCATCCTCCAGCAGTGTGGTGGAACGGGGAGCGGTGTACAGTTGCCCCTGGCAGAGCTCCTCCCACTGCCAGCAGCTTCAGTTCGACAACACAGGTAACCAGAAACTCCTTAACGCACGCAGCTACGATGGGAAGCAGAGAGCGATGCGGCCTTGGCTGGCAGTCAGCTTGTAAATTCTGCTGCTGTTTTCCTGAGTGCACTCTTTAAAGCTGGAGGGTTTGCTACAGCAGCAGGAAGTATTGTGCTTGCATTAGCAATTAAGATATTTTCCTCAGGCAAAGCTACAGTAGATGGTAAAGTAAAAAATAACGATCTAAATGTGGCACAGAAAGAAATACCAAGACTAAAGCCACTTTGGTCATTTCCATTTGCAGGCTGTGGCAGTTTTACATTGTAAGTATGTTACTGGTGGGTTCAAGCCAGTATGCTGCTGTTGTCTCATGTCTGGACTCATCCAGGAATGCATTATAAAGGAGGAATGTATGCTCAACCCCATCTTCTCCAAGCTGCAAATATATCATGAGGCACTCTTGTTTCTGCATCACTATAAATACACATATTGACACCCATTGTTTTAATATGATTTTAATTTGTTATAATTTGTCAGAAAACATGGGCTAATCTTTCTTTTATTAGCTTCTTTTCCATAGCAGGGACCTTCAGCCATTACCTGAGATTTTCAAAGCCCTCCGTGTATTTGAAGACAGTTTTACCCGAGTAATATTCATTTTACGGCTCCACACTTTCCCAGATTAAAGGTCCTGGTCTGGGGGTAAACTTTCAGATTGCCACAGGATTGTTGAGGGGTGAGGTTTTGTGCTGAGCAACAATGATTGGTGGACCCTTCCTTGCAGAGTTTTGACTTCTGCTTCACCATATTTAAGACCTGTGTGGTGTTGTTTTCTACTTTATATGAGATTCATATTTAAGGGTCTTTTGAACATTTTTGCTGATGAAGACATTCAGCGGGATTTTGAGTCGGGGACATGGAACGATAGGGTGTATGCCAAAAATTGCAGCTAAAAATAAATCGTATTACTGCTACCTGCTGTACTGGAGGTGTAGTGCAGTTTTCTTTACAACTTCCTCATACGTCATTAAGCTGTTTATAAATCATTTTCAGCATCCTTTTCAGAACAGTGGAAACAGAAGGCACACAACATTTTATTTCTTTGCCTTAATTAAAGATTGGTTTCTATTTTCCTGGCCTAGAAAAGCTTTTATTATTTTTTCAGCTATAATAGGATTTGGGTCACTCTTTCTTTGAAAACGGTTTCCGTCTTAGCAAAGTTTGATAAGTGAATGAAACCCAGAGCTGAATCTATCTGGTTTATTACAGACTTATTATGTCTTGGGATGTGGTAGTGTTGCCACACCCTTGATGTGTAACTCTGATAATCAGCTTCTCCTACAAGTAAGGTTTCCAAACACATTTTATCCTCGGTTGAAACACACAGGCCTACTTTATTTCTCAATTACTGTGGAGTACACTCAATACTAGCTGTTATGTACAGCTTGAATTATTGGCCCAGACCTGTATAAGATCAACCTTGTTTTCTTCCAGAAGATAAACAAGTACTAAGAAAAACCTTGAACTCCAGAGAAAACCAAGATACAGATTTCCTGTAACCGTAAGGCACAGGAAAATGGAAACAAGCCCGTTCTTGGTTAACGCTGAAATGTTCCCTTGGAGCAACTTGAGTAGCAATCACAATCAAACGCTCTGACTTGTTACAATGACTGACAAATGAAGGTATTTTTATTCTGTTCTGACTTGTATATATTCAGATTCCTTTCTTGCTGTTTTTACATGTGATGTAGTTTCAGAGCGGCGTCTAGGTAAACTTTTCAAAACTCGCGTTGGTAAACATGTTTCCAATCATCATTTTAGCTGAATTTGAGTCCTACTGCGCACATTTACAGTGTGCCGCGTGTCATTAAACAGGCCTACCTTATACTAGATTGATGCCTTATTTTTCTAATGTGTGTAGGGATGAAAAACAGCTAAACATGTTGTAGTTCAATTAAAATGAGATCTCACGTGCATAACAGACAGCAGTTTCTGACAGCCTTGAAATGAGATCAGCTCTGAGAGTAGAGAAGACATTGAAAAGCTGTGATAAACAGAGGGAATCGTTGGAGCTGCTGAAACACAGAGGAAACGCGTTCAGGCCAAGAGAGACGGCTGTGTGTTAGTGGGACGGGGAACCGTTGTGTGTAGTTGAGTCTGGTTGGTATTCTGTGGCAGACCTCAGCAAACTGAAGTTGGCAGCAACAAACACACCACACTCTAAAACTGTGTAGCCCTGCTCCCTTTAGGTCCACTAAATAGACACTACAGCCTCAATGTTGTACATGCTTGGAATAACTTGCATGTTTAATTATGACTCTCATTTCAGAATAACACAGACAAACCAAAAAAAAATAGATGTTCATTTGACCTTAGGTTTCATTGAGGATTTTAAAATGAAATTAACATTGCTCCAAACATTTAAATAGGTTGTTCCTTTTGAAAAAAATATCAGGTGTTACAGAAGCACAAACACAATTAAATTAAAGATAAAATGAACCAACTTTGCAATAATTCATTCAGCCTTTCCAGTGTCTGTTGAAATCAGGCTCTAGTCAACTCTGCCCTTTACCAATTCAACGAAACGTCCTCAGGGTGGGTATGAATTGATGTCCTTTTTCTGACAGGTCCTTTTTGGACCCTAAAAAAGCAGGGAACCCAAAACTGGAAAAATAACAAGTGGTGAAGCAGCAAAATGACCATGACCCACCAAAGCCTGGGTCTCTCGTATTGCATTCTGAATGAACAGCAAACATAGAAAATACTGTTTGCTTTCAAAAGCGTCTTACAGTTTCTGTTTTTACTCTGACTTTATTTTGAAACAATTTTCTAATATTGAAAATAGCCAACGTCGTCCTCCCTCAGTAACAACATCCACACTAAAAAGCATTGTTAGTAATAAGTGTGACCTGTTTGCACTGGGGTAGTTCGTTAAACAATCAGGAAAAGACAGGCTTCTTAAACAGCTGATTTCGCTTTGCAGCTATAATTAGGGGGAATTAATGATAAAAAAGCCTTGTTTTTGTGTTTGATTAGCATGTTTGCTTACAGTTACTACAAACTATCCAACTCCCAGCTTAACATAACCATGTTGCTTTGAACCACAAGTGTGAAAAATAACAAAACGAGTTAGTCATTCATTCAAGATTTACCCCTCCTATCTGTTTTTCCACCTATTTACAACAGCAGTCATCCTGCGTAGCTGTAACCCAGAAGTGAAAAGTTCCGACTGCTCCTGGTCTTGTTTTAGTTATTTAACATTACCTGTAAATTCTCCTCAGAGATTGCATGATTTTACTCTGGAAATAATTTAGCCAAGTTCTATTTACTACTGCTATGTGTTCTGATGTGGAAAACCAGATTTCTTGGTTGGAGACCCCAGGCTGAAGACCTGATCAAGGTGCTTTTTAGCGTACGTTTGGAAAAGCAGGTGGTAAATATCCATTATCATGTTCTTCACCGATTGCTGGCTAGATTTAGTCAGCTCTGCTTCTGCTAATTTTTCCACCGTGTGACCAACCCCCCTTAGCATTTAACTGCATGAGACAGCACAATGTTCACATTTTGGGGGTTTTTGCTTTCCATCTCCTCTTCAACCACAGCACTGTCTGTCTTAAAAGGTTGCAATGGGTGATTAACCTGATTTGCATACTCTATAAGAATTTTGTCATTTCAGACACTTCTTTTTTTTAAAGAAAATTGGAAATCAAACATGCGATAGTGTTAATGCTGGGCACAAATTCAAAAATGCTGCATTTGTTTTGATGGCTTTTCATTTGACTGAAGACTGTTTTATTCAGGAATTCAGATTTTGACTCCTGTCCCACTTTCCAGTCGGCCATGATGTTGCTTGAGCAAACCCTTATGCAGTGTAGAGCCAGTGGCAGTTCATCTCCTGACTTTTTACCCTAAAAATGGATCAGCAACAACTGTCCATGTCTGAACTGGGGTTTAGGAGATGTAAGTCTGAGTTTAGGCTTGGCTGTTGGAAACCAAATTTTAAAGCCTGTTTAATGTTAGATGATGTTCCTTTTTAAAAATTTTCTTCATAAACTTAATTGGAGGTTGGTAATCGAAAAATCAAATTAGGCAACCTTTGACCTGTTGTTGTTGTTGAGGGGAACAGTACGGTACTTTGAAAGCAGAGTAAACTTGAGAGAATTGAGGGTGCAAAGGTTGCTTTTTTATAGCCAACATACAGAGCTCAAACGTGAAAATCCTTCACAATAAATGGCTAATATTACACACTGTTTGTACAGTGTAATTGACATCTTGGATAATAAATGTATGTTCATACTGCTGATTTTTGGCTTATCAGCCCTGACGTACTGGACTTGAAGCGTACAGAATAAACCTTTTACAGATCTTGTCGTTAGCCAAAATATGAGTGGGTTAGATTTATTGGCTTCTGAAGGACTTGTTCAAACACCTGTGGAGCATTTGGCCTCATGCAGCGCTCAGTTCCAGGCATGTTATGCCCATAAAAGGTAAATTTGTCTTACACAGCGTCATTAAGTATAAGTTGTGAAGCAGGCTGTTCAAACAGGATGTTTATATTCTAGCTGCATTCAGCTCATAGCCTAATGTTAAAGAAAAATAGATCGGGCAAACATCTGCACTGCTCTAGTGCCTTTAAGCAGAACAAACAGCACAGAGAGCCTACAGGCTCTAACAGAAACCACCCCATACTCGCTGAGGTTGGCTCAGACCATAATACTGTTACTCAGGGCCCTAGTTGGATTGTTTGTGTGTGTGTGTGTGTTTTCTTACAATGGAACTCTTTGTTGTTGATTTGACCTGCATGATTGCTGACCAAAGCTTTACTGGAATGACAGAATTAACTGGAAGTTATGAGTGTGGTATGACTCTGACCCGTGGATCGTCTTTTCCATTTTGACCAACTCACCATCATTCACCACAGGCTTTTGTTCCAGCGGTTTTTTTTAAAAGGATCTTTTAGATGTGTGACTCATGGTGTGGTGCATCTTCATAGGGTTTTGGAACTTGCTTTCCTGCTATTTTGAGCAACATGTAGCAGGAACTATACTGAAAAAGGAAAGATGTAAATATCTTGACATAAATCTGGAAAGTACTGTAGTTCTGGTATATTTTGTCAGCGTAGTAAGATGTGTTACAAAATTATAATTCTATGGGTCATTCTCAAGAAACCGTTAACATATCAAAGCAGCACTTGTTTAAAATGCAAAATGATAATTTTGTAAAATAGCAACATCATAAAAGACATTATTCATATCGAAGTGTGATTTTCACTTCAGAATGACAATTTGGGGGATTTTATTTCATTTTCTTCAGATTTTTTTTATTTTTATTAATAATAAAAATAACATATTCAAATGAAAATATCCTTATAAATAATAATGGATGTTTGACAAAATGTTTTAGAAAATACATTAGATTATACATTAGGTGAATAAATGGAGAAACTAACTGTTGAATATGTTAATGTTTTTCTCATTATATGTATTTATAATGGGACTATTGGTTTGTGATATCTGGTGGGAATTTTATGTCAGTAGCCCCATTAGAAACCTATTGCTGAGGAAAACAATGTGATCAATACTTATTTCCCTGTTGTACCAAATTGTTTTGGATGTGACAAAATAAGAAAAGTTTCAGAAAGTGTGCGTCACTTTTTAAGGCCCTGTATGTTCTTCCTGAATATTTGCATTTATTTACCTTCTAAAGAACTGCTACCGATAGTAGACTGACCTCCATTACGTTCAAATATTTATTGTTTAAGCGGAGTCCTTCTTACTTTGTATCACTTACCAGAATTTGTATAACCTAGCTATTATTACTTCAAAAGGTTATATTAATGAATAAAAATAATATTAAACATACTTTTGATGTGATTTAAATGTTTATTCTGTTACCTTTGGCAGGTTCTGAAACAGGTCAGTTTTCAATAAATATAAAAAGTAATTTCAAAGTAGATTTTTTTTGTTGTTGTCATGAGAGAAGTGTGTAATAATTGTTCAGTTGATTAGTTTAAATTTTTAAATTTTCTATTTTTTAATTAAATAAACTTGACTATTAATAATTAGTTGAAAAAAATGTTAGAATGTATTATCTTTCCAAATTAAGTAAAAAGTTTCAGGCTGTTGTGGATTTCTGCAAACCTGTTTTAAAAATATGTTTAAACCTTGTAAATGTGAGAAATTAACATTCTGAAAGGCTTTTAGAATTTTCCGGGTTAAAATGTTTTAAATCTCTTAAAAACTAAATACTGTTAGTGTGGTGATCCTTAAATTATTAACCAGCTCTGTAATTATCATGAGCATCATTTGGGCTTGTTTTGGTGTGCTGACCCAGTAGGTGAGCCCGCGGGGCATTAGTGATGTAGAAATATAGCAAGTATAGATATTCTGAAGCTATACCCAGTGGTTGTGGAGTCATAGTCCTGTTTCTCAACAGGTTTCTGGCAACTTGGTTTAGGAGTTGAGCGCTCCATGGACAAATGCAGTCTGTTGTCATGGCTACAGGGCTGCCAACAGGCTAACTAGCTGACAGGAAGACTTAGCACCATTGCTGAATGTTTGGTTACCTCACTGAGAGATTAGGGATGCCACATCTAATGAATTGCCAAAGTGTGGAGATAAATCCTTTAAATTTCATCCAGAGTGTCTGATTGGCCCATACATGGTTTAGTTGAATCTATTTAGCCAAACAGTTCTCGGAATCGGAGGAGATTTAAATCCAGTTTTCACAGAAAGCTTTTTTTTATCAGGCTGGAAAATCCTAAACATTTCTTCACTTTGTCTTGATGGAACAACACCTGTCAGGCTAAAATACTTGCTTCCTTACTTTGCTTCCTTCTTATGACATCTTGTACTCGTCTCTTTGTGTCGGATATCTGTGCCCTCTATCTTTTTATTTAAGTGACTCAAGCTAAGCTGTGGTCTGTGATCTCAGCACTCTTATGGTTGTGGGCAGAAGGCTTGACAGAACTGGCTGCTGTTACCTCCAGTATTAGTGCTGTGTTAGTACACACAAAGTGTCAATGTCAAACTTTGCTACACTTTCCAGTACTTTTCCAGTACTTAAAATGTTTCTATACAGCAACAGCTTTAATGTTCAAGAACTTTTGTCTTTTTATTTTGTAGTAAAATAAATCTTCTACATAGGGTGGTAATTGAAGCAGTTTGGTGGTGGTATCAAGAAATAGCAGTAAAGAAAATCAAGATTACACTAATTGCCATACTTAAAGTGGAACTACACCTAATATAAAAGAAATTTGGAAAAATGCCACCAAAGTGGGCAGTGCCAAAAGACACTGAGGGCCACAGCCAAGTGTGTGGATCAGAGGAGGGGGTTAAGTGGGGGTGTGGTCAGGAGGACGAGGGACAGTGGCAGCTAGCTTATTTTGGTACATTTAAACATGGACAGTGAGCAGAGCAACGCTGGTAGTTCCGCCACAGATAGTAATTAATCATGTTTACACGAAAATGTCAACATTTGCACAGTAACATGAACATAGCACCCTTAAGGCCCGATTTGTACCGTTTATCTGCAAATAAAAAGTGAGTTTTGGGGTTTAATTAGTCTTTAAAAGTTTTTCTTAATCCTTTAAATATTTGCTTATCTGATTTTAGTCAAGCTATTGTTATGCTTTTTGGGACCGGAAACTAAACTGAAGTCTTTCAAAGGGACAAGAGGGATTTCAGCCTCCAGTCTTTTGTATTTCCACTGAGAAAAAGCTTATCATTTAATATGCCCCTGAAGATTCAGATATTCCCCTAAATTTCAATAGAGATTCACTGATCAGGGTTCTAAAGCCGATTTCCAGTACCTGTTTTTGGCAAATTTAGGTTTCTCTTTCAGAATTGTGACGAACAATTATTTACTTCTAGTCTTCCTACAGTGATGGGTCAATAATTATTTTTATCAGCAGCAAAAGCGATGTCACACTGTGTGAGAGAAAAAACAGTCTCTGTTAAGCAGGGATATTACTATGATTTGAAAACAAGGACAAAATGGTTATGAAGTTTACCTTTGGCGATTATTCAGGTTAATGTAAACAGCTGCGTGTTTACCTAGAGAACGCAGACCCTTACCTTCACTCAGTGATTTTCAATAGGCTGCCAACATTTCCAAGTCCACATGTTCCATGACACAGAGTTGAAAGCTCAAATGGATAAAACGGATTAACCTTGCTGGAATACATTGAGCCCTTCTGTTATCTACTAAAGTTTCATTTCCTGTTTAATCGATGTAGCTTGGGGCAGCATGTGCCATAGTGGTAGAGAGGGTGCCCCATAAACAGACACTAATAGTCCTCGACCCAGCCGTGTGGGTTTCAATTCTCTTCATATCTATTTCCTGTCTGAAACAATGTGAGTAAAGGCACTGGTGGCACAAAGTATTAAAACAATAACAGCATGAGTGAACAGCTAAGATGTCTCTTTAAAAAAAAAGTTGTTTCCATTGTAGAAGCTTCATTTATACCCACAGACACCGCAGTTAGTTAACTTTGAGTTTTCTTTTTCAGTAAGAACTTCTACACCAGAGAATTTTGTGAGCACAGCCTGTTGGGTCTTGGGTATCTTGCATTCAATAAAAAAGAGCCAATTTTTGAGGTCCAGACAACAGTCAGATTCACCAGCTGATTTCTGTGTCCATCTCTAAATTTCTAGGTTTTGAAAAACATTATTTAATTTGTTAATGATAATCCTCTCTTTCTCTTTTTTTTGCAGATGACAGGATTAAAGACGGCAAACAGATAGAGTTTAAGTCTAAACAGTGGTTTGGTGCCTCAGTGCGATCTGATGGAGAGTACATCCTGGTAAGATCTTAAACACACCCATTGGTCATCCACTTCTAAGTGTGGAGCACAGACAACTTAAAGTGGATATAGCTATGAGAAGTCAGAGTTATCAGTTGTCACCATTTTGTTTACACTTTACTTTTAACAATGAGTGATTAAATCAATCTACCATCTATGTGAGCAACATTACTGCCAATGTGATGTTGAGTGCAAGATTTACAAAATTGACAGAACAGATATGCACATCCAAAAATCTGTGTGATTTCCATAAACTCAAATGTAAGGCATACCCTCGTAACATTCTTGACACTACGTCTACAGGCCTCGACAGTGTCTTTTAATATCGGTCACATTAATCAAGGTCAAGCCCCCCAAAACGAGAAAAGTTTCTTTTCCCCAAACCTGACAAATTTCCAGTTTTGGTTATTGTGCATTTTTTTGATACTGTGAAAAATTGGAAGGGAGGGTGTTTCAGATTAGCACATTTATGGCCTTTTATTTTTTTGAAGGTTCTACGTGTATGGACAGCATCCTTTGGCTAAATCTGATCCATTTCTGCTCAGAATATATAGACCTGTTGGTGTAACGCCATAGAAATTCCAGATACAGTTTTTGGTTACATCTCAACAGACCAAAGGGGTGTGGGATATTCATTTAAAAGGGGAAAACAAAAAACAATAAATATGGAAAAATTAAAAAACCCAAATATCAGTAAAAAGAAGACATTGAAATTTCTCTTCTGTTTCTGTAAATCAGACATTGCCTTAAAAAATATTGATTACCCTCAAACCTTTTCAAATCTTGTCAAAAATTAGGAAGGGGAAAGTCAAAAGGTTTTTAAGGGGGGGTTTTTATTAAATTAGTTTAAAAAACAAAAAAGGGTAGTGCATAGAAAAAAAAAACTTTTTTGAAACCAAAAAAAACCCCCGGGGAAAAACCGGTGCCCGGAAATTTTGTTTCATCCCCTTTATGCAAAACCCCCTTAAATTAAAAACCCGGGAAAAAACCAATTAAAACTGTGTGGTAAGGGGGCCCTTTTCACAAAAAAACTTTAACCCAGTCACAGGGCCCAAACATTTCGCGATCGCCCTCTTGGGGGGACCCTGGGGCCTGTTTTCTTTTGTTTAGCGTGATCAGTGAAGAACAACTCCGGACCTTCAATTTAAATATGGGAAAAACTTGCTTAAAATTGTGGGTTTTGTTTGGGCCGTGGGGTCAAAAAAAAGACAAAACTTGTTCATTCCTTTTTTCCCAGGCCGTGATAGAAAAATAGTGTAAAGAAAAAAAAAAAACACTGAGTACACAACGTCGACTAATGGGTAAACCCAAAATTTTCCAGGAGGGGAAATTTAAAAGGGGGCCCCTTGAAACCCAACTCCGCCCCAGGGGGGGAAAAGGTTGACAATTTAAAAAAAAAAAAATGTTCCAAACCAATTTTTTGTCCCCTTAATTTAATCTGGAAAAAAGTAGTCTGCCAAGACCGTGAGCTGATCAGTTGATTCTGAGCTGGGTGGCAGCACTTAGCTGCGCTCTCACGCCTTGACCAGCTAGATGTAGGCTGCAATTTACCTTTACTGTTAACCTGTAAATGTATTATATAGTAATACTATTATGTAATCATCCTATACTGAACCAATAATTTTTGCCAATGTTGTGGCTACAAAAAAATAGTTGCATACTTACTTGACTCTAGATACTCATCAATGGTCGAAAAAGTATGCAGTGTTGCAATGTTGTGAAAAGCGTGAAGCGATACGGAGACACCCAAGATGGCGGACTGGAAGCTGTTCTGTTTCTGGCCTCAGCTGTCTGTCAGTGAACATTAGTGATTAAACGGCATTATGAAGACCTAGGAACACAGCAGATAGCTCAGAGATAAAGTTGTTGATGACCTTTAGCAATGTTAGGTTATAAAACAATATTCCAAGCTTGGAACGCCTCATTGAGCACTGTTCAGCTCATCATATGAAAATGGAGTATAGCAAAATATCAAGCTTACCAAGACATGATCATAAGATCAAAATTAAACTTTTTGGCTTACAATGAAGACATCGTGTTTGGTAGAAAACTTAATTCAGCACATCATCCTATACACACCGATTCCAAGGGGAAACATGATATTGGCAGCACCTTGCAGTGGGGATGCTAGATTGGCTCAAAGCCAAGTCCTTAGTCCAATAGAGATCTATGGCAAGACTGGAAAACTGATGTTGACAGTCTCCCGAATTTCACTCTGAGCTTGAGCTATTTTGCAAAGACAAATGGCAAAGCTTTCGGTCTCAGACTCCAAAAGACTTGCAGCTGGAATTGTTGCAAAGGATGGATCAATAACACATTACCTCAGAGGGGCTTAATACATGTTAATTGAGAAATAGAAAATGGAAAACCTTGCATAATTTTTCTCCAATTTCACAGTTGGTCACTACTTTGCCTTGGTCCATCACATTAAACCTCATTAAAACCGTGAAGGTTATGGATGTAAACTGACCAAATGTAAGAAAGTTCAAGAAGAATGAATAGTTTATAACATCATGTTTATAGGATTATCATATAGCAACCTCAACACATGATTATGGAAAAATGGACCTGAATGTTCTAGGATTTAATCATCGAGTTTGTCCCTGTGGAATTATTAAAAACAAGGAAATTCTTTCATAATCACTTTGATAAAAAACCGATCGGTTTGTATGGCTGAAGGGTGGTGGTCTTATAGAATAGTCGACAGCATAGGGCTCTAGATCATCTGCAGATATACCCATGTTCAAGTTGTTGGGTGGGTCAGAGGCTGAGTACAGGGAGCTGGAAATGTGGAAACACTCACCACCTTTTGAACCCGAACTAAACAAAGGATCGGCTTGTGCCGGAGTAGAAATAAACAGAACACCTTTTCCATGCTGTAATAAGATGTGTAGGTGGTGAAGGGTTATAAACCTTGCGGTGCACACCTGGACAACAGATTGAACTGGCAGTGAAAAGGTAAACACATTAGGCTACATGGGCTATAGATTAAACACATTCGCCTCATCTTCCCATTGCTTTGTGCTGCAGTGACACCAAAAATCCCGAAACAACCTTAGCTCTTCTTGTTTTAAAAGAAAACACCTGCCTAGGGTGTCTTCAATAGGCTGAAGCTGTCCAGGAATTACTGCATTATCATCCTTACCAGTCGCGTACAATGTTAATTAATTGATGATTTTATTTTGAAAAAGAAAACTTGTAGCGTAAATCTATTTCAAATAACAGCTAAAAATTCAGAATTTGTAAAAACATATGTTAAAAAATAAGGAAAATAGAGTATCTTCAGCAAATACAATGCTGATATATTGTTTATTATGTGTCATATTTCTACATTTTCTGCCATAGTAATTTGTAGTCCTTTGCCTTGTAATGGCTGGCCACTAGGTGCTGAGTTGGATTGTGTGTTCTGAACTTGTCTTTGTCTTCAGGCCTGCGCTCCCCTGTACCAGTGGTCCACCTTCGGCTTCAGTGAGAGGGAGCCTGTGGGAACATGTTACCTGAAGAAAGAAGATAAGGTGGTGGAATACTCACCCTGCAGATCAAGTATGTTCTTCATGATGTTGTTGGATGCGTAGCGTTACATAATCCTGGAGTTTAGGTGGGAAGTTGCGTTTCTCACAGTACTTAACAGCGAGTCTTTCAGATCAGTTTATTTGCTCTAGTCTTATTGCTGTAAGTTTTTAAGAAAAATCTAAATTTAAACCCTTGGGGCAAGGAAAAAGGGGGAAAAGGGTTTTTTTTTTTGGTTGATTTTTGGGGTTTTTTGGGTTTTAGGACTTTTAGATTGCCCAGGGATTGTTGTTGAGCGAGGTTTATGTGCGGGGAGAAAACAATGGTGGTGGCCCTTTTTCTTTGAGTTTTTTCGGGACTTCTGCTCATCCGTCATTTTTTAAAGACCACCCTTTGGGGTTTTTTGTTTTCTCCCTTTATAAAAAGGATTTTTTTATTTATGTTCTTTTTGTGATCGATAATGGACCAAAGGAAGAGTACATGCCATAGGTGGACAGATGAGTTCCAGGCTCCTTGGAGCGTTTTTGCTGATGAAAAACTTTTAGGGGGACTCTTTGCGATAAATTTTTTACAGTTGGAAAAAAAAAAATGCATTTTTTTGGGTTTTCAACCATCAAAAAAAAAAGCCTAATCCCTTTTTGCCGGGTCCCCAAACAGTTTTTTCTTTCTGTTGGGCTCTTGTTTGAGGTTTTCCTTAATTTGACCGGGGTGTTGAAGAAAAGAGACACATTGGCAAATTAAGGATTTTAGCATTCAGCAAACATAAACCTCAGTAGTGTGTGGAAGAAACGTACTCAACCACAGCAGTTGTCTGTCTATACCTGGCTGACATATTTACCTGGTTAGTTTAAAAAAGAAATCACTGCCACTTCTTTTGTGCATAGCTTGCAAAACTGTAATTTAGGCCATGCACATAATTGTAATTGTCTAACAAATCTGTTTTCCCCTGAATGGGGGTTTAACCCTTTTTCTATGCGATCAGGACCTGAGAAGTTTTGCTGCTGGTTCCACTCAGACAAATGTCCGCGTTGGGCTGAGCTGCACAGAAAGCAGCTGAAACTCTCCTGTAGTCATTTAATTGAAGGCCCATATGTTTATGGAGCAGTAAAACATATTTTTCTATAAGTGTTGCGTACACACAATTAATCAGAAATTAATTGAAATAAGTTGCGAGGTGATTCTTTATGTCAGTATATTGAAACTGAGTGTAAACATGCTAGCACCAGTCTGACACCTCAGCAAACTGTTGCGGGTAAAAACATCTTCAGCAGGAGCAATACATGAGTTTATTCCTCCTGTCGGGACAAAATATCTCACTGTCAAAAGAGGGAGTCTGTATCCAGAACATTGTTGCTAAAGCAAGTACTTCTTAGGAAATGTGGCATGCTGTTTTCCTGCACTTTAAAGCTAGTTTTTAGGCCGTGTTTAACTCATACGCACAAGTTGATCTTGTCAAAGTGTTGGAGTGGGACTCAGGATGAGCAAATGCCTGTTCTTCATGGTTGTCATCTCCTGAACAGCTGAAACATTTCTTCCTGTTTGAGCCATCATAAATGTAAACAGGTTTTGTTGTTTCCAATGTAAAAACAAGGGCCCAAACCCAGTGGGCTCTAGATGGACAAACGCACTTTTAAGGGTAGGCTTTAAAAATTTTTCCTTTTTTATAAAGCTTAAGTTTTGAGGGCTTAGGTTATCCTGCATTTTCTCGTAGTAGCTGCTATAGGCTTAGGGGGCTGGAGGAATTAAAGACCACTTTTACCCTCTCGTACATTCTCACACTACTCTACAATTTTGCATTATTTGCTGTTATTTTTGCTTTTTTAAATTTGTTCTCTCTCTTTTCTCTCCCAAAAAAGCTAACCTGGCCCGACTCTGTGCTACCTGTGACACCTTTCTGGAGAGGGGAATCCCCCAAGCTTTGCTGGCAACAACTTTAAAGCTCACCCTCTCCGATGATCCACAGGCCCCGTCTTTCAGTGTTTAACCATTTCTCTCTCCTAGACATAGCTACTGACTGAGCTTTTACTGTGACTAACTCTATGTGCCTCTTTAGACTCTAAAATTGAAAATGGCCAGATTTTTTTGTTTCCCTTTTTTCTAGATAAACGATAAGGGGGCACATCCATTACATTTACTTTTCCTTCCCCTAGAAAAAATATCCTGGAAGTGTTTTTTCTCTTTGGCTCTGTCTGTTCTCTCAAAACCCCCGTCGGTCGTGGCAGTGGCGCTCACACTGAACCCGGTTTCTGTGGAGGTTTTTTCCCTTTTTTAAAAAGGGAGTTTTTTCTCCACTGTCGCTCACATACTAAAGTATGAGGGATTGCTGAAAAGTCAACGCCAGTGCTGTCCACTGTCTCTACATGCTCACCAAGGGGGGAGTGAATGCTGCAAGTCACGATCGATGAATCTGCTGGGTTCCTTAGATGAAAAACGTTTACCAAATTTTTGAATAAATAAACAGAATCTGACTCCCATGTTAATGATTAGGATTAAATTTGGGAAATGATGTACCGGGATTTTTGTGAAGTGCCTTAAGACGACGTGTTGTGAATTGGCGCTATATAAATAAACTGAATTGAATTGAATTGATTTTTGATTTTTGCTTTCCAGATTCCCCGAGCCCAGAAGGACAAGGTTTCTGCCAGGCTGGCTTCAGTGCAGACTTTGTTAAGGTAGGCAAGCAGCACAAACACAAACAGATAATTATGGGGGGGCGGGGGGTCTGGAATCAACCTTCTGATTGCAAAACAACTACACTTCAAACTGAGCCACAGCCGCTCAGTCTCTGTTTTATCTAGGGCTGTATTTAAAAAGTATTTTGAAATCGATTAATTAAAAAATTTTTTTTGGGTTTATGATTAGAATTCAGAAGCAAAAGGGCTTATTAGGAGATTCTTTTTTTACAGGGAAATTTAACCAGGTTTTAAGCTAAGATATGCCACTTGAGTTCTGGATAGAGCATATTTACAGACAAAAAAGTTTTTTCATCCTAAATGCAAAATGTATATGTTTTTTTGTAGAACTATGGCTTAATTACTTCCCTGAGTGGGATGTTCTTTAAGCAAATGATATGTTTTAGAGTCTGTTTACTGCAGTTAACGACGGTTATTTCTTTAATCGATGATTCACAATTAATCCGATGAACTGTTTCAGCCCTACCTTTATCTGTTTTCAGCTACTAGTTAACGCTGCAGTTAACACTGCTAGAGTTTAATGATTAATTAGAGCAAATAAATAGTTACGAGAAAAGTTATTGAAGCCTCTTTTCAGTAAATATGTCTATATTTCAGGAATTTCTACTTTATTTTATTAGTTTCAGTGAATCATTAATCAGTAGTGGTAAAACTAAGATCTCTAATAATGATTATGATGATGATAATCTATATTAAAAAGAATAAATGAAGTGACAGATAAATCAATTATAACTACATGAAATGGAAGTAAACTAAGATCTCCATTTAATTTGAACAATACTTATTTTGAAAATAACACAAAATATATAAGTATAAAATCAATATAAAGCCCAGCTAAAATGCAAAAAAATTACAGATTAATTTCAGATAAGGAAAATTTAGGAATAAATCATCTTATTAAACATTAACAAAGAGCCAGAGGAAAGAAATTCAGTTCATTTTTCAAGACAACTTTTATTTTATTTTTATGATAATAAAGTAAGTAGAATTTTCTGTTATTTATAGTGTTAGAAATATTTGGTTTAACTAAAAGAAATCTGCAGGTAGTGTCAAAAGCTGATTTGCTAATTCTTTTTTAAAAGTCAGAAAGACCAACAGATTTGGGATTTATCCATTTGGGATCATGCATGTGTTGTTGAACTCCTCATCCTAAACTTCTAACACTTAGAGCCTCTCCACAGTCTACAGTGTTATTGTGGACTGATGAGGCTCTGAGGACAGCCTGGTTCATTCTCAGGAGTCCATGTGTGTTTTTATCCTGTGGTTCACAATATGGGAGGTCTTTTTATTCCTCCCACATCATGGGAGTATAAACACGTCCTGATGTTTGTGGACTGAAACAGAAGTGAAAGTAATACAGAATCTGTTTTCTTCTTTATGTTTTCTGTTTGTGACTTCAGAAAAGTAAGAAAGTTGTGGTGGGAGGACCAGGCAGCTTCTACTGGCAGGGTGAGTGTTCCTCTGAGCCTAACTCAACCGGAAGAAGGCAATGTTCAGATCTTGATAAATTTGCCACATGCTTGTTTGTCTCTGCTACTTTACCAGGCGTATGAAATCTAAATGTTGTATCTGCGTAGAGAACAGGGATTTCCCCTGATAAGTTGTGGCAGTCGCATCCTGCAGCTCTCACTTCTCAACATTTCCTTCAGACAGTCAACCCTGATACAGATTATATTTTGATTTATATATTTTGATATATATATATATTTATATATATATATATATATATATATATATATATATATATATAGATAGTATGGAGTTACTGGTAGGTGGATTTGGTTTTATTTGGACCGAGGTGGGCCAGCCAAACTGCTCCCATCTGTTTCCTGCCTTTAAATGATACTAACCTACACCCATCCAGCTAACGTTTTTTTCACATAAATGGTAACAAGTCTAGCTGAAGCAGCTGATGTCAGATGTTTTTGTGGTAATGCTATTTTAGTAAAAAAAAAGAAAAAAGAAAAAGCTGTATAACTCAGTTTTATCAGATTCTTTCAGTGATCCGTATCTCATGACCAGGGTTAGGGTCACAGTATAAATGTATCTGTAAATTAAAAGCTTTGCTTTTTGGCTAAGCTCTATCTTTACCAGAACAGACTGGACTGGTGCCTGTTCTACTGGAGGCCATGACTGGCTATCCTACCATCACTTGTGAACAACACAGCAAGTTACCTAAACTCCTCTGCTTGAGGCAGAGACCTCAAGGAATACGGCCTTAAACATTCTCTAGATCCACAAAAACGCAAACGGACTGGACAAACAAGCTCCCATGAATCCCCTCAGCAACTCTGTGAGTAAAGATTTGTCCAACTGTTGCATGGCCATGAAAAATGTCACAGTGGTCCTCCTGAATCTGAGGTTTGATAATCTATCACACCCTCCTTTGTAGCACCAGAGTAGGCTCTCCCAGGGAGGCTTAGAACTGTAAATCCCTGAATGTTGCTGAATGGTTTTATAACACTTTCTTGAGGCCAACCCAGTCAGTCTGATTTCCTCCGGTGCCTTAGTTTTTGCTTCCGTGACCACAGAAGTAGTGAACCTTCTGGCCACCCAGTACCTTTCTGCTCTTTCAGGAATCTCCAAGAACAACGGATCCTTAAAGGCCATCTTCACCTTTAAAGTTTCAGTCACCAGTGGATCCTCTAGTTGCTGCAGCGGCAAGCACAAATGGCCTTTGGCCCACAACTCCTGATGGTGGATTCTGCAAAGAAGGTCCTTACCTGGCCTATTCAGATTTAATGTCCCCAACCTCCCTCGGAGCAGGAGAGATCATAGAGATGGGAGATGGAGATCTACAGAACAGTGTAGACATTTCCAGAGGTTCCAGCTGGGACCACTCATTTGGGTTTACCAGGTTTGTTTGACAGCCTCCCCTTCAAACAGAGCCAACTAAGTACCAGATGGGTATCAGTTGAAAGCTCTGCCTCTTTCTTCAAATGATTGTCCAAGACCTCACACTACAATTACAGAATGGATCATATACTCTTGGCTTGATCATGGTGTTTGTTATCAACTTCCCATGCCTAACACAAAAGTCCAAACCTGGTTCACACTGCACCTGACCCCGATGTTCGCTACAGCTGGTCTCCACCTGCTTGGCCAAGCCCCAGGGGCCAAGGCTCGTCCACCAGGTATCCCCCCCAATGCACATACACACACCTCGGACCGTGGAGTAGGTCCCAGACCCTGTCGTCTAGGTGAGGTTCACCTTGGTCACCCATTCATCGATATCATTAAACCAGTTTTAGTCTAACTCTTCCCCTGAGGAAATTTACCCGAGGAAGACTCTAAAACATAGCCCCTAAGATCATATGGGTATCCAAACTCCACCACCACATTATGGTATACTTCTTTGAAAGGAAATGGTGAAGCATTATTTGCTTAAAGCTGGGTATCTTCATGCTCCATTTTGCAAGACTTTAGTAGTGATCAAATGGTTGTTTTCCTGTGTAAAAGAATTCACTGGATCTTTTTATCAACGATTATTACAATGACAGCACCATTTGGATCAGCTTCCGCAGTAAAATCAAGCTCAGAATTAATATTAAAAGTTTTTTACAATTACGATCTATATATTTTGGAAAACTTGGAAAACCAACAGTGACTTTCAGACTTTTTCATGCTTTGAAAAGTTCATTGAGATTATAAAAATGTCCCAATGTCTTTTATTCCTAGTTTTTAGCCATTTTATTTTATCAACAGTTTATTTATCCATGTATTTGTATTTTTTCAGTTTACTGTGTTGATAAGGGGCATAAATCTGCACCCTACAGCATGACTCGGTGCTTTATCTCACACTGGACGGTAGCTTGCATCATAACCACCTTAAGAGTTTAATGAGGTGGTGAGGTTCAGGTGGGCTGGGCTGCAGACGATGTGTCCATAACAGCGGATGGTTGTAATCCCTGTTTGTCTGTCTGACCTTAGAGGGTGCGACAGCAGCTGCATCCTGAACGCTGAGTCAGGAGCACACATGTTTTCTGGCTGCATGTCGAGGCTCCTCCTTGGCTGTGTTCTCCTAATTATTGTTTCCTGTTGAGTCAACAGTCGCAATTACACCACCAAACACAGCTCTGTTTCTGATTAGATGGCTGTTGGCACCGTGTTTCTGTGGCTACTTAAATTATGTTGCTTTTTTTTCTTAACCCCTAAACCAAAAGTGTGCGTTTAAAAAAAACAACTTTTCTTTCTCTCGTTTTTCTTATCTCTCTCCCTCTATATATTTATTCTTCCTCATCTTATGCTTTAGTAGTTTCTCAGTATCTTAGTTTTCGGTTTCTGTGCTCCAAAGTTGCTCTGTGTTCTTAAACGTTCTCCTCCTCTCTCCTCAGGCCAGTTGATTTCAGATGACCTCACTGAGATTTTCGAACGTTTTAACAAGGACTACATCACGCAATACGGAAACACACTTTCAACCAAAACAGCTGGTGCTGACTATGACGACAGCTACCTCGGTAATCACACACATGGTTAATTAAGATACTCTATATGGCCAAAGGTATTCACTCACCCATCCAAATCATTGAAGTGTTCCACTTCCATGGCCACACGTGTATATAATCAAGCACCTAGGGATGCAACCTGCTTCTACAAACATTTCACACATCATTGGTGTGTGAACACAGATGGTTGAATGCTTTGAGCAATATACTGTATTTATTAACCTGAGTGATGTTTTAGTTTCTGCCACCAACATTAGCATCATGGCTGGAATCTTAGAAAAACACAGGATTTGTATCTTTTCCCGAGTGATTTCTCGTCTCTTTGTTGAACAGGATACTCTGTGGCAGTCGGGGATTTCAACCAGGATAATAAGGAAGGTATGTGCGGGCAGTACAAATGACCTCCACTTTTTACTGTACATAAGTAATTTATTGTATTTTATTTTATTTTATTCTATTAATACTACTTGTTTTTTGCACATATACCTTGTTCTTTGATCGCACATTTTTCATAACTATCTTTTGATTTAATATAAACTAAAAATGTTACTAAAACATTTGTAAAAGTGTCGATATTAGGGCTGTACAATATATTGTGAATCTATCATCATTGTAGTATCAGTGTTTAAAATAATATCACAAAAGACTGGAATGGGATAAATGTTTGTTGATGTATTTGAAGTTGCTTAGCAATAAGATTAGAAGCCCATTGGATGGAGACTCACTGCAGTAGTTTTCCAAACCTGATACAAACAATAGGGCCCACTATGCTAAAGATGACAGAAAGGGCAGGAGTTAGTAAAATGTAGATTTTTCACAGCTGGTATCACCATAACAATATTTACCAATTGTAATATTGCATTATTTAGTCTATATCATATATTTACTTTAATTTTGATACAAGATTTTTAGCAAAATACCAGTTTTGTGGTTTAAGGCACTTTTATGTAGAATATTATACCTTTTTGGCATTTAGCTGCTTATGAAGTAACACAGGTATAGTAGCAGCAAGTTATTTAGCAAGGATGGCTGCTCTGGTAGCTGGTCTCCAATCAGCTGCCTAACAGACATGCTGGTCGTAGCTTGCCAACCTTTGCGCCCCCTCTCCCAGCTCACGGCTTCTTGTTACTGTGTTTGTGGTATTATTGCAGCTTGGCTGCTTTGGCTTTAAACATGGTGACAACAGCAGTGTTTGCCCCCTCTCTCATGTAACTGACTGTGTGGTCTGTTCGGCTTACGGTGTTGAGCTGTTTTTAGTTTGCTTTTTTATACCTGGTGAAGGCAGCTGTGTTCGCCCCCTCTCCCAGTGTAACCGACAGTGCGGCTGATGGTGTCTGCTTTTCCTAGTTGTGCGTCATTATAATTGGTGACCAATCGCAACCTCTTGGCCTCTTTTCGTTTGCCTGCTCTGCTATTGTTGGTGATGGCGGCGCTTGTGCCCCCCGCTCCCAATCGCAGCCTCTTGGCCTCTTTTTGTTTGCCTGCTCTGCTATGATTGGTGACGGCAGCGTTAGCGGCCCCCTCTCCCGATTTTAGCTTATCCATTTTCCCATCTTAATTGGGGTGAGCGTGGTTTTCAATCTTGGACCTGGATGGCTCCCACTGATGCATGGATTGTGGGGCTGTGCTTAAGACAGACGATGGCCATGACCTGTGCCCTACCTGCCATGGGCGTGATCACCTGGTGGAGGCGCTGTCTGACAATCCCTGCATGAACTGTAGTTTCATGCCCCATGCGTTGGAGGTGGCTCGGTTGGCACAGTTGCGCCCTCAGGATCATGCTGACCTCCCGCCCTCTGGGCCGGTGGCCCCCCTCAAGCATTCAAAGCGCCTTGGTGAGACCACAGTCTCTGTGCCCCCCTCTAGGAGGAAGCGGGCTAAGTCTGACCAGGGCCTGGCCAAAAGGGTTGAGCAGTTGTCGATGGAGTTGGCAGAGATGAAGTCCTTGTTGCAAACGCGTCATTCTTATGCCTCACTTCCAACTGCTGGGCTCTCTTTCCTACCCATGCCTGATTTGTCTGCGGAGGAGGATGTTTTGCCTCTGGCTGCATCGGCCTCTCAATTTAGAGTTGAGGAGGAGGCGCAGTCCTCCCAAGCCTCTGAGACTAGCTTCTTTTCTTTTCTGGAGCGAACTGTTCAGGCGTGCCAGACTAGCCAGCAGCTTTCTGGCTTCCGCAGTTGTTACGGTGGCCCCCCTTTTCACGGCGGGTCAAAATGACTGTTATCGCCGACCCGGTGAAATCTCAACCACTGAACCAGGAGCTTTCCGCCCTCCTGGCCAAGGGTGCAATCTAGGCTGTAGACTCTCTGTGGCAAACCAGGGGCTACTATTCGATGTACTTTGTCGTGCCAAAGGAAACAGGTGGATTTCGCCCCATTTTAGATCTGAGGGGACTCAATCACTACCTGAGGGTGCTTCCCTTCCACATGTTTACGACATCGGAAGTTCTTCAGGCCGTTGCGAAGGGAAACTGGTTTACGTCAAAAGATCAGATGGACGCCTACTTTTCATGTGCCTATTGCGGTAGAACATTGCTCATTTCTCAGATTTGCCTATCAGGGTCGCCATTGGCAATTCCGGGTATTCCCTTTTGGCCTCTCCCTTTCCCCAAGGGTGTTTACTCGGTGTGTGAAAGTGCCCCTTTCTCCTCTGCAGGCCTCCGGAGTCAGGGTTCTTCCATACCTGGATGACTGGCTTCTTTGCCCCCCCTCTCAGGCAGGTACCTTTCAAGATATGTGCCACCTTCTTGCTCATGTGTCACGGTTGGGCCTCAAGGTCAACTTGGCGAAGAGTTGCCTGGTTCCGTACCAAACGACCACTTTTCTCAGGATGATCTTGAACTCGACTACCATGAGGGCTCGTCCATCTGTTCATAGGGTGGCCGACATACTCCGGTTGGTCAGTCGATTCAGGCTGGGCAGGCAGTTTCTCTACGTCACCTTCCTGCAGCTGCTAGGCAAACTGACTTCAGTCACTCGTGTCGTGTCCTTGGGTTTACTCTTTCTGCGTTCTTTGCAAAGGTGGCTTGAAAGCTTTCGCCTGGACGCCAGGCTGACCAGGCGACGTGGAAGTGCCTTTGTGCCCTGGCTCCATCGCGAGACTCCATGTTGCAATACAGAGTGGTTCAGGGTCTCTGGGCCCAACAGGTATGCTCCGATCACATAAACGTGCTGGAGCTGCGTGCTGTACACATGGCCCTCAGGCGCTTTCTGCCCTACCTAGAGGGAAAGCATGTGCTGGTTCGAACAGACAACACCTCTGTTGTTCACCACTTTAACCATCAGTAAGGCACCAGATCGGTGCGCCTTCTAAAAGTGTCCAGGGATCTTCTGGAGTGGGCCTCTCCTCATCTGTCCACCCTACGGGCAATTTATTTCCCGGGGGAAAGCAATCAGGTCGCGAACTCTCTCTCTCGCCAGGCCCCTGCTCCGGGAGAGTGGTCCCTTCACTGTGGTGCGCATGATCTGGGGCCGCTTTGATCAGGCGAGTCAACTCATTGCCCCCTGTGGTATTCCCTAACAGGGGCGTCAGGCACACTGGGCCAGGACACGCTAGCTCATCCCTGGCCTCGTGTTCTCCTGTACGCTTTTCTGCCCATCTCGCTGATTTGGCCGACTTTACGGAGGGTTCTCGGAGAGGGCCACAGGTTGTTGCTGGTGGCTCCGTTATGGCCAGCGCGCCCGTGGTTCCCGCTGCTTCGGAGTCTGTGTCACGGCATCGCATGGTGTCTTCCAACCAGGAGGTCCAACCATCATGCATCTGTTGACAACCGAACCCACTGACGACCCACTGCTGGTTTGGCGAGTGCCTGATTGGGATCTGCCCTTGGTTCTTGAAGGTCTGTGCTGTTCCCTTTTCGAGCCTTTGGTGCAAGCGGACCTCAAGTGGCTCTTGTATAAGACTGCCGTTTTTTTGGCAATTGTTTCGGCTTAGGGGGTTGGCAAGCTGCATGCTCTTTCTGTCAGTCCCTCATGTCTCTGATGGGGTCCGGATGGTTCTTGTGTCGCCTTGTGCCCTAACACTGTGTTTGTGCCTAAGGTGTTATCTAGTTCGCACCTTTACCAGTCATTGAGGTTGGCTTAGTTTCGGCCTCAGTCAGGTGCAATGGCGGATGGTCATCTGGTGTATCACAGGTGTGACTTTGTTGGTATAATTACTCGAACTGCGCATGTGCGAAGGGAGCATTCAGTGCTTTCAGCACCGCCCTCTGGCGGTCATCCGGGATTCATAGAACCGTAGTTACATACGTAACTTTCGTTTTAAAATGCCGTTATGTTCCAAAGACTGACAGATGGGTGGTTCACCTTCACTTTTCCACAGTAGGACTTTCCTTGTTTATCATGACAACAAATTTATCCAAACAGACAAATTTGGCTTTTTTGTAAGTGATGGAAGTTTGCGCAACCAGCTGCCAAGCAGTGTGCAGAGGAAGGAGGGGCTGCGCTGCATTACTCTGTTCTCCACATATCTGGAAAAAGCTGTCATGCGAGCTTTACGAGATACAAGTTTTATAGATTTGTCTGAAGTTAATTTTTTTTTTTTTTTGGTTTAACCTTTTATTAACCAGAAGAATCCCACTGAAATATACAGTTTCTTTTGCAAAGGAGTCCTGACCAATACTGGCAGCAATACAAAGTTTCATACACACAACAAATTTCACTGCTTTCTCTTGTTAGATTTTATTAGTTGTCTCTTTTCTGACTTCAACAGATTATGTGACGGGAGTACCCAGGGGGAACAAGGCACTGGGTTATGTAAGTGTTAAAGGTCAAATTTGTCTTAGTCAGAGTTCTGTCTCCAATCTGTGATGTGCAGCCAGAGAGAGATCTGATCTCCAAATCAGGAGAATTTGGTCTTAAATGTTGTAGTCTTTAACTCAGAGGTTTCTCAGTTCTACATGGCCTCCAAGGAAGAAGTGTTGTCCTCCTAACTTATATTGGTTGAGTTTTCAAATAAAATACCTTGTGGTATTTGGCTAACCCACACTGCTTCTTTAATCTGATGGCCACTAGATCATTAGCACCGATCCGAGATTTCAGGGTCGATTTCCATTCACCAATCTTTGTAAAGTTCTGACCTGCTGATCCTGATTTTCTTTTTTTAAGAGGTATAAATAAAACAATCCTTTTTTATTTCTACTTTCTAGATAAACTGAACATTGAATGCTATTAGCAATACTCAGTTTTTTTTTTTTCTCTGAATCACTTTAAATCCACATATGCATTAAAATACTCCAGGTTATCATCTTTACCAGACAGACTATATTTCACCAACCTTTTCTTTAGTTGTTTGTCATAATGTGTAATGGCTTAGTGTAGAAAACCATTCCACAATATATTTCAATAGTGTCCTACTTAATAACTTGAGGGAAAAGGTCTAATTCATTGTTGTTATTTTGTTAAATTATTTATTTATTGTAACTACACAGGAGCTCTAAGAGGTTGTGATTGATCCGTAAAGATTTATGAGGCATTTGCTCTAAGAGAGGGAGAGAGAGAGCAGTCATTAACACACAGCTCTGTAGTAAAACAGGCTTTTACTAATTGGAAGCTGCCTTTAGAATCCTATTTTAGCGATTAGCACAATTAGCATTTCCAGCCAATTTCTCTGTGCATCTCTGGTAATCACTATGTCACACTTACTTGTTTATAAAAATAAACTAAGGTTTAATTTAGATAAAGTCTTCATCCTATACAGGTTTATCATCATCATTTTATGATCATCATCATTTATCATTTTATGTGTTTTCTGTTTAATCAAGTAAATCTGGTGCAAAACTTTAAAATGTTACATCAATAAAATGCCTGCATGGTGTCTTCAGGTTGTTTATTGGTGTCAGTAACCCTGGCTGTGCTCTCTAGCAGCTGACCATGTAGTCTTTTAAAACACTTCACAACCTTTTTCCAGTTCCCAGTTCCCATTTCTATTTCCGTTCACTGAATGTGTCTCGTCTTCTTCAAACAAACAAAATACAAGTGATTTTTATTGTAAATTGTCCCTTTCATAATATCTTAAACCAACTTAAAGGTATATGCCTGTCTCGCTAAAGGGCTCAGTAAGCATAATTACCGTAAAAGTCAATACTGTTTAGATCTTGATGCAGAGAATGGGAGGCTCATTGTATGTTCTGCATTGTTGCTTCAGGTGAACATCTTCAGTGGTGCCAACATGGTGTCCATGGTTAACTTCACCGGCTCTCAGGTAAGCTTTGGGATTCGGTAAACGATGTAAGGCATAGACATTGAGTTCTGGTGCCATAAATGTATCATCATTTAATTCTAATCGACGCCTTTGTATGATCCAGGTCTACTCAACATAATCCGAAACGAGAGTGGAATATAGTCTTATCTCATACAGTCAACACTTTGTAATCCAACAGCAATTACCAAAATGCGGCACAGTAGAAACCTTCATTTCATTTTAGATCATAATTGCCCGTCAGACTGAATGAAATTACATATTGGATTTAATGCCATAAGATCAGCTCTACTACAACTGAGTTATGACCCAGAAAGCGAGAGTCAGGGTCACATTGAAATAGCTCTCTGACATCTAAGTAAACCTTTAACCTGCATTCAGTTTGTGGTAAACCGCTGGATAATGTCAACAAAACAACTATGTAGAAGTTAGCTGCTGAAGAAAAGCAGCTCTGCTTCTCAGTTGAGTGACGTTTGGCAGGAAATCTTTCTGTTACTTCCCAATAACAGTTCTGTAGACAGATGGTGAATCTTCCTCCTCTTCTACAATTAACAGTCGGGCTTTAGTATTCACACCACTTGAACCTTTTCAGATTTTCTTATGTTACAACTAGGGCTGCAACTAACCATTATTTTGCTAATCGATTAACCTGTCAACAATTTTTCCGATTAATCAATTAATAATCAGATATCAAAAAGTGCTTAATGGGAGATTTTCTACAGAATCTGAACCAGTTGAAGCTAAAGCTGTGCCACTTTAGGAGTTTTGGATTGAGCATATTTACAGGCAAAGAAGGTTTTTCATCTTAAATGCAAAATGTACTTATTTTTGTACAATTCTGGCCTAATTTACTGCTCTGAGTGGGAAGTTCTTTCAGCAAATGGTATGTTTTATAGTCTGTATACTGCAGTTAACGATTATTTGATTACTAAATTAGTTGACGATTACTTAAATAATCGATTAATCACAATTAATCTGATTAATTGTTTCAGCCCTAGTTACAACCATTAACTTCGTCAAGACAAGGTAATGGAAAGTTGTGTGGTGGAAGGGAAATAATGCATGGAGACAATACTTGGTGAAACCATATTTTGCTATAACTAGAGCTGCAAGTCTTTTGGGGTATGTTTCCTTCAGCTTTGGACATCTAAAAACAACATTTTCCCATTCTTTGCAAATTAGCTCAGGTTCAGTTGGGGTGGTTTGGAAAATGTCTGTAAACCGCAAGTTTCCCGTCTTGCCACAGATTCCCAATTTCGAACTCGACTAGGCAGTTTTTAGTGTCATCGTCCTGCTGGAAGGTGAACTTTCACCCCAGTGTCAAGTCTTTTGCAGCCTCTAACAGGATTGCTCTTTATTTAGCTCTATCTGGCTCCCCATCAGGTCCGACCAGTTTCCCTGTCTCTGCCAAAGAAAAGCGTCTCCACACCATGATGCTTCCAACACAAACAGAGGAAGTAGTGTGTTGTGTTTGGATGCTGTTTGCTTGGATGCTGAAAAGTTCAGTTTTGCTCCTGTAGTCCAGGGGACCTACTTCCACATTTTTGCTGTCTCTTCTAAACTATAAACAGAACGGATCTTATGGCTTTTTTTTAACCTTGTCTCTCTTTGTGTTATTCTTCCATAAGGACCAGCTTTTTGCATTGCACGACTATTGGTCGTGTCAACAGATTTCCCCAGCTCCATTTATACTAAGATTAAATCACATTCTGGTGGACTCTATGTCCTTATATTCAATGACTTTTGAAGGTAATTTGTTGATTTATTTAAAGGTATCGGAGTAAAGGGGCTAAATAGTTGGGCCAAACCTTTCAGATTTTTAATTATTAAAAAAAGTTAGATATTTACAGTAGATAAAACTCATATTTATCACATTTCTACTTTTTGTTGTCTGCTACATAAAGTCCACATAATATACATTCAGATTTGTGTTATAACCTGACAAAATATGGGAAGGTTCAAGGAGGCTGAATACTTTAGCAAGGCACTGTAAACAGGAACTAGTGTTGCTAAATGAAGGAGAAGTATTTGTTTGAAAAATATTAAGTTGTTTTTTTTCAAGCAGGGTGACATCTACAGTACCCAGTCAGTGAGACAGAGTTCAGGGTGGCTTTATCTCATCTAACATCTATAACTTTTATTCTATGACGAAGGCTCTGACATTTCTTTCCTGTCCCATAGGAAAAAAATATGAATGTTGTTTTGGTGGTTCTATTGCGTTTGGCTTCATTTGCTGTTTGTTTCATCCGAGTAGCTTTTACGATATGCAACATTTTCCTTTTTATCAAACTAAGAATTTAAACTACTGTTTTATTCAGCAAGGTGTTATACAGTTTCAATATTATCTGCAGTTCAAAGCACATGGTGTCACCAGCTTGGCAAATAACTAACTCATGACTACTTTTAAACTAAGGGTAGCAAATTGGACCAGACACCTTTAATTTACTCTGGCCGTTTCCTGTTTGCATTACCACTAAAGGGTCCAAAACGGAGCCATTTATGGAAATTATGTCCACAGACCATGAGAGGGGAACTTTGACTAATACAACTATAGTGATAATACACTCTGTAACTTGCATAAACTCACTAGAAAAACGTAAAAGTGTAACTAACAGATTTTGTATGGATTTTAGTGAGACAGACTTCCTGTTTTCTTGTTTGTGAATTGAGAGGAGACAGAGCTGTAGATAACATTACAAGCTGCTGTTTTGCACCCATAACACTCAAAACAGAATTAAGGTGAATTTCAATGCCAGAGGAAGTTTCTGACATTCAGATATTTAAAATGTAAAGACGCTACATCCTGGGTTATCTGATTTTCAGACCACCTTCATAGGTGGCCTTGGACGCTTATATCTAGATAGGTTTGGCGGTCTGTTCCTCCGCGAAGACGTTGAAGGATCACCCACTGACCTGACCTGACTCTCATCAAATAACTGCTGCTTTGTTCTGGTTAAAACTAACAAAGAAAACGGATCCCGTGGAAAACTACCCTGGTTCCAGGAAGAGGTTCCTGCAGTCAAAATCCACCGAGAATGTTGGAAAGACCAATTTGTTGTTAATTCAGGCCCGGGTGAACACCGAATAAACTGCTGATGCTGATGGAGAAGGGCAGAAGGTTGAAAACAGAGGAAGAGAGGTTGTCGTCAGTGGAGTTAATGACAGAGTTCCTCTTCACAATCCTGCCCATCCCAAACAACTCTCCCTGTGAACCCAACAACCTCTCTTTTATCAGCTTGTTTCTCTTTAAATATCTTGTTTACATGCGTGGCTTCTTGACCTCTGTTCTTTATCACCAAGCTCTCTTCAGCCAAATCTAACAAACTAACTTAATGATAGAGTGACATACCAGCTTTTCTAAACTCCCCGTGTCATCTTGTTTCCCTTCCTCTTCTCTTTGTCTTGTAGATGGCTGCTTACTTTGGACATTCAGTGGCTGCCTCTGATGTTAATAGTGATGGGTAAGTGTGTTTCCTGTCTGCCTCAAGTCTTCTAGGCAGACAAGTCTTCTAGCAGATTACATTTCCTGCCTGCTACGTTTAAATAGACTTGAAGCCTTAATGAACCACCCTGGCCGCCTCCTGCTTTGATGGTGTTTAAGTGAAACCAGGTTTACACTTTGTGTACTGGTGACATTCTTAAATACAGAGGTCACAGTTGAAGTGTTTTTGTCAGAAATGTGTTGCAATGCAGGTTAAAAAGGAAAAACAAGCACCCACCACTTTTATTGGCACCCCTGGTAAACATGTAAAAAGCGTCTTTATTGATGACTTCCTGTTTTCTTGGGATATAAATAAGATGTGGCACAGAGGTCCATGTCTTTTAGGCACTCTTCAAAATAAGAGAGACAAGCAATCATGCTGTTCATAAGACAGATGTGTGTTGATCTCCAGATGTCGAGTACACACACAAACCAGCCCGTCTCTTCAGTCAGAGCCAACGAAGTCTCATGAGATCTTGTGATTTCCCTTAACTCCACTTGTAAGAACAACTGGGGATTCCTAGTTTTCTATGAAGATATTAATACATGATAATGTCTCATTGAGCTGATTCTATTGTTTTACTCCGAGCAATGGTGGAAAGTTCAAAACATCTAACTGTAACAAACAAAGCTGGCCAAGGACACATTTATCTTAAGACTGTTAAAGGAGATAAATGCAGCAAAGCGTGGCATCTTTGGGGTGGGGTCAGCAAGTCTCCATAGCAACCAACCATTACATCCTATTCATGTGCCAATCAGTTGTTTGGGAGAGCTGCTACACCAAAGCGTTTTCTGTGTTATCACAAAACGGATATGTGGAGTTTACTAAATTCTTCTTGCCTGAAACTTCAGCCTGTTGGATGCTTAGGCAACAAACATCTCTGGTGTGTCTGACATTAAAAAAGGATTAACGTGTGGGAAAGCACCTCATGCCCACTGTTGTGTATGGTGGGGGATCTTTAGTGCTGTGGGACTGTTGTTTTAATGCAAAAGTTAAAATACATGGCATCATGAGCTCTTTGAAATCAATTTAAATCTGGTTAACTCTACCAGCCAATCAAAACGTGAGTCATCTTTTGGGCCTTTCAGCAGGATAATGAGTCACATGCCACAGAAATCATTCACGAGATACAAAGTTAGCCTTTTTCCATGGTCCCCACACTTAAAACCTGTAGGGTGAGCTGAAGAAAGAACCACAGCACTCTGGATTATCTAGGGAGATTGTCCAATCAGGGAGGATCACAGTCGACTGTATGATCCAACCTTGTGAGGTGAAGATTTAAGAGACAATATACTGGCAAAAGAGTTTGTTTACAGCAGAGGTGCTAATAATTGTAGCCCTCTTTCTCCCCACTTAATAAATGTACCCAAATCAAAGGTTGAACCGAATGTGAGATTGTGAGTCTGCATTTGTTTAACGGGTACAAAGGCAGTAAAAACGGCTTCATAGATAAAGTACAAAGCAGATGTCATACATTAAGGTTTCTAGACAGTGCTAATTGGCCCTGCTCCCGGGTAAAGGGTGCTAACAAATTTTGAGGGTGTAATCCAGGTATAAAGGAAATGCATTCATTGTTGGGCAGATACCAGTTAGCTTTACTGTGAAATGTTCAACAATGACCAGATGAGAAATTTGTTCTGTTTTTTTCCTCTTGTCTGTGTTTCAGTTTGGTAGATCTGTTGGTTGGAGCTCCCCTCTTCATGGACAGAGGCTTGGATGGGAAGCTGAGGGAGGTGGGACAGGTAGGAAGAAAACCCACCATTCACTGAATGTACACATGTCCCCAGGATAGTGATGTCTTTCAACACCAGTTAAAGAAATCAGTCAATGGAAAAAAACATCCTGATTACCTACATTGTCATGACACATTTCAGGGTCTATGAATCTTACAGATGAGTAACAACATGTCACCTGGAACAATTCACTAATACTGTTGTTTCCAGCTGATGTAAATCAAAGAAATAATTGTACTGATGAGGCTCAGGAGCAGCTACATTCTGCTGCCCATGCTTATGAGAAAGACAAACCTGGCTTTTTAGAAATATTTCTGGATAAACACAAACAGTCATGCTGTGGTAACTAAAGTAGTGCCACCTATCTCTCTTAAGGTTAGGGTTTTTTATTAAACTCCAGTTATCAAACCAAGACTTTAGACAAAATAATTAGCTAATATAAGGTTGTTTATATTTAAAGGGATCATATTCTGCACAATAAGCTCTTGAAAACTATTACAGCATTAATGTAACAATAAAGAGATGCTATCTTTTGCCATGCTATAACTGTAATGGTCAAGCAGCAATAGGAATAAGTGTTGCTTTTATTTGGAGATTAAAAATAATTAAGTTTTTGTCTAAAAACTATGAAACAATGATTGCCATACTGTGAGAATCTTATGCCAACCCATGGCTAATTTGGAGTCCTTAAAATCTAATTCACATATATTTTTGGTATTTTTAATAAATGAATTAATTGAAACTATCAAAAGCAGAGGTTTATAACTGCTTTAAAAAGTTACTTTTCAAATCCCCTTAATCCTCTGTCACATCATTCCCACAGTTTAAAGTCATTTAGATGAGATTCCAGAGAAGGTGGAGGAAGTTTCTCTGGCTGTATGTAGCGCAGAGTAATCCAGCGATGCTGCTTCCCAACCTGTTGCTGCACACAGCCAGGCATCTGTTTACCGCCGTTGGGAGCATGTTCATACCTGCATATTTATCCAGTCAGCCAGTACTGGCACGAATGTGTGCAATGCCTAACATACAGGCTGGAGTTTCGGTTTTTGTGGTTAGCAGCTTCCTGATAAGAGAGACCAGTCTTCTCTAAGCTGATAGAAAATGGATGCTGGCTCCCAAATGTGCTGGGCGGAGATGTGCTGCAGCAACCAATTCTATTGACTTTTGTGTGACAAAGCGTTCATTCAGCCTTTGCTCTGCAGAGAAAGCAAGGATGCTAAAACAAGAAGATTTATATCCAGGCTTTCTGAATGCTGTCAGACCAGAACAGGAGCCGTTTAGTCATGTCTTCATGTGTCAGTGTTCTGTTTTTGTTCACACTTTAACCTGATTCCCTTTTAGTCATTTTGTTTAAACCTTGAGATGATTTCTTTCTTTCAGAGTAAAGGATGCATTTTGTATCCAACATTTGAAATGCCCTTTCCTTGCAATACTTCTAGATGCTTGATTATTTAAGGCAATCATGTCTGCTCCATAAAGTGATGAAAAAATTAATAAGTTATTGAAGGGTTGATCCATAAACACTGAAAAACATACAGAGAAAAAGAGGATTTTCTGCTCCCTCATCTAGCTGCTGTGTGACTGTATGTTGTTGCTTTCCAGGTGTCTGTGTACCTTGGTCGAGGCGGCTTCTCCTTCCAGACGCCTCAGCTGCTGACAGGATCAGAGGTTTATGCCAGATACGGCTCTGTCATCGCCGCTGTGGGGGACCTGGACAGGGATGGATACAACGGTTAGATCTTTTGACGTTTTTCAGGGCATTTTTGTGTAACGTTACTAAAACCAGATTCTAATTTAGACCCTGAAACCAAGTTTGGTACCTCAAACAAAGTTGTCCACTTCCATGATGCTTTATCTTTAGCATCAACAGACCCTGATCTTAGTGTTTCCCTCCCTCATGTCTTCTGTGTTATTGTGCCCCCCACCCCCAGATGTGGCCATCTCTGCTCCCTATGGAGGCCCCAACAACAACGGCTTGGTCTACATCCATAACGGCCTCCCTTCAGGGATTGACCCTACACCTTCTCAGGTATTTTAAAAGGTTCACTTTAGACATTGGCTGCTTTCAAATCATACTTTTAGTGTGCTATCTACATGTGTTCTTTACATCTGGCGATCAGCTGAAAGATCCCGACATGGAATGAGTGGTCAGAGCTGATCCACCCGTCACACATCCGATCCACCTTGGTAGGTAGTCACAGAGCCGTGATGACTATGAGATGGAGCAGTAAGATGGGATTTTGGAATGACCGTGATTTAAAGATACGAGTCCACTGGTACAAGGAGAGCAGCGATGCTTTATCATCCTCCTATGTGGCTGACTAGCCCCAGAAAAACACTGATAAGCTGAATGTAAAGCAAATAACATGTTAAGGGCGATGCTAAGAAACGTTTTTCAAAGCATTGATTGCATTTAGACAGACATAGTGAAGATCACTGCGTAGCCACGTATTACTAGGTAAGGAACACATTTTACGCAGTTTGCCCAGGAGAGTTCTGCTGAGTTACACACCGTATCCTCTAAAACTGCATGCTCTAAAAGCACACATGATCAATATAGATGTAAATGATAGGTTCTTGTGGAGCTATGGTCTGAACGGGGCTGTTGACTGCTTTGTCACACTTAACCAGTCCTGTCCTGTGGAGCTAAACCCACTGTTTGTCTCAGTATATGGAGCAGTGTGTCTGTAAACTGTATAAGTCTAGTGCAGAAATAAATTGCAGCGGCAGATCTAAAAACTTTACAGTAGAAAGAAGTACACAAACCTCATGTTGTTCAGAATTAATAAAACGCTAACAATCTGATACAAGACCTCAGGGACACTGGATCCTTCATTTGAAATAGTTCATCTACAGGTTCTTGATTAGCAGCTCTTATGAGTTTATTGACTCTTTGTGAAAAGCTGCTAGTAACAAAGAGCCTTCAAGTCCTGGTTAAAGTAGTTTAAAATAATTATCTATGTCAACATATTATTGTTTCATCCCTTGGGTTTAGGAGTCTCAGTAAACCTGTGTGGTTTTATAGGTTGAGTTAAGAAAGTTCTGCCTATTTGAAAGAAAATGAAAAGGCCAATTTAAATTTGGGCTAGATAATAAGACCTAAAGATCATACCACATTATTGAGGGAAGTTGTCATGATAGATGATATATAAATCACTATATGTTAATATCCACTAAGGTCTGTGTTAATGTTGTATATGCAGTTTCTATTTAGAATTTAATAACTAAAAGCCTGGAATGTTGTTTCTACCTTATTTTTTATACCATGTGTATTTTCTTGATGTTTTCTTCTTTTGTTTGTTTGGGTTTTGTTTTAGAGATGATTTTATTAATTTTAGCTTGTTTGGACTGAACCGTCTGACAGGGGAACAGACAATGGAGATCAGTCTTAGGTGTAATTGGGAGCATTTACATTAAAGTTGTTCATAAATGCACAGACTCTCTTCAGCAGCTGAAAATAGATGAATTTATAGGTTCAGCGGTGGACAGCGACACAAACTTCCTTCCTTTTATCCTTTCAGCAGCAGGATAAAAGCACCAAAACTTCCACATGATTCAGCTGCAGAAGGAACTGTCAAGCAGTCCAGTTCCAGCGCTGCAGTTTAGCTGCTCATTTTAGGAACAGATAGTGAGAGTGCAGCAAACAATAACTGGTGTAAAACATAAATTCATCTGACCATTACAGGTGTTGGATGAGGGCAAGTAAGCATTGGCACATAGTAGCATTTCTCATTATCGCAGGAGAAAATAATTATGAAGAATTGAGGATAATCAAAATGATGATAACCTTTAATCAATGGTGTTAAACGTAGCTGGATTTTGATCTTTTTAACTGTGCAGGGAAGGGTTTTTGAACGAAATGCAGAAGAACACAACACAGGTAGTCCTCTAGCTCCAGTGGTCACTAGCTGCCTAGCAGCTAATGCATAGGAAGTTATGTTTCAGACAAACCAATGTGGTCAATTGAAAAGTCTAGCTTGTCTGTTTAACTTAATTATTTGACTGGTGTAGTGGACTGTCTGCTTTTACTCAGTAGAGCAGCCAGAACAGAAATGTAATGTTTTGATCAGCATCTTTATTTTGTAGTAGCATTGATTTTAGCTGGGGAACTGAGATCCAGCTTCCTTCAAACCTTCCTAATAAGAGCCTAAAGCAACCATATACTGCACTCTAAGCATCAAGTCACATGTTTTAAAGCTAATTAAAACAGTTTACAGTTTCCTCTAAACAGCCTCAATGTTGGCCACACTGTGTTCAGTTTAATTTCGCTAACAGTCACTTGTAAAAACATCAGAAACTATCATGATGCTGGGAGCAGTATGAAAAATGTTCAGCATTGTTTTGTCATTTAATGAAAACAGTTGTTGGACTCCTTGTGTTTATAACACTGAAAATGTTGGGCCCTGTAATTTTTTTCTCCTAAGACCTTTTTTTTCCACTGAAATATATTGTTTTCCACAATAAAGCATTCAGTTAATTAAAATGATTCCATTTTCCCCAGACAGGGTGGACCACCTTCACCTCCTTCTCATTCTTTTGTAACATGGTCTAAATGTTTACAACAACAAAACTCAAGATTCCCAACAAATTTCTATGTCATCATATCTTGTCTGTCTCTCAGGTCCTGCAGGGTAAATGGGCATCCAGCTACATGCCTGCTAGCTTTGGATATTCCATGACAGGAAATACTGACATCGACCAGAATGGATATCCAGGTAAACACACACACACATGTATAAAGAGGCCCAGCAAAGAGCTGGCATGCTGCTGGGAATAAAACTGAACTGTAATTGTGTCCAACAGATTTAATAGTTGGAGCGTTTGGAGCAGACAAAGCTGTTTTATACAGGTAATCCTATCTAAATCTCATTTTCTGAGTTCTGGTGTGTGTGTGTGTGTTTGTGTGTGTGTGTGATCCCCTGCTGTGGCTGAGTAAAGCTTCTGACTGAAACTGGGGTGTTTAATGAGCGAGCCCACCTCTGATATCAAAGAGCTACTGTTTTTCATTCACCTCACTCCTACTGGCTTTATAAAAGCTACGAGGACACGTTTACCCCTGCTGCACAGAGGAATATTTACATGATACTTTGTATGACCTCCTTAGTGTTAGAATACATTAACCACATTTAATCCAAGCCAAACACTGACACACAATGCTTCCATCTCAGTGATTATCCAGTAAAACCCAAATAATACTAATTTATTCAATCACTTTATGTAATTTGGCTCAGACTCATCCATAGTTAGCCATACATATATGGGCTTCCTATAAACAAGGACTACTATACATTTAGCCTACATGTGCATCTGTGTTTCTGTGCATCAGAGCTCGTCCAGTGATCAGTGTGAACGCTACATTAGACATAACCCCCCTGATCATCAACCCAGAGGAGAAATTCTGCACCATTCCTGGTACCAGCACAGCTGTGTCATGGTGAGTGCTCATATTTCATATAAAATGCTCACTTTTTATCCCAAAGTTGTAGTTTTTCTAGGTTTAAAAACTAACAAGAGAAATCAGTTCAGTTTCTTTTCTTTTATGAGCTTTAAATGACAGCATTTGGCTGTAAGCCATAAATTAGTACTGAAACTACCCACAATGCTTTTGGTTTACCTAATTTATTTTTTCAGATCTGAGCTAAACTCACATAGATGTTGTCAGTGATGTTAAACACATGGATGCCAACAGATTGGTGTCTGCCTTGAAACTTGATTCCAGTCCTCTGATTTTGTTGAGATTAGTTTGCTTTGCTTTGCAGTTTTAAAGTGAAGTACTGTCTGGCAGCTGGTGGCATTGGAGCTCCATCCTCTCTGAGTAAGTTAAACAGCTGCAGCTGTCTCCTGTTTCCTATACAACACAACAAGAGATCCTACTCAGTGATGATTGTAACCATCTATTAGCCATACAGGTGGAGCTCAATAAGTTAAAATATCGTAACAAGGTTATTTCACAAATTCAATTCCAAAAGTGAGACTCATTAAATTTGTTGTATTTTGATTGTGTGTTACTGTTAGTTTGGATGATTATTGCTCACAGCTAGTGGAAACATGAAATTCAGTTTACCAGATAATTGCACTATTACTTTAGACCAACAAAACTTAAAAACTCCACAATAACACTGGATTACCTCTAGGGGGCACACTCCATACTTTGAGAACCCCTGCTTGAGTTTGAGAGACCAAGCGACAGCCGCAATGCCAAGAATGTTGCATCATAGTGTAACAATGATGGCAGCCGTGATTCAAAGTTTCCATTCCATGCGCTGGTGAACACGGGCCTCGCAACATGGAAATGGTGCCATTACTAACACAATGGTTCCCCACACATACACAATCCAGGGCGTTGATATCAGGCCACTTCAATAATAAACTGTCACAACATCGCTGCAGAAGTCTTATGCATGTAGCCCCCTCCCTGGAGGTGGATGGGGGTTGTTGGGGACTGGGTTCTGGGCCGGGGCAGGGCCGGGCCGGGTCTCTGGGTCCATGGCTGGATCTGCTCGGGCGTGGACGGCTGCCGGCGGGGCCTGTGGGCTCGTCGCTGCGGTTCCCTGGGGCTTCTTCACTGTCGCTGCTGGGTGGCTCCCCTGGGACTCTCCACTGCTCTTCTCTGGGGGGGTTGCGGTAGTCCCGGCGGTGGTTCTCCTGGGGTTCCTGTGCTTTGGGGGGCCTTTGGATGTCTGTGGCTCGGATCTCCTCAGTGTCCGCCCGGGGACCACAGGGCAGGTCGGTGGGTCCTCACACTCGCTATTGCATATTTTTGTGGAGAAACCTTGTATACAAAGCGCATCCACACAGGTGTGGATAGATACACAGATGATCTATATTGGGCTGCACTTCTCACTAAGTACATTTTACATTCATAAATACCGTGTGCTAATTTGTGTATAAGCAAGCAGGGTGTAATCTTTTATTCTATTCATCCTTCTTTCTCTCCTCCACTCTCCTCCCTTTTTCCCCTTCTTCCCTTTTGCCCCATCTCTCTCTTTGTCAAGCTTCTGTTTTCCTTTTTATTTCAGTCTCCGTGTCCGTAACAATTGAAATATTCCCAAAGAAGTTTATAATAAAGTTTCTTTTATAAATATCAAGCAGAGCCTTAAAGCAATAGCTGTGATGCTCCGCTTGTGAAAGTAAATCTGTTGGGCAATTTCTTGGCACTCAGACAGCAATTCTGAACGCTACTTTTTTTACCGTGTCCTGCTGGACAGGACACGGTAAAAAAAAAAAAAAAAAGAAGTCTTATGCATGCTCAAAACAATTTTAAATTCTGCCCCATGCCCCAAGAGACCTTGTTAGGGCCCTGCAACTGTCATCCATGTTCGGGTCCATTCTTGACATCGTAGCTCAGTCTTAATTATCTATAAAGGGGCTCTTACCAACAGAAATGCTAACTCTCATAGCTATTTTACTTTAAAAACATTTATTTAACCGTGTAGTGGGTGGCACTCCTCTGCTAATTAACCCATGAGTTTGTGGATTTTTCATGACTAAAAAAATGTCCAAACTGCCAACTGTGTCCTTATTTTAACGAAGGGAAAACCTTTGTAGAATTTTCCTTCTTTAGTCAGCCGACTGACAGCTTGTAGCAACAGGTAGGGGAGGCGGCTCTACTCCAGTAAAAACTGGTCACGATGACACTTCAACACTATCAAAGCAATATTGTGATGGAAAATGTTACCTTTCTTAACTTTGTTTTTACTTACCTCCCCAGGTTTTCGTGTGGACCTCACCTTGGATCGCCTGAAGCAGAAGGAGGCAACCAAACGCGCCCTTTTCCTGTTCAGCCAGACCTTTAAGTACTCCAAGAACATGACGGTGAACAGCAACAGACGCCTGGCCTGCGAGGAGCAGGACGTGTTTTTAAGGGTGAGAAAGTTTTAGACTATTCTCTGAAAATGTGAACTGTTTTGTTGTAATGATGGTACTTTCTGACGTGTGAGCTAAAGACCTTTATCTGAGGTGGTTAATAATTAAATGACAAAGAATTATCCTAATTATTATAGAATTTTAAAGACAAAAACAATAAAGATCTAGACATTTGTGTTTGTTTGTCAGGGTACTTTCTGCTAGAACTAGCTACACATCCTGGAAAAGGAAGGAATTTAATCAGTATGGAAAAGAAAATGGTGTATGGAAAAATATTTGTATTTCCAGACTTTATTTGGAGTTTTCTACAATTTGTGTCCATCCATTCATCATGAATCCGTGTTCATTTTGTCCATCCATCCATTTGTTATTCCTGCCATTAGCCATCCATCTCCGTCCTCCGTCCATTTACCATCCATTCAGCTGTCCATCCATCATGCATCTGTTTGTTTTTCCATCCATCCTCTTCCTTACAGTGTCTGGTTTTGCTTGCTCCATGTGTCAAGGCGGACCTCTGAAAACATCTGATTTCACAATGATTCATTGTATTTACACTTAAACATTTGGCTGACTCCTGAGTCTTGGAAAATAGGCAATATTGGCATGAAAATGAGCAGGAACTGTTTTTATCACTAATAGATGTTTTCCAATGTTTGTAGGTTTTTGTGCAGTGTTGAATATGAATGTTTATGCAGTGATTAAGCACATGTAATGTTTCTGAGGACTTTAAATAAAACAAGATGTTTGGAGCCATCTTCCTGCCATCGGTCAGCTCTTTCAGTCACAGCCTCCTGTTTCCTCTTATTTAACCTTTTATTACTGCAGCTTTTCAAAAGACTGTGTGGTACCTTATTTGCACACAGAGAGTGAGAAAATACAGATTACATCAATGTTTAGCTATGTAGAGTTCATTGATTTACTATTTATACCCCTCTGCATAGGAGGTCCTATTCCAAGGGGTATATATTGGTTTCCCTGAAATGTTAGGCTCTTTAGATACCTCTCCAATACACCCAATGTAATGAATGTTTTAGTGGTCATACTTTTTTTGCACATATTAATCATCCTCTTGCGTAGGCTCATTTGAAAGCTTACAACACTGAGGCTGAGTAATGTAGTCTCTAAACTTGCAAAGAACCTTTTTTTATTGTTTAAAAAAAAAAAAAACATTGAATGTTGCTGCCACATTAAATAAAAAAAAATCTGATGTCTGAAGTTGTGCATCTAATTCCCGTCTCTCCATCATGCAGGATGACCGTGAGTTTCGGGATAAGATCACTCCCATCTCCGTGGCGATGGATTACAGCCTGGACTACCAGCTGGCTGCTGATCAGACCGGACTGCTGCCCATAGTCAACATCTGGGCACAAACTGACATCACCAAGCAGGTACAGTCACTGAGGGCTGAGCAGGGGGTAGGGTCCCCTGTAAGCACCTGGGCAAAACCGGCCACTGTTGTTGCGGTAACTCAAACATAGAACCTAAATACACACAATGTCAGCATGGAGCGCCACTGAAACTCACAATGTTGGTTATTAGTGCGGCTTGTTTTATTGTTCTGTTGCTACTTGATTCATTTTCATCTATAGATTATAGATGGTTAATCTGACTGTAGTGGCTCTTGATTATCTTAAGCTCCTTTGACTCTACAGACTGCAGATTAGCAGTAAATGGCTGTTATTTGTCTTCACTTTTACAGAAATGTTCTGTTGTCTCTTTATACCATCTTCTTCATACATAATGTTCTTCTAACTTTCTGTCAGGCTCACATTCTGCTGGATTGTGGAGACGACAACATCTGTAAACCTAACCTGATGTTGTCAGTGAAGAGGTTGGTGGAACAAAGTCAATAAATAAACCCAGTGACAGACAGATAAAGGTCTTAAAAAGTTAGAGGTCATAATCGTGTCTGTCCTCTGATTGGCCGCAGCGACCGTGAGCAGATCTACATTGGCGATGATAACGCTCTCACCCTGGAGGTCAGCGCTGAGAACCAGGGTGAGGGGGCCTACGAGGCCGAGCTGCACGTCTACCCCCCTCAACAGGCCGACTTCACCGGGGTAGTTCGCAGTCAGGTAAACCCGTTATATCTTAAATTCTGAACATCCTATTTCCATCCAAAATAATCTCCACGACTCCACTTCAGAAATGTGAAATAGGTTTGGTAGTGTCTCAGCTGACACAGGAAGTCATCAGATAAGTACAGATCCGGCTGTCCCTACTGTCCTCATATCCATCAGAGGCTCTTTGAGCTAAACAAACGTCCTCAGCCACTGGTGCGGTTTTTACATTTCAACATGATCTAAACAGATAAATGTTTCAATTCAGGCTTGAAAAAATAATTTATCTTTTAATTAATAATTACCAATAAAGTAGTGACCAGAGAGGTTTCTCCTGCAGCTGCTGGTGAAATAAATGCAGCTCCAAGGTGACTTCACGCTAAGATCACATTTTCACTGAACAGCCAGTTAGGTTGTTTTATGTGTAAGTTATGATGGTCCATTCTGCTTGTGCTTTCTACAGTCCCTCTCAAGGCTGTCCTGTGCTTACAAGAAGGAGAATGAGACCAAGATGGTGGTGTGTGACCTGGGAAACCCCATGAAGGGAGGTACTAAGGTCAGTTAAAGGGAACGAAGGTGGCCAACACTTTACATCCTTAAAAAAAACATAAAACATAAGGTTTACAGTGTGAATTATATTTGGTGCCTTGGAAGAGAATTCATAATCTTGAACCTTTTCACATTTTGTTACATTACAACCACAAACTTCACTACATTATGTAGGGATTTTATGTAATAAACCAACACAAAGTAGTGCCACATTGAAAAGTGGAAGGAAAATGATCCACGGTTTTCAAAATTGGATTGTAATATATATATATATATATATATATATAGTGATTAAAAAGGAAATAAACCGCAATTTAACTTTTTCTTGCAGATAAACTGGGCCTTAAGGGTGCAATCTTAATGTTATTGTGCTATTTTTAAAATTTAACGTAAACTTGTTTAATTCTGAAATTTTTGTCCTAAAACCGTCTTAGTGCTGCCCTCTTTGGGTTGAACGGTGGCTACTGCAGTTGAATTTTTTTCTATTGGTTCAAACATTCCACCTTGGTACATGTCTGCGTCACAGCCCTGCGTTCGGTAGAAAACCATCTCACTGAGACAAGCGCCCCTGTAGTAAGACAGGAGTTGGAATTGCTTCTCCCTGCCCCGGCAGCACCGGCTTCAGGCATCGCCGAGTCAGCACCTCAAACTGATGAGGCTCAGCTCCGCTGTGCTCCATTAAGCCTCTCTTAGCCTCCGATGATGAGATGGGGTGAAAAATCCCCCACCTCAAAGATCGATCCTTGGCGAAACTACATCAACGTTCTGCTCACTCTCCATGTTTCAATATACCAAAATGAGCTAGCTGCCACTTTCCCTCGTTCTCCAGACCACACCCCCACCTAATCCCCTCCGCTCATCCCAACACTTGACACTGCCCACTTTGGTGGCATTTTTCATAATCTGTCTGGGGGCGGAGCTTTTCTTTTACATGGGGTTTAGTTCCACTTTAAATTAATTCCACCAGTTCTGGGAAAGACTCTGAGGTTTATTAGAGAATATTAAAGAACAAATAACATCATGAACACTGAGGAATAAAGCAGGCTGGTCAGGGAGAAGTTTGACCAAAATTGAACAAAACGCATCAAAAGTTAATTTTACAAAGTAGTGATTCAGGGGGCCTGAATACAAACGATAAAAATGATGCATCATTTCTTAAAGCTTCACAATTATCCCTTCCTTTGTGTTGGTCTGTCACATAAAATCACAATAAATTACACAGACGTTTGTGGCTGTAAAGTGACAAAAAGGTGCAAGGGGTGTAAATACATTGTTTTACTATATTTTGGAGTATCATAAACATCTGCCTGCTGTTTTCTTAAATGTATTTCTCTTCCCTTCCTGCTCTCTCATTGGTCCTTGGCCGTCAATTTCCTGTTGCTTTATTGGTCAGATCCTGGCAGAGTTGAGATTCAGTGTACACCAGCTGTCAGAGGAGGACACTTCAATCAAATTTGACCTTCAGATAGTCAGGTAAGCCTTGTCACCATCTCAGCAGAATCTACTTGTCATTTTAACTAAAATGGGTGCAGCTTCACTTGCTGATTTGATTTGACTTCATGGGGCAAAGTAATTATAAAACGCTGTTACTGCTGAGGGGACGAGTAACTTTGCTATCATTTGCAAGCAGAAAAGAAACCTCCAGAGAAAGAGGAATTTAAATCAGAAGGAAGACATGGAAAACATGAAAGAAAAACAGCCCGTAATAAAAATGCAATGCAGTATTGTCGTGTAAGTAATTTATGGGTTTTCCCACTGTAGTGTTTACCAGTTTACTGTTTTTTCCCTTTTGTAGAACTATTAGTTTTGCCAGATGTCTCTCTATTGGCCAGATTGTCCCGTTTTTAGTACAAAAATAGTAAACATCTGAATCTTCTTATTTAGGGGTTTCAAGTTGTGGCAATTGGCCCATTTATGCATATAAACAGATTAGCTGTAATGTTGACTGAAGATTAGTTCTGCATTTGTAGCAATAAAAATTATTTTCTCTTAACCTGTGCATGAATAAATGAATCCTTATGTGTTGCCTCAACAGATGTCTGTTAGGAACTACAATCAAACTCAGTAGAAAGCTGACTCTATTAGTTACAGCTAAGCTCTTCTCTCTTTAGGCTCATCTACATAACAAAAAGCGTGAAAGTGAACGAAGCAGCTAACAGATTTCCCTGCGTCCGCCTGTATGTTTGTGTTTCTGTAGGAGACTAGAGGGGGAGGGGGTGGGATACAGAACTATGTTAATAAGAGGTTTCAGCAGCTTTGGTTACACTCCTCCTCGCCTCTCTGGTACCTTCTAGCTGCAGGGAACAGTTTCTCGACTTTAAATGTCTCTTTGTGTGATCAGCTCCTTAAAAACTGTACATTCAGGGCTACTAACAATCATAATCCTATTCTACACTAGTAAAATGCAACACTGACATATGTGAATCAGCCTTTTTTCTGTATTTCAAAGATCCTTCTTTCAATAAAAACAGTTTACATATAAATATAAGCTCATACTTAGGTGCAAAAGTATTCACACCCCTAGACCTTTTCCGTTTTTTGTCACCTTACAACCCCTCACATTTTATTTGATAGACCAACACAAAGTAGAAAGGAAAAAGATAGAGGGTTCTTAATGTTTTCACAAATAAAAATCTGAAAACTGACTTGCATTTGTATTCCCCTCCTTGGTTTAGTTTGTAGAATCACCTGTTGCTGTAACTGTGGTTGCAAGTCTTTTGAGGGTATTTCTCCACCAGATTTGCACACCTCGAAAATGACATTTTTTTGTGCATTCTTCTTTACAAAGTAACTCAAGCTAAGTCAGATTGGATAGAAAGAGTTTGTCAACAGCATTTGCTTGCCTCAGATTTTCCATCGGAGTTTGGTCTGAACTTTGATCGGGCCATTATTTCACATGGAAATGGTTGGATTAAAACCCTTCCATTGTTACTCTAACAGGTTTGCGGGGGGGGTTAACAATGTTGACACTTATTTGCCACATTGTTATTGTTGAATTTTATTGTTGATGTTCTTGTCAACTTCCTGTTGTGGGTGGAGATGTACACAGGTGGGCACAATTGTTTGTGACCATTTGTTACCGCCGCTTCCAGCCCTTTAAAGATGGCAGTGTCAACAGTTATTCTTCAGCCATTTAAATGTATAATTGTATGTAATTTACTAACATACTTTATATTTTTTATTTTTGGGCTTGCACCTTTCTACATGTATTCAATTAACAATTTTTTATCCTTTACAATAGGGTTGCACAATATATCGATGTTGGTCTTTTTTTAACATATCGGTATCGGTCCATTAAGTAAAACGGGGCCAACATTAACAACCGTTGCTTATTTCCATCTTGTTGCTGATTGTGAATGTTTTTCAGGAAGGGAGGGGCTTGGCCATGTGGTATTTGCTTGGGCATGTGACAGTGATGCAGCACAGGATTGTGGGTGTTTAACTGAATCAGAGAAGCAATGTCAGCAGTGTGGTTGTTTTTCTCTTGTTGTTGAAAGAGTAGAGAAATACATACAATATCAGTAAATATCGGTTATCAGCTATAACTGCAATATAAATATCAGATATTGATATTGGCCCAAATTTTCAGATGTTTGCATCCCTACTTATTATTATTATTATTAGCAACAGTATTATATATATATTGTTATATTCTTTAAAGACATTGCTGGTAAAATTATTTGGAGCTCCAGTGTTTCCTCCATCTAGATATGTTTTATGTTCCTTTCCTTATTTCTACTACAATATTTCTGCAAACTTATTTCATCTTACTCCACACCTAACCTGAATCTTTAAGGTACTTGGTCATCGGAATGAGTAACTGCATTGTTTTCCAGCATTCTGCCCCAAACACATTAGTGTTAAATGATGAACAGAGCTCAGTAAAGCATGAGAACAGTTAAGCCCCAAATAATTCATATCCCTGGCAGATTTTGAAAAATCAGGATACCAAAATTATTTTCTGCCCTTCTTAATAATCATTGAGCGAGCATTGGCATTACAGTAGTCAGCCTCTCTCGACTAACCATTAGCGGCTATTAGCTACTAAAACATTGGTATTTTCCATGAGGATCCTTTAGATTGAGATTTAATTTTATGATGTGGAATTTCTTTGTGTCTTGTGTGAATAACTGCATATTTACTAAGGACACGAAACACATCAAATTACAATCTTGGCATTCAGATATAATTATAATTCATATATAAACATTTGCAATAATTTCAGCTGGATCGCTTATAATCAGTGTAGAATAACTGGTGTCTTTATGCAGAGCTGGATATCATTTATCTGTACCTATATTTATATTGTTGTGTGTTTTTTGTGTGTGTTTCAGCTCTAACCAGTTTCAAAGCACAAGTCCTCGAGTTTCCAGCACCACGCAGCTGGCCATCCTCTCTAAAGTCTCCATCAGAGGGTAAGACACACATTTTACTCCACAGCTCCTGAGTGTTTTTAGCTTTCTCTTTTATACCTTTTTTTGTTTCTTGCCATTTTTTTCGCTGTGTAAATGTTGGAAGTACGGTACAAACAGAACCACATATCGGACTCCTCTGTGTTCATGCCGCTTTGTACACTTCGCCATAGTTCTAGAGAAGGGCAGCTCCAGACGTAACTATGGAAACTGTGTGTTGTTCTCCTAGGTCGTCGTCTCCCACTCAGGTGCTGTTGCCCATCGCCAACTGGAAACCAAACAACCCTCCGGTGCTTGGAGACGACATCGGGCCACAGATCTTGGCCGTTTATGAGGTACAAAAGTCTCAAATGCAAACACACAGCAGTGCATTACAGTTCTATAAAGTTAAATCTGTTCCTGTTCCATAGCTCTGGTTTATTTTTAAATGTTTAGCAACATGCACTTGAACCTGGGAAATGACAGTTGTTGGAAACTTTTCATTTCCAACAGAAACTGATCATTACAGCTTCAAATGATGTCAGTACAAACCTTTATTTTATTTATTCTGTATGTTTTGTTTCTTATGTTTTTATCTCATCTTAAATTTATGTTTATTTTCTGAAACACGTGTAGGTTGCATCTCAAAAACTAGAAAAGCACTCCTAGAGCGCAGACCTCCGCCATGACATCGGGGTCATTGGCACATGTCAGCTTTTCTCTATACTGATGAGCTCTGCTCTGGATGATGTCTGGCCACTGTTTGTCAGCTTCTGACAGGGTGAGGAACCATGTGGAGATTCCAAGTTGTCCCACCATGGTCTGGCAATGATAAAGAATCCTTCAAAAAAAATCCTGGATCCAGATGGTGCTCCGCATCACCACCAAAATATAATTATCTGTTCCTTGCCCTAATATGCACCTTGTCTGAAAATTTCATCCAAATCTATTTATAATGTTTTAAGATATTTGCAAACAGACGAACAGACAAACGAAGAAACATAACCTTATTGGCGGATGTAATAGAGGTTGACATGCAGTTCTTTGACATATCTTTCCTAAAGAGGAATGATAGATGTTGATCCTTCTGCATTATTTGCCTTTAAAGGAATCACTCTTTGTTTCTTGGTGTTCTACCTAAAAAACCTGCCATAAGATGAAGTCATCACAGATTAAAAGAAGAATGGCAGTGGTACAGATTTCAACTTGACGCATAAATCCTAACAGTGTTCTGCTCTTTTAGCTCCTGAACAATGGGCCCAGTACATTCAGTAAAGCATCACTGGACGTCGACTGGCCGTACCGCTTCAGGAACGGTTCTCTGCTCTACATCACCAACTTTGATACTGAGGGACCCATCAAATGCACCACAGACGTGGAGATCAACCCACTCAATGTCTCTGTAAGATGCATAAAGAAAAGCATACCCTACAGCATCTGAGTTCTTCCTTTGATTTTTGCCTGCCTTTAAACATATTAAAAGTAGGGGCATCTCATTAAATCACAATGTCTTTGAAAAGTTATTTTTTTCAGTAATTCAGTTCAAAACGTAAAGCAGGTATTTATTTATTACACAGAGTGCTATATTTCAAACATGTATGTCTTGTCATTAAATTATGGCTTGCAGCAAACAACCCAAAGTTCATTATTTTAAAGAAATGCGGATGCTCCGCACGACCTACAGAAAAGGATGTTTAATACAGAAATATTCAATTACACAATCAGAAGGAATACAGAAAGTCAGTAAGTCACAAAAGGTCACTGCAAAAGAAGCTGACTCTTCAGAGTGATGTGTCAAAGCATATTAATGGAAAGTTGAGTGTAAGGAAAACATGGGGCTGAAAAAATCCATAAGCAACAGGGGTAACTGTGGCCTTGAGGGTTGTGAAGCAAAACCTGTTGAAGATTGGGGGGGGGGGTGGGGGGGGGGTGTTACAGGATATGGACTGCAGCTGGAGTTAGTTCTTCAAGATACACCACACACAAATGTTTCCAGGACATGAGCTATACCTGTAGCATTCCTTTTGTTAATCTGCTCAACTAGATGCACTTAGCAAGAGGCGTCAGAAATATCTTACTGGGGTTAAAGAGAAAGAGAACTGGACTGTTGCTCAGTGGTCCAGGTCATCTTTTAAGATGAAGGTGAAGTTTGTATTTCATTTGGAAATCAAGGTTCCAAAGTCTGAAGGAAGAGTGGAGAGGATAGTGTGAAGTTCTCCACAGTCAGTGATGATTTGGGATGCCTTGTCATCTGCTATCTACCAGTAAATACTAGAGAACTTCATGCCTCCTTCTGCTGACAAGCTGTATGGAGATGCTGATGTCATTGTCCAACCTGACTTGGCATTGACCCACTCTGCCATAAGTACCAATACCCGCTTCTGTATCTATATACGAGTTTCACATTATGATTTTAATTACTTAAATAAATGCACTTTTTGATAATGATCTAACTTACTGAGACGTAACTGTATATGTTTAGTATCCATAAAAACTAAAAACACTTTTGATTACACTCACTCTGCGTTCAGTTGAGGTTACAGAGCCATATGCTGACTGATACTGATCGTCAGTCCCACTAAATTCACAGCTTCAACTTTTTGTGTTTGTCAGAACCCGGTGCCAACACAGAAGAACACCAGCATCATTCCACATAGAGAGACAGAGGGACGTACTCAAATTCATGTGAGAAAGCGCGACCTGGAGGCTGCAGAGGCACAAAGCGACCTGCAGACACTGGTATGCACACAAAGATTTGTTAATAGACATTTTACATAACATAGCCAGTGTTTATTCACTCACTTTTATTTCTGATGGTATATTCTAAATACCTCATTAGAAAATGAGAACAAACTTTTCATTTTCTCTAATTCCAAGTTTCCTTAGTGTATCTATGATGCTGAATTATAATTTTACTTTGTTTTTACCTCACCGTGTCTGCTTGTTTAGGACTGCAGCACAGCTGAGTGTCTGCGGGTGAGATGTCAGGTCGGTCGTCTGGAGAGGACCAAGAACGCCATACTATTCATCTACTCCAGGCTGGATGTCAATAACTTCCTCACGGTAAAACAACTTTTAAAGCTGCTTATCACGGTTAACATCACAATATAATCTAAATGTATGGTTTTTCTCACAGCACTGTAATGTTGTTTTGTTTTCAAAGTTAAATTGTCCCTTTTGCGATATGCTGCTTCATTTGCTTTATTTTGTTTCCTTTTTCCCTAGACTGAGAATCAGAATCGTTCCTATGTGGTTCGCTCTACGGCCTCATTTAGTGTCATTGAGATGCCGTATAAGAATCTGAAAACTGAGCTGCCCTCCAACTCTACCACTGTGAGTTCCATATAAACACACAGTCATCAGCATACAGTTTGACAGTACGCACATTTTCTGTGGTCAGGGTTAGGAGCAATGTTACTAGCTAATCTCACAATGTCGTATATAAAGTGTACGTACATATTTTACCCTTAATACAGTGTAAAATGTGATAGAATATAGGTTTTCATTAAATTACTGAAAATCACAGCTCTTTTTGTGATGGAAACAATGAGTGACCCTTTCAGCATCAGCAGGTGCTGGACAGGGTAAAATGAATGATTCTGGAAACACGTTCGGGGTTGTGGTTTTACTTTAACTGTGATTATGTTTGAAGTTGAATTTCTAGCCTTAAACTCTTAAAAGAACAGACAGAAATTGAATCGCTGCTTTTGTTTCCAGGTCAGTATGTCAGTGACATGGGTGACTGACACTTCTCAACCGGTTCCAGGCTGGGTGGTGGCTCTGGCTGTACTCTCAGGACTGCTGCTGCTGGCTTTGCTCATCTTCATTATGTACAAGGTGAGACTGCTTTAAGGAAGGCTTTAAAAAGTATACATCTTAACAGCAATGCATGTAGTAGTATGCTTTATATAACCAGGAAAAACACTTTTCCAAGAGTGACCTGGCCAAGACAGCAGCATAAAACATACAAACAACCCAAAAACAAGACTGAATACACAAACATATAAACAACAGTTTAACAATTCATAACAATACCCTTGAGATATCGCATAGTTTTAAACATTTGGGCCGTTACAAGAGCTAAGTGGGCTAATGTCTCTGTCCTTTAAAATTGACTTTAAGTCTCCCAAAGTTATAAGAGATGGCAGTTTTAAGTCCTTTTGCATGTTATTCCAGGTAGCAGAAGTAGAAAATTTGAAGGCATTTTTACCCAGTTCAGTTCTGACTTTTGGGACCTGCATCAAGATGATGTCCTGACGGTGCAGATCATAATGGTTGAGTTTCCTACACAGAAATTAGCAAACATATGTGGGAAGAAGCCCAAGAATGCATTTATAGATAGGAAAAAAACCCAGGGAGAGAGCCTGCAGACAGGTAGAGATGGACAATTTGCTGTAGCATACAAAGTACAGTGATGTACACGATAAAGATGAATTCTCATCAATAAGAATACCTAAATATTTGTAGTATCTGACAGTTTAAATTTCAACCCCTTGAGAGGTAACACGCTGGGGAGAAAGGGTGTGAGCTGCTTTCCATTTGAAAATATTATAGCTTTTGATTTATCTGCATTAAAACAAGCTTACGCCTAGTCAGACAGGCCTGAAGTGATTGTGAGACTAAAGGAGATGATAACCGTGTCACCGGCAAAAAGATGGGACACAGCATCGGGCAATGTATCACACAAGTTGTTCACATAAATTGTGAACAACAATGGCCCTAGTATGGAGCCTTGAGGCACTCCCTTTATGACAGGAAGGGAACATCAGTTAGGTTTTTTATGAAAAAAATAACTTTAACTTAATCCTTAAAAGACAGGAGTTATTGTTTTTGGTCCTAAAAATGCAATGTCAGAGATCTGATGTAGTGAGCCTAAGAACCACAAAGCATGCAATAAACCTTGTGCATCCTATGGAGTTTGACCTACATATTAAGTAGTATCATATATTTATCATAAAGACTATTTGCATCATGGGAAACGAGGTGGAGGTGGTGGAGAAGTATAAATACCTTGGTGTTCACCTGGACAACAGACTGGAGATGTAACTGAGAAGCCATCTGCAAGAAGGGACAGAGCAGATTGTACTTCTTAAGGAAGCTTAGGTCTTTCTGTGTTTACACCAAGATGCTGCAAATCCTTAATAAGTCTGTTGTGGAGAGTGTGATCTCTTCTGCCGTCATCTACTGGGGAAGTGGCATCAGAGCCAGGGACTTAAAAAAGCTCAACAAGCTGATAAAGAAGTCTGGCTCTATTCTGGGGACTCCTCTAGAACCTCTGGAGATCGTTGTACAAAGATGGATTCTTCATAAAATTAAGAACATTATGGAGAACCCTGAGCATCTTCTTCATGAGACTTCAGTCAGAGGCTTCTTCAGATCTGCTGTAAGACAGACCGCTACAGGAGATCCTTCCTGCCCACAGCCATCAGCATCTACAGCAACTCTTTGAAGAAACCTGCATAATATGAGCTACAACCGTATTTAATTTCCCTTCGGGGTGAATAAAGGATTTTTTTTAATTTGAATTGAATTGAATATCATTATGTACATAAAGTCTGTGATTATTTTAGCCTACAACCATCTTAGACTACATTTAGTTTCCATGCTTCTCCACTCTGGAACCAATTCCCTGAGATCTGCAGAAACCTTTGGCTCCTTTAAATGAGGACTGCAAACCACCGTACTGTTTACTGTGTCTCCCCAAAGTTCAAAAGTTATTTTATCAGTTCAATTTTATCATGCCTGGATTCTTTGCTTGAAATTAGTATTTTATTGTTTGTTTTTGGGTGTGATGCTTATTATTTAACCTTTTTTCTTGTCTTTAGCTCTGCTCCATTATTTTTCTTTCTTGTGAGGCACAGTTGCCTTGTGTATGAATCGTGCTAATACACAAATGAACTTGCTTTGCCTTACCTTATGCGTTTTGTTTTGTTAGTGTAGCAAGGTGTGAACGTTTCCTTTTAAAAAAGCTCATTATTTATTTTTCTTCCTTTCCTTCTCAGTTGGGTTTCTTTAAAAGAGTACGCCCCCCGCAGGAGGACTGCACCGAGAAGGAGCAGCTGCAGCCGGAGGAAAACGGGAACACTGATGCTTAGAGGCCAAGATGTAAGATAGAGAGAGAAAGTTAAGGAGAGAAGAAATCAGGGTAAACCAGCCTCAGACAGAATCACTGTAATGACTGTTTGGACGGAAGATAACGGTACTTGATCGGCTTTTACCATGTTTTTTGTTTTCAGTTTTTTTTTATTTTTTTTTTTATCATGTTGCATTTGTGCCAAAAGAAAAGCTGGAAAACACTGGTCACAGATGAAATCCTCAACGCTCAAATTACTAGTTTTAAAGTTGATTAGTAAAGGATCATTTCGTCTCTGCATCGATGTGTACACGTCATGTCCACAACACTGAAGCACTTATTTAATTACTTAGCATCAGAGTTTCTCATGGTTTAGTTCCCACTACATCCCAGTGGTCCTTTAACATCTAAACTAACATTTTTGAAAGAGTCCCGACATGCAGAGGAAGCAGCACTGAGGTGTTGTGTTGTCTAGAGGTGTGATGCTGTTTGGAGCAGAGCGCATTGGGTTTGGCCTTTCAACAGATTTGCACATTTCTTCTTTTTTTCTGTTTGGTCGTAACATTGAACGGTTAATGAGCTGTTTGAGCTTGTGGGCCTTAAAGTCCAGAACTGCTGATACATAAAATAAATGTGTGATCTTTCTGGGTTTGTAATCTATGTGAGTTTAGTTTTAACTGGGTATTTTTGCAAAGCCAAGAATCAGTGGTTGGATAAAAAGAGGGAAAAACGGTGGGAAGGAGTGTAAAAGTAGAACCAGTAAAAATACCGCTGGGTACATGAGAATGACTCCAGCAGTAACCTCATTGTTCTGCTGGAGTCATTTGATTAATTAGGAACAACAGCAGCCATAAAACAGCAATATGAGTTGGAAATAAGGGGGGAATCTACTTTCAGATGCTTAAATATTTTTGGATAAAGATGGATTATTTGCTCTGATATGAGATGATCGGAGTATCGCAGTAATATATTTCCTCTGTGTTTTCTTTCCTGCTTTCTGTGTGTGTATGGTAACAGACTGGAACTCCATACGTTACAAGTTCTGCTTTGGGTGAATAGTTTGCAGGGTTTTCTTGTGTGTGTAAATGCATTTTGTACAAGACAGTAGTGGTGTTTACAATAGTGAGTCCAGCTCTTTTTAGCACAATCCAGAAATGGTTTTTATTGCAGTTAATAAAAGCTTTTTCCATGACATGTAAAACTGACCGTTGGTCAAACCCTGGACCTGAGGAGCCTAGTTTCAGTTTATGTTTGGGAGACAACCTGAAGAATATATGTAACTACACAAGAACTGCTTAGTACTTCAGGAACTTGTTCCAGAACAGCAGATAATGAAAATCTACCCACTAACTAACCTTTCAATGAAATGATGTAATGTCATGACATAAGAAACGTTGACATCTGGCACCTTAAAGAAGGGATGCACAATATGGACTTAAAAGTTTGAGTTTGTTTAGATGAAGATAAAACTGGTGTTTTGTGGGGGGAAAAAAGAATAATAATCTAAATTTGTTATCGCATGAAGTCAGAGCCTTTTAAACAAAGAACAAACTCTAAAGTAAAAGATCTTAAAATTTTAGGCTAATTCACTGCACTTACATTCAGTAGCACACCTGTGCTGCTAAACAATTCAAAAATAATAGCATTCAACTTATTTATGGCATTTATTGATACTCCCATGGAACAAACAGTGGGAAAATAGCCCGAACAACAAAATCAATAATCTGAGCTATATTATCAGGTTTGGGACTTTTCATACATCCTCGATTAGAGTTTGATAAATATTCCTCTATGGCGTTGATAGCTGTTACTAAATCTTGGTTCATAAAGGTCAGCTGTTGCTAACTAGAGCGACCACAGCAACCACACCTAAGGGGCAGGGCTTAATCAGGGGTCAGTTGTTACTTTCCTGCCATTTCCTGCACTGAGGCCTCCTCTTTGTCTTTTTTCTCTCATTGATTTTTCTCAGATTTCAAACGGGTGACTGGCAGCTTCACTAGAAACAAAATAAGAAAATCAGCTGGTTGCTATTTTATGTTTAATGGGTTTGATTTTACATGTATATGGGTGTAATATATTGAAAAGAAAAATAATAAAAAAAGAGCTATTTGCCCATATTGGGTTTGCATATTTTGAAAACTTCATTTCAACAGCAGACAGTGGGCATGCATTAACGCATTCAGAACAATGAAAGTTAGCCAGTTTATATTTTCCCACAGGTTGTTGATAAAACATGATCATATACCATGTCTACCCATACAGCCACTATCATAGCTGTGCAGGCTATTGTATGAAAACCCTCCCAGGTTTTTTCTCCAGATGGTGTAGATGGGATCAGTCATTCTTCTAAACATAACTTTTCAGTTGCAAAATTGGTCAAATCCAGTTTTATTTCTGCTTAATTTTTCTCACTGATCTTATTTTCTGGCTAACTTCTTAGCTCAGAGGAGTTGTGGTCAGGTTTTCAAGGCTATGTCTGCTAACAGCAGTCTCTAATAAACCAAATCCCTGCAAAACTTTTACAACTTTCATTAAATCCACAAGTAAAACAAGAGCACTCTGAGGAGTTGGAACACCTGTACATTTAAAGTTGGAGTGTCTCTTCAATGGGCTAAAACGATTAAACAAGCCTGGTCAGACTGTTTACAGCTGTAATGCAGAACTGTAGCTAACCAGACACTCATCAGCATGAACGTCACATTAATGTAGGTCTCTTTTAACTGCTCTGTTTTCAGGATGGACTAATAACAAATCACAGCATTTTCTAAACACAATAACTGGGTGCATGAGTTGGAATTTATTCAAGATTTACTCTCATCCACACGGGGTCAAAATTATACATACAGGCTACACAGTATACACTTTCGCTAATATTTGGTTAAATGTTCCTTAACGCATTTTACCTTGACCACATGGTTTTTGACCGTTTTTAAAACTCAGAATCAGTAACGTTAATTAAAGTTGGTTGGTTTTCTGACACCTGCCTTTTTAGCAGTTTTTAACAGCCAGTCCAGAAGCTCAATGTTAGCCTGTTTCGTCCATTACAAAGGAAAGTTTTGATCAGTGTCTGGGATCTTTGTCCTGTGGGATAACCAAGTCTAAACTGATTAGCTGTTGATTTGGAGTGACTTTGAAGACTGGATAATGTCCTGTCTTCATTATTCCCACCACTTTCTGCAGTGCACAAATACCACTGGCAGTGAAACAGATCTTCATCATGATGTTGCCACCACCATGCTTAACAGCTGGTTCTGTACTCTTAGGGTTGAAAACCTTAAATTACAAAAAATATGAATTACTCATTATGGCTAAATAAGCATTTCTTTGTCTCACCTTCAAAAGAACGTTTTTTTCTGAATGCATTTGGCCTATGTTGGCAGCCAATTTCAGTCATGTTAAAATGTATCCGTTTTGGAGCAGGCGCTTTTTGGTCAGCCCCTTCAGTCCATAATTCTGTCTGGGGGTGTAACAGTTTGCCAACCAAACAATGATTCAAGCACATTAAATCTGGTTGTGGGATGGATAAAGCAGGCGAACATTAAACTAAGTCGACCCAGCATAAAATGTAAAATATTTAAAGGATCTGTGTTTCATCTTGAATAATCCAGGCCAGAATTTGTCTGAGTGTTACAGATTTGAACAAATTTTAAAGTCTGTCCAGATACCAAAGAACTGGGAAGTAGTCTTTACCAGACTGCTGAATCGTAAGCCAGCTTTAGCACTTAGGATACTCAGGATATTTGGGGAAATAAACATATAACAAAACCCCATTAGGTAAACGTTTTTACACCGATATCCATAATGTCATTAAAAACTTAAGACAAAGTGCGGGAAATTGGAATAGTTTGGTATTTTTGAAATGGAAAAATGGTAGGAACCCTATGCTAATGAGAGAAAATCCTCACAGAATTTAAACTTGTATAGTCATTCCATCCTGGATAAAAGATTGGTTTAAAACCATTAAAAACCCAGAATCATCATGCCCATAAGGAGTCTGGGACGTTCTGACCAGAACTGCAGAGAAACTGTTGCTGTTTTATAGGTGAAAAAGTCACAAACATGACGATTAGATTGGTCTGTAGGGCTGTTGATGAAATCTTTTCATTTATTCACAATATCTTCTTAAGCCTTAAAGAATTACCATGAGCACCTATCACTTCACATTACATAGACTTTCTAGGATGAAAATAACTGTCTAGACTTAAGTGTGGCTAAATCTGTACAATTAATGCAACACATTTCAAACTGGTTTAAATCAACTCATTTTGGTAATAATAGCAAAGCCGAGTGGTTTTGGTGTGAGCGCTGATATTGGGTCAGTGATATGTTGAAGCTTAACACGGTAGCTTTACCGCACTGCTAAAACTTTATTTTAAGAGCTGTGTTTGTATGTAAATGAGCTGGAGTTAAATCAGTTCACACTCTGGTCAGTTTGCATCACCTGCAACGCTGCCAATCACTTGTACATTTTCATAGTCTGTAGTTTTGACATTCCTACACGAACACATCAAGATTTCCATGAAAACCTAAAAGCAAAATCAGAGCTTGTGAACTGACTGATTGTAGTGATTCGACTCCAGTCCTGCAGCCATGTGTGTGATTCTTTTTATATTTAATACCACTGTTTTCCTCTCCGCTATGAGTAAATGTTGACTATTTTTGATGTATGTATTCTTACACTTAGAGAGTAAAAATTAAAAATGTCTAAAAGATATGATTTCACTTGAAATAAACTGATTTGTTCACATTTTGTTCTGATATTTCGGATGTCCAACAATCTAGGAGTTTTCAGATCTCTGGATGGAAACCTTAAAACAATTACTGCAGAAAGAAATCTGAAACTAAAGGTCTGGTCTGATAAGTAAGGTCTATTAGTGTAAGGCATGACAATCTTCCTATGCTGTAGGTATTCATATTAAGACACACTTTGGTAGTTTTGCCATAGACTTTTATTTTGTTCGGTTACATCCCTCACAACATCCTGCTTCTCTTCAGCTTCTCATTGTGCGTCTGTCAGCAGGAAGCTGAGGTCGCTCCCTGGATCGTACTCCACTGAAGGCTTCCCACTGAAACACCAAAGCCGCACAGTCAGAGCAGGTGTCCATGTTACAGAATCAAGGGGTCACAGTGTAAGACTTGTCTCATGGGATCCTAAATGAGCTCAAACCACCACAATTTGCAGACCTGGCCACAACAGAATACTACATAGATCAAACATCATTTTCAAAAAAGTTCCAATACATGCGAAAAAGAAACTCTTTTTTTTCTCGTATAGTTCTTAAAGAGAACAATACGAGAAAAGAAGATATAAAAAGACCAAAATATTTCACTTGCCTCCCTGCAATGAGTGGTTGTTAATTATGTATATTAGAAGCAAGTGTGACGTCACACCTTTTGTGAGAGACCAATTTCCGTAAAGCAGTTTTACTATAGTCTTACAGACGGAATGAACAAGGAGCAACCAACAACTGTTTTCAGTATCTTACATTAGCAGTTGGCTTTGTAGCAGTCTCCATGTGTATTCCTAGAGAATGTAGATCTGAACTGTAACTCGGGTATATTTTAAAACTGCTGCATCAGAGAAGTTAGAAAGGACCAAAGGATAACTATTTTCTGTAATATGTTCAACCTTCGTGTCATCTGCTCGGGTCCTGCTCTCTGGAGACGTCTCTCAATAATATGCCATAGAATATTGGTCAGTATTTACCCCACCATTATCCAAGCGGGGCGCCCCGCCCGCCAACAAAGTAGTAATGGTACCTTTTCACAGTTAATGTCATTCATTTATTTTGATCACGTCGCGATTTCTGTCCCTGCATTGTCGCTACTCTACTTTCTATGGCCAAACTTGACAAAAGCTGGACAAAAATACTCATACTCACACCTCGTACTCTGTGTCACCGACGTTGACAGGCTGAGTTAGGTGCGCTCGCGCACAGGTGAACATCTGCTCCTGACAGCGGAAAGAGAGCGCACAGAAAAACATGCCACTAAAACCTGGATAGCAGCCAAGGATATCTGCGGTTTTTAAGAGCGCTGAATTTTGTTTTGATGGCAGAAATTCCTTTCCTGCGAGCAGCAGCAGGGCTAACTCTCCTACTCCTGGTACATATGGCTGTTGGGACCCCAGCCATGGGGACAACATAAGAACTTTTCTGGAACTTTCAAAATAAATCGCATTAACCTACTTCCAGCACAGCCAGGAAAAGGGGTAACAGCGGACTTCCCGTGACGTCACTGTTTGAATAAAAAACCCGTTATTGCAACAAACTGACCTCTTCCACGCAGGTCCCTAGAGGAACTGGACGGAGGGACACAGCGCGCTAATGTCTCTATGCTGGCAGACATAACTCTTCAAACTGGATCCAAGAGTGTCATACGATCACGCGATCATATGCACTAAGTTAAGTACGAATGAATTGCTGTTTGTGTATCCGGTATTTATGCATGAACAGGGTAATTAAGGTACAAGCATTGCTTGACTTTTCTCTCCGAGGTCTACAGAAGCAAAGTGTGTTCTAGAGAGTTCCCAGCAGAGACCCTGTCTCTACGACGCCGAGTGGTGCAGTTTTCCCGGTCTGAAGGAAAGACAACGGGACCGCATCACCGTGGTTACAGCAGTAACGTACAGTTTGGCCGGCTGACAGAGCAGCAGCCCCTCCCTACAGCTCCGGAGGTTAGCTGCAGTTAACCCTTTGTCACTGTGGATGTTTTCTTCAAACTTCTTCGCCCCGGACAACTTTTCCTCAGCACGGTTCACGTAAGAGGTTGAGTTTTGGGCAGAGAGAGAAATAGTTTAGAATGAAATAATCTGAACAATTTTCGTTTTATGACCTTTGGTTTTGTTTGTGTTGAAAACTCAACCATCTTAGTGCTAACAGATTATCTGCTCAGCACATGTGCTCAGTTTGTGTTCTGTGTTTGTGTTTTTATTTAAAGTTAAGACAAACTTTATTTAAAGGGGGATTTAAAACACAGAAGATTGAGCATAACGTGCCGTCCATGCTTATGCATTTTAACCCCTTTTATTAGTGGTATTTTAAAGGTATGTGTTTGATTCTGATGATAAGCTACAGGGGTTGGACAATGAAACTGAAACACGTGATTTTAGACCACAATAATTTATTAGTATGGTGTAGGGCCTCAAGAATGGTTCGGTAGTCCTTGGCAGTGATGCGCCCATCTAGCACAAGTATTGGGCCAAGGGAATGGCATGACATGGCAGCCCAAACCATCACTGATCCACCCCCATGCTTCACTCTGGGCATGCAACAGTCTGGGAGGTACGCTTCTTTGGGGCTTCTCCACACCGTAACTCTCCCGGATGTGGGGAAAACAGTAAAGGTGGACTCATCAGAGAACAATACATGTTTCACATTGTCCACAGCCCAACTTTTGCGCTCCTTGCACCATTGAAACCGACGTTTGGCATTGGCATGAGTGACCAAAGGTTTGGCTATAGCAGCCCGGCCGTGTATATTGACCCTGTGGAGCTCCCGACGGACAGTTCTGGTGGAAAAAGGAGAGTTGAGGTGCACATTTAATTCTGCCGTGATTTGGGCAGCCGTGGTTTTATGTTTTTTGGATACAATCCGGGTTAGCACCCGAACATCCCTTTCAGACAGCTTCCTCTTGCGTCCACAGTTAATCCTGTTGGATGTGGTCATCCTTCTTGGTGGTATGCTGACATTACCCTGGATACCGTGGCTCTTGATACATCACAAAGACTTGCTGTCTTGGTCACAGATGCGCCAGCAAGACGTGCACCAACAATTTGTCCTCTTTTGAACTCTGGTATGTCACCCATAATGTTGTGTGCATTTCAATATTTTGAGCAAAACTGTGCTCTTACCCTGCTAATTGAACCTTCACACTCTGCTCTTACTAGTGCAATGTGCAATCAATGAAGACTGGCTACCAGGCTGGTCCAATTTACCCATGAAACCTCCCACACTAAAATGACAGGTGTTTCAGTTTCATTGTCCAATCCCTGTACATGCTTCTTTTGTTAGCTTTAACTGCTAACAGCTAAGAACACGTGCTTGCCTACTAAAGATCCTTATCCAAAAAGGTTGTTAGTTTTCAATCTATTAAAATAATATTTCCCTAAATATTATTTTACCAAACTTGATAACTAAGTAAACACCATTAAGCCCATTTCTCCAGAAAGAGTTGGTTCTTATTCAAAATAATATTTCTTTAAATATTATTTTAATAAATAAAGGCAGCTAATTAAACACCGTTGAGAATTGGTCATCCAGAAGGTTGGTTTTATTCAGCAAATCATTCTTTAAAATATTATTTTATTAAAATAATATTTTATCTGATCTTGCGTTGTGAATGGTTGTCTAAAGGTGTGCTGATTATTGCCTAAGTTGGTTCCAAGACTAACTTAACTTTATTTCCAGATTCTTCAAGATAATCCTTGGTTCTCAAACATAAACATTGCATGGTAATGTTGCATCACTCTTTCGGTCATGATTTTCAACCATCTTTAATCAACTTGTTTATATTGTACATAGCCCATTAGTCTTCGTCATTCTTTAATTCTGCTTGGTAGTTTAGTTGGATTGTTTTAGCATAGAAAAGAGTTTGTTGGTTGAAATATGTTTGACTTTGAGTTGACTTATTTTTGTTAATAAATTCTTGTATTTTAAGAAATTGTGTGAATTCATTCCATGTGTGTGCAGAGTTTTGCTGTTAAATAATGTCAGAGCTTGGCTCATCCCTTTCAACTTTGTCCTAATACCATCGCCTTACTGGGCTGGTATTCACAGGACAACCCTTAACAGACCGAAATATTATTTAAAAAAATATTAAAGTATTAATATTAAATATTAAAAAATATATTCATAATTACAACATGGTGAAGGTAGAAGTACACAAAATAGCCCAAGTGTTTCATGCCCTGCCCCTGATAGGGGCTGTCGAAGGCGAAATAATCCCATAGATGAGCCAGAAACAGATAAAAATGTGATAGAGACAGAAAGATGGAGAAAGTAGAAAGATGGAGAGAAAGTTAAAGAAGATGAAGAAAAAAGATATAGAAATGATATATAAATACAGTAGGTAGAAGATAAAGAACATTTTAGGTTTTTTTTCTTTAGGGATGATCTGTCAAATATGTAGACAGTTTAAACAGGCTGCAGTCAGAGGAAACTATGGGCCTAGCCATTAATTGATTTTATTTGATTTATTTGTTGTTGTTTTTTTGCGGCACTAGAGGCCTTTTATTTTTCATTTTTTCCTCCAACCCGGGACAGCCACATCAAGGACTATGGCCTCTGCACATGGTGTCGCCCTTAACCCCTACACCACCAGCGCCGCACCCTGGCCATTAATTGAAGTATGTATATCTATATACAGATATATATACTTATATCCCATCGGCATCCCGCCCCCCTGTGACTGCCTTCTTTCAACCCCACACCCATCCCGGACCAGAATCATTGGTTCTTTTTAAACACCTCACTAATACTGAAAACAGCTGAGTATTCTTCGCTGGGTAACAACATCCACACTGAAGAGTGTTGCTGTCAGTGCAGCCTGATGGCCCCTATTTTGGATTGTTCACTGATTAGAAGACCAGATGTTTGAGTTTCTGACCAGCCAGTCGCCGGTAACGATATAAGTAAATAAATGCTGCTACTTGAATATTCTGTTAACATTATTTAGCCTCTTCCAATTACTTTTGAGAATTTTTATTGCAGCAAATTCTAGATTTGTTTACATTTTCCTAAATACTTTTGGAATTTGGACAATAAAATGTCTTTTCTTGGTATAGGCGTACAAATAAACGTTTGTAAATTCATGAACAAAACTACAATTGAAAATTGAAGTTTAGTCTACCATATTGCTTATGTTAAGATGGGCTGGTTTACATTGAGTTTTAATTCACCTGATTTGATCAAAAGGAAATAGTTGGGGAAAATGTCAAGTTTTAGGTTTATAAAGGCTTGATTAGAATCTAGTTTAAGTTTACATGGTCTTTCGGAGACGTTTAAGTCTTGTTAACCTTAATTGTAAGTCAGTGTATAATGCATCTTAAGTGACTGAAAGATTGTGAGTACCTGGTGAAAAGTCGGGCCTTTGTGGTTCCCAACAGTGTGGCTTTTTTGCCCTCCACCAGCAGCATGGAGCCTTCCCGCAGTCCCTAAAAACAAACAAAAAAACAGAAATAAACGACGGTCCGATAAAAGCAGGAGTTGGATCCTCTCTCCTCATCTTCACTCACCAGAACACATGGAGTGTTGGGTTCTTCGTGGTACTGGGTTATCCTCTGCTCCCTGGTCTCCTGCACAAGAACACCAACAGCTTCAAGACACACAACATACCTGCGAGGACAATACTTTATGTAACTTTAAACTGAGGTAAAGCCTCACAGGCGGTACATAGACTTATTTCATGTTATTTTCTTGTCATTATGTTAAAGAATTAATTCAGATATTTGATGGAAGAACTCACTAAAAGGTTTTTTACTTTTTTAGGTTTGACTTAATTAGTGTAAAAATGTAAGTGTAATGGTTCTTCTGTGAGCGCCAAGCCATTGTAGATCATGCTGATTGATTCATGCAACAACGCGTAACGGGACACATTTGAAAAGCCAATTTTTACTGTTGTAATAACCAATGTTGGCCACTAGGGGGAGCCATGAGTACAAGTAGGAATGTGCCGCTTGTTTTATTTTATTTTACTTTTTTGTATATTACTAGATGGCACAAATGTTAAGTTTTTTTCCAGGCTCTGGGAGTGTGAAACTAAAACGTATAACTAGTAAATACAGCTGCAGTGATATTAACCTGTTTAGAAAAAAAAGGACCAAAGTGTCGCCATGCTTGCTTCTCTTCCATAAATCTCAAAAGTTGTCCTGTTGACAGATTCCCTCAGCTGAGCAGTGGATTTCTGCAGCTCCTCTAAAGCTACCACGGACACCATGGCGGCCTCTGTCAGTTTATATGGGCGGCCGTGTTCTGTTAGGTTTGCAGTTGTGCCATGCTCTTTCTATTTTCAGATGATGGATTGAACGGTGCTCCATTAGATGTTCAAAACTTGTTTTCTAATCTAATCCTGAAACTTCTCCACAATTTCCTCCCTGAGCCATTTGCTGTCTTCCTTGGTCATGATGCTGACTGTTTATTAATGTTCTCTAACAAACCTCTGAGATCTTCATAGAACAGCTAGATGTATACTGAGACAAATTACTATTCCATCTCTTTTCACGGAGTCAGACTACTATTCCATAGCTGCTTTTTACACATTTTTTCATGCAGTCTGTCTTCATTCATAAAATGAATGCAATTAATTGATTTGTACCTAAACTGTGAAAGCATATTGGGCAGGGTGTGCTTTCAAAATAAGTAAAGCAGAGATTGGAGAACCAAGAGATTAAAAATCTAAAAATAGGGGATAAAATCCAACAAAAACCTGAAGAAGGACCTGAGCATCATTCAGTCAACCATCTATCTACTTATCACCTGAATAATTCGTAGGTCAGAGTTAGGTGATTGAACAAGCGGGGGGAAAAAAAAGAAACAATTGAAAGAATGAACAAATGTAGAACATTTATAAATGAAAGTAAATTTGTCTGAAATATTTACAGAAAGGTATTCATCAGTGATAAAAACTAAATAAAGAGTAACTCATAACATGAATAAAATATTGTTTTTATCAATTCAACTGGCAGAGTGAAAGAACTATGGATGAAACCTCCAAAGTGTCAGATGTTCCAATAGCAGACACACAGTTTGCTGACACTTATTTAATTTAGTGCAGCTCTGCAGTTTTGCAGTTTCCTGTGTTGCATAACTTTAAACTATTCCATGTTTTCAGCATGCAGATGTTTTTTCTTTACCAGATGTCTGTGCATTCTTCACATTTAGAGAAGTTTCTTGCTTTTTTTTAAACCTAAACCCAACTGTAGCACTATAGGTTTCACAACTACAATTATGGGGCTTCATTCCCGCCTTAAATGGAATAAAATTGTATGTTTGTCTAATGCAATAAACATGACCCCCCCCCTTATACAACATACCCTCTTATTTTACAACCCAAGGAGCGTGGTTTATGACTAGCAGCATTCGCCATAGTCAAACCCCTAAAGGGCAGAGTTTATATCGGAATTCTCTTGCTGCCTCTTCCAAACCCTTCGGTGCTTTAAATATACGCAAAGTTGTTGAGCGCCATCCTCAACATTTTTTTATCTGCATTAGATTCTGCTAAGCAACATATTTCTGAGATCAGATGGACTCTGCTACCATCCTTCTTGCCCAGCTTGTAACACAAGTTGGGGCTCGTCCGGGATCCACTTTACCTGAGTGACAGACAATTTTGATGCAAAAGTATTGCTTAGGTGCCAACGCTGCAAGAGATAGAAGTTAATTCATTCTTTAATGCCTCTGAAAGGATTGCAACAGTTAATCTACAGAGACGTGGGCAGTGCAACTGAGTGAAGCTTAATAAATAAGGAAGTCTAAACTGTGAATAACTGAGAAAGTCCATTTTATTTTCTTATAAGGTTGTGCCAGAAGCCCACAGGTGTAAGTTCGGGAATCACGAGAAGTCTGGGGTCAAACATTTATCGAGTTTGCATGTGAGAAAGGGGTTCTTTTTGATAAGTGATGTTCTGCTAATGACGTCAGTGCTAACCTTGAATCTCTTTGCCAGTTAATCTTGTTCAAAGATTTTAAGAATCCATTATCAGACAAATTGGTGGTTTTCCTAACTGAAAAAAGGGTTGTCTCACTGTCAATAGCTGCCACATTGGCTGATTAATTCATCTTGACATTTACGAATGGGTTTGCATCTATCTTTCATCCAGACAAGGTTTTGGTCACACATCATCAAAACCAGAGCTCTGTCAACCTGTAGGCAAAGTTAAACAACCACCATATCTTTCTCATGAGGTATGTGAGTGTTTCTGGCATTGGTTTACTTAAGGGTTTACGGGAACCAGCAAACAGAACCTCTAATGAATTTCTTTCAACAATGGTTTTCTGCTTGATACCCTCCCATTAAGGCCAGATTTGTAGAGTGAAAGCTTAATACTTGCCCTGTCAATAGATTATCCCTCCTGAGCTGTGGATATCTGCAGCTCCTTCAGAGTTTTATATGTACAATTGGTCTTTGGCCATAAGGCCATACATTTTGCTTAAAATATGCAATAGAGATATTTTCATTAATAATTTTCAATGCGGTCACTTTTACTCCCATTCTGGGCTTCACCTACTTTGTCATGCTCTTTAATTAAAATTACCCCTGATATTAATGAATAAACTGAAATGGACCACTTACTAATGAGCTAACATCTAAAGGCTGTTGGTTGCACTGGATTTTATTTAGAGGCAACACCCTAAGGGAGGCTGAAAACAAATGCAGACTACGCTTTTACATTTTTTTTTTTGCAAAAAGCTTGTAGCCATGTATCATTCTTCTTCCACTTCCGTTATTTACAATATATTAATGGGATTTTTAATGTATCACATAAAATCCCATTAATAAACATTGATGTTTGTGGTAGTAATGCTTTCAACACAGACTGTCATCAGACTCACCCCCATGTGGCGGCTGTTGGGGTCGGAGTCCAGGTAGTGCGGGTTGATGTTGAAGGGGATGAGGCCGATGGCGGAGAAGGTTGGAGGAAAAACAATAGGCATGTCATTGGTGGTACGTATACTGATGGTCGCCACATTGGTGCCGGCACTGGAGCCCATATACGGGACACCGTCCTAGAGGGAAGGAAGGTATGGAGATAGGAAAAGGAATGTTGAGCCTTGATTGGCATTCTTATCAACAACAGGTACAGCAAGTGGCTGCATCTTGTTTCAAGACTGTTGAGCTCTATAAGATTTGGCTGTTGGTGCGTTCCACCTCCATTACTCTCTTCCTGATCTCCGTCACCACATTGTTGTCGTAAAGGCTCTTGAGCAGCCGGAAAGTGTTGCCTCCTCCTACAAGCAGATGCATCTGTTAGCGTCTCAACGGATGTGGTCAGTACAGTCATGGCCAAAGGCTTTAGCAGTAATATGTTGTTTCAAAACCATAACTTGCAAAATTATCAAACTTATGAGAATAGTGAGGAGTTTTGTCCTGCTGCTGAACTTCTCTCAATGTGTGTGCAGATGCACTCACTTCTACCTGCTGAGAATGTTGAGCAAGAAGTTCACTTCTCAAGATGAGAAGGTCCTACCAGATGCTGGACACTCTTAACCTCTCTCCTTGAAGTTCTTGGAGAGCCACAAAACCGTTCTTTCTGGTGCAGTATTCTTAGAACTGGTTTGCTAATTGGCGATGGCTGCAGACTTTTTTCACTGAAGGTAACTATTGCTAACATCAAGATGTCTGTCTGATTTTATAGCAATCATTCTGATAACTAGATCTATAAAATGATTTTATCTGGACTTTTCCACTGTGCTGATAATATAACCAGAATAATATACTTATCTGATCAGGTCTCACCAATAAATATGCCTTCTGCCTTTCGGACTGCTTCGACAGGGTCTGCCACCTCATGGATGCCATCAACTTCATAACCTGCAGGCCACAAACAAGTCAGCGTTTCCAGCACACCATGGCACTGTTGGAATGTATTCTCAGCTTTATTAAAGCAAACAAGAGAATGCTGGACATTACTGTCATGTGCATTGTTCACATTTAGAAAAGTCTCATTACCCCTTAACAACAGTTGTTGAATATTAGCATTACTGGCCACTGCCCTTAGACAAAGGTGGATCCCTACCTAAAGATTTGAACTTGTCCCTGGCAGTCTTTGTGTAGGCGTCTCTGTCATGGAGGGCATAGGGAACAAACAGCACTCTCTTCACATTCCTGAAAGTAATATCCGTAGAAACAGTCTGAATATATGATTGTACAGTCTGTCAGAGACTGTAATTATTGCATTGATTGTGCCCTGAGAAGGCTCCTCCTTCTGACACCCCAAAGACAACTAAACAAACACTCTTTAAAAACAAAAACAGATTTTATTATGTGGCTTGTTAGAAACATTAGGAACTAGAAGACATTAATGTGATGATATTCGGCATATGTAATAATCTGTGATTCAGATACCAACTTCAACGCCATTAGCCCCCTTTGATGTGCAGCAGTATTAAATGGGGGTGCCTATGATGCATCTGCTTTTTACTGGGAAGTCGGGCTCTCCAAGATCTATTAACGGCTGGTATAGCTCGTACTATGTAGCACCAAAACATAAAACGTATTCCACTGTTTTCCAGCTTGCGTGTAGAACGCTTTCAACTTGGATGTGAAGTAATTCCCAGCTCTGACGACTCAAACACAGCACTAGCACCAGAAACACCTCGGTGCATCAAGTTAGGTTTTTTTCATTTCTCTTGGCGCCCCTCTGTGGTATGCCACCCAGGGCAAAAAGCCAAATCACCCATAACAAAAAAACCACCTCTAAATCTGGAAGCCAATACAGTTATATCAGGCATGCTTTATTAGCTGAAGATTGATCAGTTTTAGTACAAATTGGTTTATATCGATTTGTTTTCCTTAAAGATTCTGAACTTTCATTTTCTACCTCCATGTTTCCTGTAGTCCAATTTGACATATCTCTTATCTCTCATTTCTCTTATCACATATGGGTTTATTTGAGTCTCCTCGGGTGTCTTCTGTCTTCCCCTGGGTTTCTGCTCTCAGACCTACTTTCCAAAGAAGCTGGAGATGTGCTGCTGACAGTGGTCCAGGTATCCGCTGCCATGCAGAGTGGAGTTGGACACCAGCAGGAGTCTCCTCTTCATGTCTCACAGAACGGCTGAGCTGGGTTGCAGGTAGAGTCCAAAAGTCCGAGTCAGAGTCCGGGCGATTCTGCTGACTACGGCTCTCTGAAGAGCCAGAAACACCCTGGAAGAAACTGCTGTGACTTTCAACTGTCTGTCTCAGTGGCGGTCACAGCCAGCTGCTGCTTGAAGGAACCCACGTCTATTCGCCGTTTTACTTTAGCATGTCTCTTTAACAGAGGTTTGACACGAACTTTAACAAAATAACTGTGTTTGTTTCGGTTTCTTTCTTTATTTACCCCACAGGAAACCTTTGGCATATCTTTTCAAAATAAAACCAGTCCATACTTTCACAATAAAAGCCAGCATTTTAGACTATCTGACGATATGAAAGCATATTCTGCTTTTCGTTGTCGTGTATAGAAATAGTCTATGGTCATACTCTTAAAAAATGCTTCTGTTTGGGTTTTTTTTTTATTTTGAAATCCTATCAAACGTCTGGTCTACTAGTATTAAAGGAATAAAAACCTTTTTCTCATTTTTATGCTGAGTATTAGGTAGGCCAAGGTTTATACCAATACAAAACACAGGAAAAGTAAAGTATTTATTCTATTCCTCTTCTTTTCTAGTTCAAAGTAAAACACTTTTTATCTAACTCCTGAAAAAACATTTCTAAAAAGGTTTTTTTTTTTGTCTTTGACTTTTCATAACATGTTTTAAATGACGTTTCGGCGACGTTCTTCCTCTCAGATTAAAAACGATAAAGCATTCACATTTAAAACAAATGGTCAATGTACAAATGGGTAGAGCTGTGTATGGAATTTCCCACGCGCTCCTGAATGCACCACAGGTGGGCGTGTCTAGCGCAGCTCAGAGAGAAAACTGCAGCTGAATGACTGACAGTGTGTGCATTCATAAACCGTAAGTTTAATGTTATGATGCACCTAGTTATGTTTCTGCTGGCCATAAGTGCATTTGTTGAATTGTCTGCAGTTCTGTTTCCAGTTCTGTTTACATAAAGTTTTGCATATGTGGTGGTTCGCTAGCATAAAGGATTTTATTCCCAGCTTGTGTCTAGCTGATAAATTCGCTGTTATCGTGTTGCTGCTTCTGTATCCTTTGTAGTAGCAGATGAGGAGTAAGACAGTGGCTTTGCTGTAAAGCTGTAAATGAGAATGTCTGACTTTAAGTTTAAGCAACCAGTTTAAGTGATATGTCAGCGTGTTAGCTATATAGAGTTTTAACTACAGCTTGACTGTATCTTTATTTTCATTATGTACTCTGGTTCTAATCAGTTTGTATTATTCTGCTTCGTTTACAGAAACCACACACACACACACACACACATCCTTGCAGTCATGTTTTTGAAATTCTTGATTTCAATATAAAAGAGCAAACGCCATGCATGGACTCTGCCTATTTTGTTCTACAATCATCTGAATAACATAGTTTTCTGATCGGACACCCTGAAGCGATTGCTGCGAGCCCAGATCCATACATTAAAGTTAGTAACATTTTGGTCCTTCGAGCAGGATCAGGGATTGCTTCAGCTTTAAATGTTCAGAATAGAAAGGAGGGATTCATACAGAGAGTCTGATCGTCCACCCCGACACAGCCAGCTGCCATCATACCTCCAGGACTATGAGGTGGAGTATATTGCTAAGAATCACCTTCCACATGAACAGCAGGTCAAACACTCTACTCCTCCTGAGATTATCCAGTATATTAATAATATGAAAGAGGAACATGATCAGCTGCGACTAGATGTGCAACGTCTGACAGAACTGATTTGTAGCTCTCCTGTACTAACCCCCAAGCATGCCCCAGCACGATCTGGAATTTGTGAGGATGGGACATCAACCACACCTCCACCCACTAGTATGCTGGTGCCAGTCAGAGGTCATAAGGACCCACATCAGCCTGAAAGTGCTCTACAGGTGCCGATTAAAGATAAGTCACCATGCCCACAACCGAATCAGCATGGCATGATTGAGGAGCTCATCCACAGTCTAAAGGTAGCAGACTTCATCAGGCAGCACAGTGCACAGTCATCATCATCTTCAGTTGAATCATCTCCTGAATCTCAAGATTTCCCTTTGCTTACAGCACCAGGTGAAAAATCTATTCCACCTCAGGATTCAGAAGTACGGGGACGGTTACAGTCACAGCACTATTCTGAGGAAAGAAAGGCTGAGGATGTTTATGCTCACTGTGACAGGAGTTACAGATCGGCTACCACTCTTCCTAGATTGCCAAAGTTGGGAGACTACTATGATGATGATCCGTACCCATGATCCAACAAGCTACTCCGACAGTCGCACTTCTTGTAGATATCAGGATCAAGGTCATCAGTACCGGTACGGGGTCAAATATCCTGATGATCGTCAACAGTATCCACCCGATCGCCTGTATCCAGGTGAATACCCCCAAACACCATTCCCTCACGGCAGAACCCGACCACCAGGACCTTATTGTGGACCTCAACCAACAATCCCTGATTTGGTGCGTGAGGATCCCTGTGAGTTCGCAAGATTAAATTTAGCTTTAGACAATGTACTACCATTTGATGCTCCTGAACACTTCAAGTTTCAGATATTGACAGATCACCTTAAGTGTGAAAAAGCACTGCTCATTGCTGACTCATACAGTAACAGTCCATTCCCATTTGCGGATACCATGAGAGCGCTTACGGAGATGTATGGTCAACCTCAACATCTGGTCCTAAAACGGATCTCCAAACTGATGCATGCACCCAACATAAGTAGCGGTGACATCAGAGCCTTTAAGTCATTCGCACTACAAGTTCGTGCACTAGTAGGAATGTTACGCCAGTTAGGAGAACAGGGTTGGACAGAGCTGAAGTGTGGCTCACATGTATCACGGCTCTTAGCTAAGTTACCTTAAGACTTAAGAGCAAATTTCCAGAGATTTGTCAATCCCATCAACACTCCTGTACCCACACTACTTGATCTGGCTGAATGGCTTGAGTATGAGATGCGTGTCCAAGTATTTGTAGATCAGTACTGTGACTACTCCAACAGGGAGAAGCAAACTCCACGGAAGGAGAGACGACCCGAGTATAAGTTTCAGAAGACTACAACCATTCTTCATGGTAGTGGACTGAAAGAAAAGACAGAGAAAGACATGACCACACATGAAAAACCAAAGAAGTACTGCCCATTCTGTAATACAATGCAACATTATCTGAATCAATGGAGTAACTTCAAGCTCTTGTCAGAGGAGCAGAAGACAGAGTGGATCAAGGCAAATAAGAGGTGCTGGAGATGTGCCCGTGAACATCATGCATCTAAGTGTAATCTAAAGGCTAAGTGTAAACCATGTGGACGGCGACACCTTGAAGTTCTCCATGATGTCAACACTAACCAGAATGCTGCAGTGTCTGATTCCCCAAGTGTACCGGAGGGAAGCACCTGCTTAGTAGGTTCCATCTCTGAGACTCTCTATGTATATCGGCCAACCAATAGCAGTCAAGTGCTACTCAAGCTAACTCATGTTATTATTAAGAGCAGGACCACAACAATTGAGACCTATGCTATATTGGACGATGGTTCGGAGCGTACCATACTATTATGTGAAGCGGCTGATCGCTTCGGACTTCATTGGGAACCTGAGGACCTAGCACTCCGCACTGTCCGTCAAGACATCTGCGCAATCCATGGTGCCACTGTATCATTTTCAATTTCTCCAGCTTCAAATCCTGACAAGTCCTTCCAGATCCACAGAGCCTTTACTGCGAAGGAACTTGGCCTTGCACGTCATAGTTACCCAATCAGAGCCTTACAGGAGAGATACCGTCACCTTAAGGACCTGCCACTGCCACACATAAAGGAAGTACAGCCCCTTCTCCTTATTGGATCGGATAATCCACATCTTCTCACTCCAGTGGAGCCTGTACGTCGGGGCCCTACAGGCGGGCCTGCAGCTGTGCACACCCGACTTGGATGAACTCTACAGGGTCCATCAAGACTCCTACGTCATCGTCTAACCCCTCAGCAGTGTCTTTTCACCGCTAGTGCTTTGCCAGAAGCTGAACTCTTCAACCGTGTGGAGAAACTATGGAAAATGGATACCTTATCCTATCGGAGTGAGCGGCTCATTACCAGGACTTTCCCCCTCCATGCTACACCAGAGGCGGTTATGGCTCAGCTTCGCAATACGGAGAAACGGCTTGCCAAAGAACCACAGAAGGCTGCCACTTACTCGAAGGAGATCCACAAGCTACTTCAGGCTGGCTATGTTACAGCTGTGGCATCAAAAGAGAGTGCAGCAAGTAAGTGTTTGTGGTTTATTCTGCATCACATGGTGCACCGCAACAGCAAAGATAGGATAGTAATCAACTGCTCCTTTGCATACCAAGGTCAGAGTCTGAACGACTACCTGCTGCCAGGGCCTACACTGGGAGCTAGCCTGCTGGGAGTGCTCGTTTGTCCGTGGAACGTAATTTCTATGTATACAACTGTTTGCAGAGCCTCCCTTGCGATGTCCAAGCCTAGAAGTTAGTGGAGCGCCTGCACCCCCTCCTCATGGAGGGTGGATTTGAATTACGACAATGGGCTAGTAATGTTCCCGCAGTTATCAATCTACCGGTTGAGTCTCAGTCAGAGAGCAGTGTTCTCTGGTTCTCCCAGGAGACAGCAGACCCTCAAGAGCGCACTCTTGGCCTCATATGGCACTGCAAGACTGATGTATTGCGGTACAACCAACACCAGAGCTGCAGTTCAGAGCCAACAATGCGCAACATTTATCGACTGCTTGCCCAGCAGTATGATCCTCTTGGGTTTCTTATCCCAAATACCACCAGAGCCAAGGTTATTGTGCAACATCTCTGGGACAAGAAAAGAGGATGGGATGATCCCCACTTATCTGCTCCACGCCTGGCGTTTGTGGGAAAGTGAACTGAGTCAGCTATCACAGATAACACTGCTGAGATGTTACACTGATCCAAGTTTGGATTACATGTGTAAACAAAGCCTGCACGTGTTCTGTGACGCCTCAGAGCGCGCCTACGGGTCTGTGGCATATCTGCGCACCGACCATGTGAAGGTCAAGTCCAAGTTGCCTTCTTGGCTGCCAGGTTGAGAGTTGCACCCAAGAAACAACTCTCCATTCCTAGATTAGAACTGTTTGGAGCCCTGACAGGAGCACAGCTAGCTTCTGTTCTGAAGAAAGAACTGACTCTCGACATTCAGGATATAATGTACTGGACAGACTCGACAACAGTTCTCAATTGGCTCCATTCCGAGTCATGCCAGTATAAGGTGTTCGTGGGCACCCGAGTTGCAGAGATACAAGAACTCTCTGCTCCAGCATCATGGCGATACCTCGACTCAGGAAATAATCCTGCAGACGACATTACAAGAGGCAAAACTTTGGTTCAGATTGCTGGGGAGAATCGCCGGAGCAGGGGACCAGCCTTTCTTTAGCTGTTGCCCAGCCTCTGGCGAAAGGAACCAGTGGGAGGAACTAACGAGGAAGTGGGGGAGCTAAGGAAGCCAGTGTTCTGTGGCCTGCTGGCTGAATCAACCAGTCTACCAATACCTAACATTCAGCAGTTCAGCACTTATGAAGAACTCCTAAAAACCACTGCTCACTCAATCCATGGGCCAGCCAATGACACAAATCACCCTGATGCTGATGACTATCAAAGGGCAGAGCTGGCTCTGCTGAGACATTCTCAGATGGAGAACTTTCCAAGAGAATTCACACTACTCAAATCTGAGAAACCAATGCCATCCAGTAGAAGACTAATTACTCTTGCTCCTGAGTATGACAAGACCTCCAACTTGATCACAGTATGAGGCCGGCTCCGTAGATGTGAAGGCTTGAACCCGGAAGTACTACATCCTGTAATTCTAGACCCTTCACACCTGGTGACAAAGCTTCTAATCCAGCATTTTGATAATCAACTCAACCACCCTGGAGCTGAACGTGTCTTCACTGAGCTTCGTCGGAAGTACTGGATATTAAAGGGGAGAGAAGCAGTCAGGAAACACCAGCACCATTGTCCCGAATGTAAGAAGTGGCGAGGTCAAGCAGAGGTTCCGAGAATGGCAGATCTACCCCCCTCAAGTTTGAGGCTCTTCCGACCCGCCTTCTACTCAACTTGTATAGACTGCTTTGGCCCTATGCTCATCAAAGTGGGACAACACACCGAGAAGAGGTGGGACATCCTTTTCAAATGTCTTACTACTCGAGCAGTATACCTGGACCTGTTGGTGAACATGGATACTGACTCCTTCTTGATGTCACTCAGACGGTTCATTGCCCGTAGGGGAAAGCCCTTCGAACTTCTTTCAGACCAAGGTACCAACTTCCGAGGTGCAAGTAAAGAACTACATGAGGCATTCATCGCCATGGAGCCAGACCTTCGGCTGCAACTAGCAGAAAAACAGATCAGATTCCGCTTTAATCTCCCTAGTGCTCCACACTTTGGAGGCTCTTGGGAAACAGAGGTACGGTCTGTGAAAACAGCTCTGCGTACCACATTAGGAGCTCAGATCATGTCAGAGGAAGTGTTGAGGACCGTTTTGCTTGAGGTGGAAAGTATGCTCAACTCGAGGCCTTTGGGTTATGTTTCTTCGGACATAGCAGACCCAGATCCCATCACTCCCTACTCTTTGTTGATGGGGGTGCTGATTGCTCTCTGCCACAATTGCTCTACCCCGAATCCGAGCTGCTCAATTGTAAGAGATGGAGACACACTCAAATTTTAGCTGACCAATTCTTGAAGCACTTTATGCGGCATTTTATGCCAACCTTACAAACACGGCAGAAATGGCACACAGAAGGAAAACATTGCTGTTGGATCAGTGGTTCTCATTATTGATCAACAGACCCCAAGAGCGCTCTGGCAAGTAGGAACGGTGAAAACCATCATACCTGGAGCTGACGATTGTGTCAGAGCGGCAGTCGTTCAAGTGAAAGACCGGACCTATACTCGTCCAGTGATACGTCTCATGAAGTTGCCTGCTCTACCCCAGGATTCTACTAAGGTGTAGAGAAATATTCTATCAAGGTCAAATTTGCACACCAAGTTTGGGGGCGGCTGTACAAAAGGGTAGAGCTGTGTATGGAATTTCCCACTCGCCCCTGAATGCACCACAGGTGGGCGTGTCAGTAGCGCAGCTCAGAGAGAAAACTGCAGCTGAATGACTGACAGTGTGTGCATTCATAAACCGTAAGTTTAATGTTATGCTGCACCTAGTTATGTTTCTGCTGGCCATAAGTGCATTTGTTGAATTGTCTGCAGTTCTGTTTCCAGTTCTGTTTACATAAAGTTTTGCATATGTGGTGGTTCGCTAGCATAAAGGATTTTATTCCCAGCTTGTGTCTAGCTGATAAATTCGCTGTTATCGTGTTGCTGCTTCTGTATCCTTTGTAGTAGCAGATGAAGAGTAAGACAGTGGCTTTGCTGTAAAGCTGTAAATGAGAATGTCTGACTATGTTCATGATGTACTCTGGTTCTAATCACTTTGTATTATTCTGCTTCGTTTAAAGAAACCACACACACACATCCTTGCATTCATGCTTTGGAAATTCTTGATTTCAATATAAAAGAGCAAACGTCATCCATGGACTCTGCCTATTTTGTTCTACAATCATCTGAATAACATAGTTTTCTGATCGGACACCCTGAAGCAATTGCTGCGAGCCCAGATCCATACGTTAAAGTTAGTAACAGTCAAGTCACTTTACAAATCAAACATGAATGTTGGTAGTTGTATTACATGTATCAGAATGACCAACTATCTCTGTTTTTTTTTTAATAATTGAAATTAAATTATAACCTACAACACAAAGAAGCAAGTCTCTCATGAAGCACTGCAAATAAAATGTATATCTTTGATCATGTAAAATTAAGAAAATACATGAAGAAACAGAAATGGTATTTTTAGATTTTTTTAGAAATGGTATTTTTAGATAAAAACTAATCCATGTTACATAGATTGAAACAAAAAAGAATAAAGTTGCAGGGAAAGCTTTATCTCTTCGAGTAAAACAAGTGGTGATTTGCACTGCCAATGGAGCCAGCATGTCAGCTGGGGCTCCTTGGCTCCATGTTAGACGTGAAGAAATGAGAGAGGCGGGGCCAAAGCACATCTGGATGAAAAACATCTGGAGGTCTCCGTCTCTCTCTGCTCACACAGAGGCAGAACATGTAGACCTAACGACACATTAACTGGGTTTCTCCAACACAAGATGGCTCGGTGCTGGACGCTTTGGACCGGGATCCTGGTCCTCCTGGCAGCCGGTGAGTGCTGCCTGCTGTAAACTTTTCATCTCTTTGCTTCAGGAGTTATTTAAAGAAAGCCAGGCTCGGGGGTGGATGGAGTGGGGGTTGCTTTGTTTTGGAAAAGTTCCGTGCTCTACATTTCTAACTAATAAGGGCATCCAGTATGCGTAAAATCCACTTTCTTTCCCAGATTTAGTGTAATTTACAGAATCCTTACAAAAAACTCATAAAAGCCAGCCTTTTTCTACTTTGTCAGCACTATGTACTTGATGTGTCAGCAGTAAAACAAACAGATCCTTAACATTCATAGCTTTTAGACTGACTGGGATATTTGCCTTTAATATGTTCACTTTAAAAAGCACTTTTGTTTACCTTAAGTGTTGTCGCTGTCTTTGCTTTTGTTTTGTATTTGTTCTAATCTCTTCTACCCAAAAAGTAATACCAGGGCGTTAGATCTGACAATAAATAAAAAAATAACTCCTTTTTCCCAATTACTATTTATATAGGCCTTTACTGTTTGAAAACAGTATTTGTCCTGCAGATTTCTTCTGTTTTTGCTTGTTTCTCACACTAAAATGTTTCAGGTCATCCAATAAAAATGTATTATCGAACAAAGAAAACGTGACTTAATACCAAGGAGGAAGGTTTTCGAGCATGAACAACCTGCATAAGCTCTGGCCACAGTATCTGATTGGATTTAGGTCAGAACTTTCGCCCCACTTGAATATTTATCTTGTATGTTTTGGGTTTTGAGTCAATCAGAGATAGCTTGTTGCTGTGTTTTGGGTCGTTGTCCTGCTACAGAACCCATGTGTCATTGAGCTTAAAGTTACAAGTTGATGACTAAACATTTGCTGATAGAGAGCAGTAAAGCAGCTCTACAGCCACCTCCATCCTTGACTGTGTGATGTTCTTTTTCTGAAATTATTTTAGTTTTAGGTCAGATGTAACAGCTCACACATATCTAATAAAGCTCCTCTTCTGTCTCATGAGTCCACAGAATATTTTACCAAACCCCTGAGGATGATCATCATGCTTTATTTTGAAAATGTGAGATGGGCCTTTTTGTTTTTGTTTTTTTGTTTTTTTGATCAGCACTTTTTTCTGACCTTGAAAGTCTCCTATTAATGCAGTTTTGCCCAGTGTCTTCCTTACTGTTGAGTCATGAACACTCAACTTGGACAAGTGAGGCCTGCAGAGCTTTAGATGTTTATCTGGGTTCTTTTGTGACCTCCTTGATAAGTCGTAGATATAGATTAGAGCCAAACAATGAGCTACCTAATGTCCAACCTTTGATCACACTTGTTATAAGGGTGAGGTAACCCTTAACCATATGACTGCATTTTGTGACATAGTTAGTAGTTCCATAATGGTTTAATAATGGTATTTTGGCAGATTGAACTGAGCAATAAATCAGGGCCTATAAGTTTTACCTTTATCTTAGAAGTTAGATGTGGTTCTTGTAATGTCACACCAACTATAACCACGTTCAAGGGAAAAACACTGACTCTAATCAAGCAAAAACCAAATAGGCCACACTGCTGGTCCCATGTAAGTAGGGTGTGGCATCCCCACGGGCCTGGATACAATTAAGAGTCTGATGCAGTTTGGCCCACAACTAATGTAACTGCTCCAGGAGATCCGGCAAAACGACATAGGGTTGGAGTTGCCATTAATGCTGATCTCCAACATGTTTGACAGAAACAAGTACATGGTAGCATCATGCTGTGGAGACGTTTTCTTAAGCAGAGACAGGCCATAAGAGGACCTTAACATTACCCAGGGAGTCTATGAATACCAATACCACACGTAGACATAGGATCTCACTGGCTCATTGCTTTGTGGTCAGGGTTGTCGCCACCTTACTGCAGTTTGTAGAATTTCTAAATGGAAACTTTGCAGGTTTACCTTTTACCTTTGAATTTTGTTCTGATGAAATAAATTTTCTTGACATAAAACTCACAAAAAGAGAAATATTTGTCCTCCCCTCTTTACACAAAACCATCTGATCGAATACATTTCTTGACGCTGAAGGCTTTCATCCCATCCACCTTAAAAAAAGGTCTACCTCTAAGCCAACTCACTGGACTTAAACAAATCTGTGAAATCCCAGAACAATACAATAAGAGCAAAGAAAAGATGTTACAAAAATTCAAAGAAAGAAATTAGAAGGACTGGCTAAGAACTGCAGAGAACAAGGTGGACTCGAGAAGCAGAAATTTCTACTTAGAAACTAAAAAAGCCCTAAAACCTAAATCAAATCTTGTTTTTTGTACAACCTTCACGCCAAAAACAAGGAACATTAAAGAAATAATCTTAACAAATTGGCACCTTCTTCAGGGTGATATGAATTTACAAAGTATTTTTAATGAACCCCCAATAATAACCTATAAGAGAGGTAAAAATATTAGGGACAGGGTTGTGAGAACGTTTCATAACAGCCCTGAAACAACCCTGATGAACCATAACCTACAAGGTAACTTTAAATGATGGGCTTGCATAAATTGTCAGTATACAAAAAAAAATTAAAATCATTTAAACATCCAATTGGCGGAAAGGTCATCAACATAAAAAGCTTTCTTACTTGTAAAACTAAAAATGTCATTCATATGATACAGTGCCCATGCAATAAAATAAGCATCATGTCCTTTAAAAGAACGAATCAATGTACACAGAAGAGAGGAATGATCTAACTAGTCCTGTTGCAAGACATTTTAATGAAAAACATTGCAGCTCACCTTCATTGTTATTTTTTATAGGCATCGAAGCCATCAAACCCAGCCAAATAGGGGGTAATAGCAATCTTACTTTAAAAAGAAAGAGGCGCTCTGGATATTTTGCCTAAAGAGTTTAGCTCTTACAGGAATGTATGAGAATCTATCTAATATTGAGCTTTTGCAACTGACCCCATTGTTAGATTTGTGTTTTTTATTAATTAGATTTTTTTTTAAATTTTCTTGATCTGATATAGTATCTATATACAGAAATGAACTTGTAATGATTTTGCCTATTGCTGTAATCAAGTGGAAATCATTATCATAATACTATTATTTTTAGATTTCATATAGGTGCAGTGTGTGGCCTTTGTTTGTTTGAATTTATTGTGCATTTCTGATAATGAGGTGCTGTTGTAAGTCTGGGATGTTATGTTCCCTTTTAAGGCAAAGTGTTTTCAGATAGAGCCTAATTGGGCACTAGTTTAACCAGTCAGCAAGTACCATCCCCCTTTATGTTGATTGGTAAGTTGGTGAATGTATGTACATATGATTGGTTTATTTGAATTTTTTCTGGATTGTATTTTTATTTAAATACAACTTGTGTGGCGATTTGTAATGACCCTGAAGAAGGCCGCAAGCCGAAACGCGTTGGTCTGCTTATAAAGTTTGTTCCAAGTACTTCAAGTGTTGCTGAAGTTTTCACCTTACCAGTTCGTTGACCCTCTTCATGCACCTTTGAAGTTGGTGAAGTTGTGCCAGAAACTTTTGGATCTTTGAGGTCAGTGCCCAGCAAATCCCTACCAGAGGTGACCTGATGTCATACTCTCAAGCTTCCCACACCATGATGCCAGGAGTAACGCTGGTGTTTCTCAACACACCATTACTATCACCATCAGCATGGTCGGTTCTCTAACTCGGACATCTCCATAAGTAGGCACAATAGTCATCTGTGGAAATGCACAGGCAAGATTGTTCGGTGAACACGATAAAGCTCCACTCGTCATCAGTTCATGCTTTCCGGGAACAGAAGCGCTCCAGACCAGTTGTCTCTGCTCTGGATGTTAATGACAGCCTGCATGCGTACCAAATTATATCCAAATCAAACCAATGTAAATGTGTTCAAACGTTTAAACAGCTTTCGATTAGACTAATTGGTGCTTTTGGGTCTAGTCCTGTTTCAGTTGGAAAAGCCTTCTGAATGTAGAAGTGTCGGACTAATCTACAGTACTTGAGAGAATACACTTTGTGTTACCACCATTCAGTGTATGGTTCCTCCATAAAAACCCCACCATTATATCACATCTAACAAAGAGCAAGTGTGTGTGAAATGTGACTTGTACAGCAACACACTGAGGATTTCTTGGCACTCTTTAAGACAGTGGAGAAGACAGAGACTGGCACTAAAAGAAAATCTTGGTTTATGTGATTATCCTTTCAAACAGAACCAGAAAGTTAGATAATTAAACAAATATATGAACAAATGCAGCTGATAGTGGAGAGAATAATGTCACAACAAATATGCAATATTTATGGTTATACTCCAGTTATGAATTTCATATAATATTTGATATTAAAGTAACTTGATGACCTCTACCCTGAGTGGCTGAAGAGACAGACAGATCCTTTATGTCACCCAAACCAATGTGCATATTTATTATTCTAGATTTGATGTCTCAAGGTCCAGCTTTAAAAAGAACTGATCATACAAAGCTACCAGGGAAACTAGATGAAATAAAAATTACAACTGCAAAATATTGTCCTAATTTAAGTCACAGAGGCTGCATTCAATGCTGCACATCGGGACATACTAAACATTACACTGTAACGTTACAAAGCCTGTTTATATATTAACCTCAGAATACATGTAGATGTTGCCTTTAACTCTGCTGGGTCTTACGTTTTGATGAGTCCCAAACAGGCCTGCAGGATATTCAGAAAACGTAGAATTGCAATACTATTCCTGAATACTACAATCATAATGTAGATTACGATTAAATCACATTTCACTTTGTTTCTATCTTGTCTTTCCTTGCGATGTTCCCACCACTTTTTGTGAGCTGCTGTATCTCAGCCACTAAAAACATATATCAAGTGTGGCCATCCAGGGCAGGGAAAGTCTATTCAACAGGCCAACTACATTATTGTCTGTGTATGGCACTAAAAAAATTATATCTTTCAAAACAATGCATCAAATTGTCCTCTGCCATTGCAGCATTACACAGATTGATTTTGTGATGACAGTTGTGATTCGATATATTGTCCAGCTCAATAACACACACAAAAAAAATATATATATATAGGTGAGGATGTGATTTTATTATTTAATACAATTATTTCTAAATATATTTTTCTGTGTTTTACTTTATTAGTTAAAGGAATTTATACTGGATGTTTTTTTCAGTACTGTCAGCTAAATGGATATGTCTTCTTCTTACAAATCAATATGGAATATGTCCAATATGTATAAATATACGTCTCTAAAAAACAAAAAACGATTAAACTTATAAAGCATGGTGTTCTCTTGAGCAACGCTGAATTTGTTTGTGTTAAAACAGTTTTTGCAGCACACTGACAGTCCAAATGCAAAAAAAAATTCAGCAGTTTTTTTGTTATAAATGAATGAATGAATGAATAAATGAATTAATTTTTTTTAGAAAAACGCCTGATTTCAAAAGCTATGTAATTGTGATGTCATAATTACACTGGCGCTTAGCAACGTTACCTGAGTCCTGCCCCTGACTAGCTACTGATTTTCACTTGATTTTCTGTAGAGGATCACGTCTCACTGGCTGGTTTTACCTAATACGCGCTTTTCTATGGCTGCCCTCAAAGGCAGATGTTCTGTTGTTGGCTGCAAAGACCCACATGTGTCCATGCACATTCTCCTACTGTCGGATAACAGAGATTTGTGGCCTAATTTTATTATGAGGGCAATGTTTCAATCACATTGCCAAAGACAGTACTACTTTGCGCAAATCACTTCACCATGGGACTGCTTTGAGAACTCACATCAGTACACGTCACGATTTGCACAAAGACTTAGAATGAAGAAAAATTCAGTCCCTCTGTTCGTGGCAAATCTGCAGATGATAAAAATGTAAGTACTTATTTTTGTGTCTTATAAGTTTCAGGCTCCTTTTCAGGTGTATGAAGTGCTGGTTGGGGGCGTGGTCAGATACAGCTAATTAGCATAAAGCCTAGAGCCCTAAAACAGCTTATTCTGAAAGCAACTCAAAAAAGCGGTAACTGTGGAGGTGAAATCTCATTATCTGAGAATAATTTTGTGCGAAAAATGTAATGAACATGTTTTTTATGGCCCACAGACCTATCCCAAATGTCACCTTTGACAATGTTACATTTGTTTTGCAGGAGAGGGTAAATATAGGCCTGCCACCCAGGTATCCTGTTGTATCAATTTACTGTCCTCTCCTCCTGGTCTTCCAGGTACTGTCCAATCTTTGGGGGGTTACATCTTGTGTAAGTGGTGCGATGTGTCCACGCCCAAGTGCAAAGACAACATTTGTTTCAGTAACTGCAACCTGACCTCCTTCTGCAACTCCAATGAGGATATCTGCATTTCTATTTGGTGAGATTCCTTAATAACCTGCACTGCATTGTATTTTTTTGGTTTCACGCAGCTCTTCTAAGCCTAATTTAGCTGTATTCACCCACAGTGTCTAAATACATACAAATGTACAAAAACACATTCCAAACAGGCCAACTGATATTTATTTAAATGTCACCTAGCAAGTTCCTCCTCAATCATGTGCTTTTTATTGCCTAGCTGGATATTTGACCACTCTACATCATTGACTGGTTTGGTTAAAGTAATAAGTGTTCGAGCATCGTCCAGAAAATTTCAATAGAATTGAGGACAGGGCTTTAGGAAGGCCAGTCCAGATTTAAATTAACATGCTTTATCTACTGCGTAACCGGTTTCCTGAGTTCCTCTCGGAACACCCAGTTGTGTTCAAGTTTTCAGCCATTTATCGGTTTGTAGTGAAGTTGTCTTGTCATTGTAGCCAAATAGCTTACTAGTTGATTAAGTCAAGCTTGGATATTTGGATTTTGGAGCAAGGACCTTTGTTTAGTTCAGTACCCTTTCAGTCCAAGGAGTTGAAAAACTGGCAGCTTCGTCGTTTCTGGATTTTTATTGAATAATCTGTCACATTTGCTTTTATCAGGGGGTAAAAATGTAGGTCTTCCGGGAATCGTTAAAGTGGGAACACATTCGAATGTCTGAATGAATGATCTTGTTGTCTGAAGTTTAGAAATGGCTTTTAAAGACTTTTCCAGCTTTTCCAGCTGTGTAAATGCACAGGTTCACTTCTTGACTGAGTTCCATGGACTTTAATATTGTTCTGAGCACTGGGTAATGCAGTAAAGGCTTTAAAACAAATTTTTCATTCTGCAAGGGGAATCTCGAGCTTCACTCAGTCACTGTTAATTTTAAAGTGCTTTCTCACTTTTCAATCACATTTAGACACGAACAAAGGCCTCTGTTTTCCAGTTATCACAAATGCTTGATCGAATGCTGTTGCTAACAAGGGTGGCACAAGCAGTTATTGCTGTTTCATTTAGGGCCAGGTTGGTTTGGAGACTTTAGTCTTTTGTCTGGCTGATTCTTGTAGTAATTTAGTATCAGTTCTAGTGTTAAAAAATGTTCCTCAAGCTTTTAGTATCCATTCATTGTTCTCCAGTGGCAGTAGTCCCAGCAGCCAGAAAACAGTACAGCTAAGCTTCTTCAGCTTGTTGTTGATCAGCATTATGAAACATTCATTCTCAGCTCACTACTGACCATGAAAAAAAAAGGAAAAACAGTACTGAAATGTATTCATTTCAAAATTTTGTAGTCCTAATAGTCTACTGCTGTGCCTTTCTGTATGATTGGAAAGCAAATATCTGATTTTGTTTGGATAGCAGTCTTCCACAGGGATCCCTTTGTCTGTATCTCCTCTCATTTCCTGTTCAAGGCAATCCAAACCCACACAGCTTCCTGTAGAAAAACAGAGATGAGAAGGAGCTGAGAGGAAAAAAGATAGCAGAGAAAATCTTAGGTTTATTCAAGGCACCCAGGAGAATGTGCTACCCTTCACCTGCTTTATGTTACAACAGTGCCCTTCCTGATAATTAGGTAATTTGGACACCAAACTAGGTAAATCCTTTCTTTAAAATTGGTTCATATGACAGAATTGAATCTTTTTTCGTTATGAAAAAAAACAAATAACAAATTTGAATTGCTAATTATACAATAATGATACCAAAATCCTGCTCAATTAATTCAATGAAATGTATTAAATAAGAAATACTGGCAGATAAGTTAAGGATCACATCATCAGCATATAAAGATATCTTGTGTTCTGAGTTGTCTGTCAAGGATTATTGAGTTTCTGTATATGCACGTTGATTGACATTGCAGCAGCAAAACTTATTTCTTTACTGTCATGCCATCAATTTGTGATCTATGATATAATAATGATATAATGCTGCGGGTTCTAACAAAATAATTTACAGTTTAGTTGTTAAAGATGTTCTCCACTCTTGCAGGAGGAAGACAAACGACTCGTTGACAGTGCAAACGATGTGCCATGACCCAGCACTACCCCTAGATGGTGTTGATTCGGAATTGTTACTGACTATCACCTCAAGGGAATGTCACATGGTCCCACAGCCTGCGGTGGACGGGACCATGATGGTCTGTGGATGCCAAGGTGGAGAGGAATGTAATGACAAGCTCATCTTTAGCAAGGAATTCAATGGTGAGCAATGGATGAAGGGAGAGGGATTCAGTGAATGTAGCTAGAAAGGGAAGGAGTTTGAATGATTGAATGTGATTGGTGTGGTGCTGGAATTGATAAGATAAGACAGACTTTATAGATCTCACAACTTGTTACAGCAGCTCTTAGTAACACACAAGTAGGGTGTAGATAAGAAATGTGCAATCAAAAAAGAACAAGGTACTCAAAACTGTCCACTGACTCAATGTCTTCCCCCTCGATGTTTACTGGTGAGTGAGTTGGTGTCCTTCTCCTAAAGTCGATCGCAATGTCCTTCGTCTTACTGGTGTTCAAGCACAGGTGGTTGCTCTAACACCAGTCCACAAAGTCCATGATGACTGACCTGTACTCTAGCTTGTTCCCCTCAGACACACAGCCCACAATGGCTGAGTTGTCATAGAACATCGGGAGATGACAGCTGTCCTTGTTGTAGGTGAAGTCTGCAGCGTAAAGGGTGAAAAGAAATGGTGATAGGATTATACCCTGCGGGGCCCCAGTGCTGCAGACTACCACCTCTGACTCACAGCTGCGCAGCCTCACATGCTGTGGCCGGTCAGGAAGGTAGTCAATGGTCCAGGCAGCAGAGTAACCATCCACTCCTGTGTCCTCCAGCTTCCCCCACAGCAGCGCCGGTCTGATGGTGTTGAAAGCTCACCACAGTGCGGAGGTGGGTGAGGATGAGCCTCTCCATGGTCTTCATCAGGTGAGAGGTCAAGGCGACTGGTCTGTAGTGGGCCGGTTCCCTGCCATGCGTTGTTTTAGGAACTTGAACCACACAAGAGGTCCTCCACAGGACAGGCACCTTCTCCAGACTGAGGCTCATGTTGTACATGTGGCTGAGGACCTCACAGAGCTGGTCTGCACAGGTCTTCAGAAGCCTGGGACTGATGCAGTCTAGTTCTGCAGTTTTTCTCTTTCCTCACCTGGTCGGATGTGGGGGAGGGGTTGCTGGTGCTGTGTGTGTGTGTCTGAATAGGGTGGGCTGGAGGCATGGGTGTGGAGGGGCTGGCTGTAGCTGAAGGTAGTCGGGGGAAGGGAGGAGTGTCTGTTGGGCTGGAGACGTGTGAAGGGGGGGGAGAAGGAAGGGGGGCAGACGGAATGGGGGAGAACTACTAAACCTGTTAAAGTAACAGTTAAATTAATCTGCCCAGCACTGGTCTCCGTCAGCGGTCCCTCTGACACTCTGTTCGAATCCAGAAATGTTCTTAGGTCCTCTCCACATGTCCCGCTCGGTGTTCTGTGCAAGCCGCTCCTCCAGCTTCTTCCCGTAGTCCTTTTTACACCTCCTGATCCTCCACTGGAGCTCGTGCTGAACTCTCATCTGATCCTCTCTGTCACCTGAATTGAAAGCCCACTTCTTCTGGTTAAGAGGGGCTTTAAGCTCAAGGGTCACCCAGAGAAGGACCTTACCTTCTGGGTTGGCACTGGGTTATGCAGTGGGTCAGGCCATCAATGTCTTCTCCATAACAGCTACAAAACATGCCCCAGTCTGTGGTCTGGAAACAGTCCTGCAATCTCTCATGTGCCTCCTCAGTCCACTCTTTCACAGATCTTCACTGTGCTCTCTCTCTTCTCACCTTAACCCCCTTTTCTTCTCACCTTTACCCTAACCTTAACCCTTGGGTGTGTATTGGGGGAGCAGATGTACAAAGTTGTGGTCGGATCGTACAAGCGGGGGGAGGAGGGTGGAGGTGTAAGTGTCCTTCAACTTAGCATACAGTAGGACCAGCGTCTTTTTGTCCCTCATATGGCATTTGATGTATTGCCGGAAGGTTGGGAGGAGGCTCACACGCAGCAGCAGCAGCGGCGAGGGCGGGATGTAGGCCTACACGCAAAACAAAATTACACGCCCAAACTCCCTCAGGAGGTAATAAGGCTGCATGCCCACAATAAGCAACTCCAAGTCCTGGGTACAGAGCTGCTCCTTTACGTGGACATACGTCCTGTTACACCACCTCTCATTCACAAGCACCGCCAGCCCTCCTTCTTTCTTCTTACCGCTCTCTACCACACTCCAGCCTGCGCGGACGAGTTTGAACCCCTCCAGGGAAACCACTGAGTCCGTTATATGTCCATTTAACCATGTCTCCGTGAAACACAAGAGGCTGCACTCCAGATACTCCATCTAGTGTCACGTCAGCGCAGCCAGCTCCTCTGTCTTGTTGGAGATGGAGCGGACATTTCCCATAATCACAGAGGGCAGACATGGTCTGTACCTCTGCTTCTTACGGCCTCCCCTGCAGCCTCTGCTTCTCCTCTGTATTTCTGCAGGAATCTCTGGCTTCTCTGCGTGGTGAAACGCAGGGCCCGAGGAGCCCGAGGAGATGGCCCTATGTGTAGACAATGGCCCCGGTAAAATCCACATGGGTTCCCTCATGTGGACTCAAACAGTACCAAAAACGTACAAGCTGAAAACAACAATAATAAAAGTAGGCTTCCCTTGTGCACAACTGTACAATGTTTCACCCACTTTAAAGAAAAATACAGAAACACATCTAGAAACACTTAAAAATAGGAAAAGTAGGAAAAGAGGAGGCAGAGCCGATATAACCTGCTGCTGTTTACACAGTGCTATCTTGATTGATTAATGAATGGTTTAATAGATAGAAGAATCTTCATTAGCTATGGAAAGATAAAAACAGAACCACTTCATGGGTGAATACACCACATTTTTATTGTTTCTACAGGTTTTTCTAGGTTGCAAAGTAAAGATGTTATCGCAGTGGTAGTGATCAGTTTGGTACCTCTAGTCCTGGTGGTCATAGTGGCCACTGCTGCCTTCTATTTCTACCGGATACGCCGCCCTGATTGGCCCACCAAATGCACCCCAGAGCTCTATCGGGCTTTGGACATGCCACATGATGGACCAGGTCCAAAGGATGAAGGTGGAGGGGAGGCCCTGGTGGCTCTTGAAATTGAACAGGAGGATTTGCATGCCAGAGAGCTAAGTCTAAACAATGACAGTATCAGTTACAGGTCAAACTGGCAGCTAAATGAACTCCTGCCCATTAAGCTGGATCAACTGGTGGGGAAGGGACGCTTTGCTGAGGTGTGGAGGGCACGACTGCTGCATAGCAAGAAAGGGGGAGTTAACAGTTATGAAACTGTGGCAGTAAAGGTATTCCCAAGTAAGGAGTATGCCTCTTGGAGAAACGAGTGCTCTATCTTCTCTGACGCTACGCTGCAACATGACAACATAGTTCAGTTCCTCGCAGCTGAAGAGAGGGGCCCAGCAGTTCCCCCAACCTACTGGTTGGTCTTGGCCTACTACAGCCTCGGAAATCTGCAGGACTTCCTTTCAACTAATATAATGAGCTGGGAGGAGCTACTTGCCATGGCAGGGAGCATCGCAAAAGGATTATCTCACCTCCACAGTGACACAACAACCAGTGGGGTTCCAAAGGTAAATTTTAACTATATATCTATGACTACAGAAAGTCAATTTAATGATCTTTTGTTGTGTAAGAAAATTTTAGATGGAAAGGACAGAGTCAGAAACCAAGTTGAAAATCTGAGAAGTAAGGCAAGAATAAATACCTAAACTAAGGCAACTATAAGAAAACAAAGAATAGATATTTTTTTTCTTTTTTCTCTTACCTAAGAGACTAATCTTTAGCTGTTTCTTTCAGTTTTTTCTTTTGTCAATTTAGGCATTTAAAAAGGTTGCTCTGGGCTCATTAAGATATCTAAAAAATGTTATTAAGACTGCTTCCTGGCTGTGTCTTATTTCTGTTGCTGTAGGTACCGGTTGCCCATCGAGACCTGAAGAGCAGCAACGTTGTGTTGAAGAACAGGAAGGAGTGTGCCCTGTGTGACTTTGGCCTGGCGTTGCGGCTGGATCTCTCCCTTACAGTTGACGACTACGCCAACAGTGGACAGGTAAGAGGTACAGGTTATGATGTTTATGTCGTCACTTGATGACCTAGAACATTTAGTCCACTGTATGCTGCAAAAGCTTTGGAGGTTCTTTCAGGTTTGTTTTAAATTGGAACTGCTGCTGAGTAGAATATTGTAACAACTACCTTAACATCCTGTCATAAGGTAAGTTTGTCAATCCTAAACCACTCATGACTTCTGTTATATATATATATATATATATATATATATATATATATATCCAACAAAGTGTGGTATTTTGGATCAAATGGTTCTTGGGGCTCTCATGGAGTAAGGCCCCCTCTAATTTCAGTACGAGTGGCAGACGTGGCTCATACTATGCTATCTTTTTCCATGCTGTTTTCTGTCCCCCTCCACAGTTAAAGTGCCACAGATATTATATCCACACTTGGATGTTCCCTCACAATCTGGGGAAAATTTCCCAATGGAACATTTTAGTAGTATTAGTTTCAGCCTGAAAATGAGATTTGCCTTTAAACTGCAAAGATTCTCTTGGTCTCTCTGCAACCATGTGCACAATTTGGAGGTGTTTGTTTCTCACCTGATGGTAGCCACATACAAAACTCTGTCTGCGAGGTGCCTGATCATGGCACTGTATTTATTAGTGTGGAGATAGTGGATAGATTGTTTCAGCTGCTTAGTGAGATCTTTTTGGTTAAGTTTAGAGCAGCCTCAGTACCAATAGTGTTACAATAAATTTCTTGGAGAGCTACAAGTCAAGTGTGGCGATGAGGTTATAGCCGTGGGTACTCATTCTTTAAATTGTCTGATGACCAAGCCATGAGAGTGTGAGTGGTTATATATCCTGCAAAATGCATAACTTGCTACCAGGCACCTAGCTGTCACACCCAAGTCCGTTGTACGCTGCCCTTTACTATAATGAAACCACCACGATCTCCCCAAAGAGGTTTTGTGCATGCTTGAGACACTCAGGTAACTCCCATGATTCTGTTCATGATACAGCAAACAACACCACTCTTCAACCTGACAGAGACCATCCTAGTTCTGACTGATTTTTAATGTCGTGGGTCTTACTCTGGTTTAGATGGGTCCTGATAAGGAAAGATTAAAATAGCTTTTAATATATATTTTTGCTTTCCCATTATGAACAAAGAATTATAAAAATCTTAATTAATAAAAAAAAAAACTACAAATCTTTTACTCATAAAAGTACAATTTCACCACAGAGCTTTCCTTTATTGATTGGAAGAGTCTTGAAGAGTAGGAAACACCCTATAAGTGAGGCTAATTTGTCTAGGTTAACAAAAATGTAATTCCATCCTATGTTGTACAGGTGAATCGTTTAGACTCAATGTTGTTATCCAGGTGGGAACAGCTCGATACATGGCACCTGAGGTACTCGAGTCCAGAGTGAACCTAGAAGATCTTGAGGCCTTTAAACAGATGGATGTGTACTCCATGGCTATGGTCCTTTGGGAGATGGCCTCTCGGTGTGAGGTCATTGGAGGTAAGAGATTACCTGTGGTTGTGTGTGTGTCTATATATATATATATATATATATATATATATATATATATATATATGTATATATAAAAAACACTGGTGCCTTGCAGCAAGAAGGTCCTGGGTTTGACTCCCGACCGGGGGTCTTTCTGCATGGAGTTTGCATGTTTTCCCCATTCGTGCGTGGGTTCTCTCCAGGCACTCCGGCTTCCTCCCACAGTCCAAAGACATGCTTGTCATGTTAATTGGTCTCTCTAAAGTGCCCTTAGGTGTGTGAATGAGTGTGTGCATGGTTGTTTGTGTATTGCCCTGTGATAGACTGGCGACCTGTCCAGGGTGTACCCCGCCTCCCCCCCATAGACAGCTGGAGATAGGCACCAGCTTCCCTGCGACCTACTATGGAAGAAGCGGTATAGAAAATGACTGACTAGGTTACAACCTTCCCATTGTTAAAGAGACTTCCTAATCAAGATTTTTTCTGCTGCAGAGGTGAAGAGCTATGAGCCGGTGTTTGGCTTCAAAGTCTGCGAGCAGCCCTCCGTAGACAGCATGAGGGACCTGGTTCTGAGGGACAGAGGACGGCCGGACATCCCACCAACGTGGACACAGCACCAGGTCCAATCCAACCTGAAACATACTGCAGCATTTCGGACAAACACACAATCACTGGCAGAATCTAGCACAGACTGCAGTTATTATAAAGACACAATTTCTGTTTTTTACCACATTTGCCTTTCTTTTAATTCAGCAAGACTTTAATTATATTGTAAAATATTGTTCATATATGAAAACTTCAAAGCCACTTAATGTATTGTAACTATAAATGTTTTTTATAGTTACAATACATTAGATATTTTATTTAATTATTGCCTACTTCAGTCTTACCCAAAATTGAGTGCAAAAGAGACAATCTGGACAAGTCGAACACAATAAACCAATTAGGCACAGAATGGCTTCAAAGTGAGTCTTGGTATCTATGACTTTAAATAAACATATTTCCTCCCCACTACAAAAAAATGTCCCCCAAGACATCAACACCCACAAAAATATAAAGATATTGCAACTGGATAAAGCAATATATAATATATAATATTGTTATATAATAATATAACACATTTCAAAAAGGAAGTCTATGATTACTGTAAGAAGACAAATAAAGCAACACTATTTTACCAAGGTTGAAATCTCAAATGATCTTAATAAAACTTGCAAAAAAAAAAAGCAAAATCAAACAATAAACAACAAAAAGCCATGTTGTTCTGTTGTTATAGTCAGGAGAAAATCCTGTCATATTGTTGTATCTATTACTTATTCATTGGAATTAATTATGTGTTAGTTTACCCTGAACCCTTAATGTTGCACTCAGTCTGTTTAGTGCCTCTGATGTCTAACTTTGCTTTTCTGTCCTTCAGGGAATGAATGTCTTCTGCTCTACCATCACAGAGTGCTGGGATCATGACCCAGAGGCCAGATTAACAGTTCACTGTGTGGGGGAGCGCCTTAACGCCCTGCAGCAGGGTGAGGAGTGGTATTATGGTGAGGATGTTAGGGAGGGAGATGAGGAGAGAGTTTGGCAGGTGTAAGAAGAGAAGGAAATGAAGAGGGGGAACTCAGAGAGTCCAAAAATAAATCACAATATAATTTCCAGCTAGGTCAGGCTGCCATAGATTTGAATGGACATGGTGGAAAAATTCCACAGCATGAGGATTACAAGAGGCCGCATACATCTCCACCAGTAAGTATTCACCCCCCTTCACTTTTTCCCTACTTTATGTCACAGATTTATTCTAAAATAAATATTTTTTAGGACAATATTTCACAGTTGAGGTGCATATTGAAGCAAAAACCAATGAAGCAAAATCTTTTTCAAACACACCTTAGAAATGGTCAGGCCAGAAGAAAAAACTGTCTCTACTCTAATTAACCATAAGAGAACATTTTGGTCTGAACTCAAAGTTTACTGGCTGGAGATAAACAGGCACTGCTCATCACCTGGCTACCACTGTTCCTACTGTCAAGCATGGTGGTGGTTGCTTCATGCTGTGGGGATGGTTTTCTGCAGCATGAAGTGGGTGACTAGTCTGCATAGAAGGTAAGACAGAAGGTAAGACTTCAAAAAACCTGCTCCAGAGGACTGTAGAACTCACACTAATGCAACAAGTTGTCTTCTAGCACCAAAATGACCCAAAGCACACAGTCAAAATAACTAAGGAGTGGCTTCAGGAGCAGTCTGTGTAATTCCTTGAGTGGCCTGGCCAATGCCTGGACTTCTCTGGAAAGACTTAAAAGTGGCTAACTGACGCTGCCCATCCTACCTGATGGAGCTTGAGAGGATCTGCAGAGAAGAATGGGAGTAAATACCCAGGTTTACCAAGCTTATAGAGACATTCCCAAGTAAACTTGAGGCTGTCATTGCTCCCAAAGTTGCTTCCACAAACTATAAAGCCATTGGTGGGAATACTTATGTACCCATTATTTTTAAATGTAAACATTTAAAGAAATTTACTAAAATGCCTGAAATCATGTTTTCACAATACCGACTTTTTTGCTTCAATTTTTGAAGGAAAAAAAATCTGATTGGTTTTAGAATAAGTCTTTAACATGTGGAAAAAGTGAATGGGTGTGAAGACTTTCCATTCTATGACTTTTCCATCAGCTCTCTGATTGTGAATTTAAATATAAAAAAACTATGGCAGCCTGTTATTCCAAACAAACCTCAAATTTGTTTAAAACAAATGAGCTTAAGCTTCTGCTTTCAATAAAATGAATCCTGTGTCTCATAAATAAATTGTACCCAACTAAAAGTAGGTAGATCAAGATTTAACTTGGCTGCCTCCCCTCCTGTGGTTGCTTTTAGACCATTGTCCTGCAGAGGGAGCTGCTTCTCACAAGCTCACCAACTCACCAGCATTACTACAGTTTAGGATGATTTAAGGATAAATACCTGAAGTCGGGTTCTTCCTGCCTTTTGAATCAGAGGCCTGAACCCAACCACTGTTGTTATTATGTGAACCCCACCCACCTAAACTGGACTTTGGGTCTCATCCTAGCTTTTGGCCCAAGTCAAAGTGGTTACCATTTCTTCTTTGAATACTAAGTTACATGCTTGCTTTGTAAATATTTTTTACTCTCAGTAAATGCAGCAACTCTTACTCAGTGAAACAATGGTGGTAATAAGGAGTCACTGTGTCTTTTATTTGTGCCCACAAAATGCACCATAGATCTGCTGGAAGATGTAGACACAGATACTTAGTTGTGTGGAAACTATTCATCTGGTTGGAGCTGGTCTCCTTTTCTGTCTGGCATTATTAACAATGGCATTTTCAATAATGGTTGATTTTAACGGCTATAACTTAACTGCGCTACAAACAGGAGGACCAACTCCTTCCTGACCTGTGGAAGTCATTTTCTAAACTGATTATTGGAGATATTTTCCAAATCAATTATTGTCTAAAGTTGCAATTCTTCACTCTTATCAGCAACTTTGTTTGTCGTTTATAACATTTACAGGGTAAAAAGAAAGTTATCGAAGGTCTAATTAAAAAAACAAACTGATCTATTAACTAAAAATACATGATGTATAAAAAAAAAGCTGTTTGGGATCAACTTTTTTTTAGTTTGTGTTGTTTTTTGTTTTTTTTCCTGTTGTTGTTAGATTGTTCCCTAGGTCTAAGAGTGCATTATATTGTAGAAATAAAATCCAGCACCTAGACATGCAGACTAACTCTACAAACATTTGTGAAAGAATGGGTCACTCTCAGGAGCTCAGTGAATTCTAGGATGGTACCATGTTGCTACCTGTTAAATGAGTCCAGTTGTGAACATTCCTCACTACTAAATATTCCACAGGCAATAGTGATATTTTACCAAAGTGAGAGCCAATGAGAATGACAGCAACTGAGCCAGTAAATGGTATCCCAGAGAAAATGTCAGAGCAAAGTCAGCGAATGATTAGGCGTTTAGTGAGTAGAGGTCTCCAACTTTCTGCAGACCAGCTACCTTCATGTAGCCTTCAGATCAGCCCAAAAACATTAGATAGAGAGCTTCGGGGAATAGATCTACATGGCTGAGCAGTTGCATCCAAGCCTTACTTCACCATGTACAATGCAGTACAAAAGTGTTGAATGCTCTGATGTAAAGCATGCAGCCACTGGTGGTGTGGGGCTGTTTTTCAGGAGTTGGACTCAGCTCTTTAGTTCCAGTAAATGGAACCCTTATAACTTCAGCTTCCAACATGACTGCACCAGTGTGCAAAGAAAGGTCCAGAAACACATGGATTAGTGAGTTTAAATGGTAAATTGCCCACACTTGTATAGCGCTCAAGTCCCCAGAGACCCCAAAGTGCTTTACACTACAATCATCCACCCATTCATACACACATTCACACAATGACAGTGGTAGGCTACAATGTAGCCCTGAGTTTAGTGTGAATGAACCCAACTGGCCTCCCAGGCCTTCTAGGCCAACATCAGCTACTGACCTCACGAATGTGATTCTGGAGGAATTGTAAATAAAAAAAATTACAAAAAACTCACTGCTAAACCTTTTTGAAATTCTTTTATTTTGTGAGTACAAAACACACAGTGAAGGTGTGTTTCATACTCTTCTCAATCTGACTGAGCTTCAGCCATTTTGCAAAGAATGGGGAAAAAATTCAGTCCTTAGATGGCAAAGCTGTTAGACACATACCCCAAAACACTTGCAGTTGTAACTCTGCGCAAAATTAAAAAATTTAAATCTTCTCAGACTATACAACAGGACCTACTAGAAACCTGAAGATGAAGAGGGATTTCATTTTTAAGCAACACTGTAAATCCGAGCATAAAAAAAGAACGCAAAAGAATCATCAAAAGAACGAGATGAAAATTCAGGTTTTAAAGTGGCCTAGCCAGAGTTTGGAAATGAATTTAACAGAAAACCTGTAGAATCACTTTGCTTGCTTGCTAAAATTGTAAAGTAATGTGAGTTACTGTTACTGTCTTTTTATTTTGCAAAGCTGAAGTATGCCGACAGATCTACAGCTATGGTAGTGGAACTGATGGCTCTGTCAAACTGGGAAGATGAATTTGTGACACTGTCCATAAATGTCTGTATGCTCACATTGCTGAATGAGGGATAAACGGACGTCACCATATTTTTATATTTGTAGTTTTAACTCAGAATATGTTGTAAAATTTCAAAATACCGCCCCCCGTAAATAAATGGGTGAATAAAGGTTCATGCTTTAATAATGCATTTGTTTGTTTTTTAATTCTTGCAGGTGAGTGAAAGTCTGAATAAGATTATCTTCATGCATGCAAGTGTTTTTCTAATTATGCACATTCTTCAGGACCCGCGTAACGAATGTCATATGTTTTCCAGCGCTAACTGATCGTAACTAGAGACGATCTTTGTAGGACTGTCGCGCTGCCTTGTGCGGTCAACATTGTTTTAATAGAGTGGTACATCCTGTTTATACTCGATCTTCGGAGCGCCGGTCCTCCTCTCAGCTGACTCTGAAGTAACAAACCAGAACCCTGAGCTGCTGTCAAAGCCTTCAAACCGGTCGGCGTTACAGACTGTTCTCAAAAAACAATTGCCTAAACATCGATCGTTATTGCAGGATGGTATCGTGTTCAGATTCACCTCGCAAGCGATGAATGAAACGAGCGCCGTGGGGACCGGACGGAGACCGGCGGAGGTTGTGATTACTTCGGGCTGTTCAGCCCAGCTTATCGTTCTCGTCAGAGGATGGACCGCTGGTCAAGAGGGGCTGGCAAGCCGTCCGTGTCCCGGTTTCTCCTCGGTCCTGCTCTCATCCTCTCGCTCCTAGCGGTGCAAGCGAGCTGTCACGGTACCTGCAGACACAGAGTCCCCTCCCGCAGCGAGGTGAGCCCGGCTGTCTCAGCGCTGTTCACAGAACAGATTGCAGCACTGAGGCTGCTAGCCTGTTAGCTGCTTAGGCTAATTAACTGATTTTATTGCACTGTTAATTCTGTTAGAGGATGTTGCAGATCAAATTATATAAACCAATATTTAGTTTGAGAACCCAACCCCACATTCATACAATTGGAAAGTTTTGTTTCTGTTTATTCCAATTCGGAATTAGCTAGTTTGCTGCAAAGCTAAGACGCTAACATGAAGCTAATCTGTTCACCCTGTTTAATTTACAGAAATTTTAATGTCTATTTACCCAATTAGAGCAATTATTCCAAAATGTACAATCTACTTATTGGTTCTAAGAATTCGTCTTAAGCCTGGCTTCTCCTAGCAACAGCGAAAATAATGCGTCCGGGTCGACCTTTTCAGAATAAAGGCTGAATAAAAATTATATATATATATATATATATATATATATATATATATTACTTTAATTCAAAACATATATGAAACAGGAAAAAAAAAAGAGCACTGGTGCAGTTGCCCCACTGATTTCCCTTGGTCCCCACCTCCCCAACACACTATTAAAGAATATTTAAATAACATTAAAATTCCTGTTCACTTTGTTTCTGCTTTGAGGTTGTCCACCAAGTGTACTTGAAGCCTGAGCGCATAACCAAGAGAAGTTCTCCTGACGATCTGCAGCTAAAGATAAAGATCATCTATGACAGCAGCGTTGATCAGTATGTACAGCTTTGGCTCATCAGATTTAGTGTCATGAACTGTATCAGTGTACAGTGCCTTGCAAAACTATTCATACCACTTAAACGTTTTCCACATGTTTTTGTGGCAACCATTATATCCTAACCCAAACCTTTATAGTACTGTGGAAATAATGAAAAAAATATCTAAAACAAAACCAACAACCTGACATCAGTCCTCACCTGTTCTCCTTTCTGGATCTATTCTATCAATAATGTGATTTTAAACCTTACCCCCCACCCTGAAGCTGCTCCTGGCTCTAATAATATTTTTATCACTAATCATTTAAGACCTCACTCGAACTTTCTCAGGCTCTCCACCTTTTATTGCTTCAACGGCCTCTCTACCTATGTACTATCATTCTCCTGATAAGACACTATTGGAAATAATATCTAATATATTGTCAGACATGATAAATAGCAGAGTATAATTAGGAACTCGTGCTGTGTAGCCCTTACTCACACTGACCTCACTCTTTAAGAAAACAAAGTCCTGCTGCTATTCAAGCCTTTTCTTTTCGGGTGGCATTTTGTTGAAATAAGATGACAAAACATTTTTTGGATGGTGTTGACGTCACTTGGGAAGCCTGACAAAGTTAGCAGTTCAATAATGGACAGATGCCCATCCCAGGATTAAGATGACTTAACAGATATGGTTTCTAAATATGAATGTAAACTAACAGCAAGAAGTTATAAACCAGCCATATTCATGGGAACATTCCCTACAGACAGTTTCACCTCATTCAGAGGTCTCTGATCAGACTGTAGCTGATATCTGCCCTGCTTCACAACCACCCAGCATCTAAGGAAGGAGCGAGCCAGTGACATCACGCTGCGATGCGCTTTCACAATAAAAGCACGTGAGGGAAAGACTTCAAAATCAAGCATTTTTCTCCTCCGCGGTATCATTTTTGGGGGGACAAAGGCACCTGTCTCCAATATTGGGGGGACACGTTCCCCCTGGTTCCTACGCCCATACGCATTGAACAACCGCCTGCCAAGTTCCTACGGTGCTGTCCAAATCAAACAGCCATCTGGAATATCCTGGATACGATTGTTTTATTTTAACAGCGTTATCAGTTGGAATCCTAAATTAAGAGATCATCCCTCACAAGTCAGGATTTCATTGATCAATGGGTAGTAGGATGCTGTATGGGTGAGTCATTGTTTTTCACTCCATGTAGCTTAGTTTATGATCTCTTTATATGTGGGATGTCAACTAACCCTTCCGCATACCAATGTGTGTAAACTGACCAAGGTGAAAGCAACAGAGAGTCATCAGCTGACTTACTGCCATGCTGGTTTATAGGTTAAAATCATTAGTGTCTCTGTGCTGCCGCCCAGCATTTTAAAGTCTAACATTATTTCTTCTCCCTTCTGCTTTCTGGTATCATGTTTAAGCTCAGATATAAGCTTATAAAAAGTTTAATACCAAAATGGGTTAATTTGGATATAATGTGGGTATCTGTGGTCAGATCACTTAGAATGGATTTTAATGTCAGGTGTGAGTGTTTTTTTTAGGCTCATCTAGTTACAACCTCAGCCCCAGGGTCAAGTCTCTTGACTGGCTCTAACAGGTTTTCTTCCAGGATTGCTGAATATTTAGCTCCGTCCTTCTTCTCGTCAACTCTTTCCTCCCTGTCCCTGCTGAAGAAAAGCCTGCCCTCTTCGTAATACTGCCACCAACAGTTTTTACTGTAGGGAGCCTCTGTCCATCCCCACTGGACTCATTTTACTATTTAGGGGTCTTCTGAGGGTAATTGCTTGCACTTGATTTTCCTAAGGGTGTGGGTTTGCGACCTGTGACCCCAGAGCCACATGTGTGTATTTGGGCCCTTCACAGTGGAGCTTAATACATTTTGGCCAAAAATGATACAATAAGGGTCGATTTTTATGTAGACAGAAAATAAGGAACACAAACTTTATCAATTCTGTTTTCCACAATAAAATGACACCAATGGTCGCTGAAGACGACATGCGTTAACTATTTATTGATTAATGTGTATTTTTTTTTTCCCTGACTTAGGGGGATCAGAGTGAAGGAGCTAAATGGCTCTGTTCAGATTTTTATTCAGAAATAAAAGTTTGAAATCTATGGATCATTTCCCTTTGGACTTTATATTATGCTTTGCTTTAATTCAGTCACATAAAATCCCATTAAAGTACACTGAAGTGGGGCAGCGGGTGGTGTAGCTGTAGAGCGGATGCCTCCATATATAGAGGCTATGAATCCTTGACACAGCCTTTGGGGGTTTAATTCCTGATCTTGGGAGCCTTTCTGCATGTCTTCCCTCCTGCTCTCTCTGCCCGTCTTCCACTGACTATGAATAAAGGCCACTTTTGCCATAAAATCTAAAAAAAGAAATACATTGACGTTTATGACTGCAAGATGATACATTTGGAAGAGATCTAGATGTAATAATAGTTTTGCAAGGCACCAAATAAGTGCACACTATTCATTAGGTCACCAGCAGAAGACAGGACCCTTGTCGCCAGAAAAACTTTCATAATCTGGTTTTCTGTCTGTGGTTAACGTGCTCACTCTTCATCTTCACAGACTTCCTGCTGACAAACGGAGACTGGTGAAGGTGAGGCAACACATTACAACCTTCTATGCTTATGTTTGTGTGTGTGTGTGTGTGTGTGTGTGCACTCCAAATGCTGAGTGGGATGTTTCTGGGCTTGGCTTTTGGTTTGTTGGTCATGACCTTAACACCTATTGGGGTCATGACCAACAAAATGGCTGTGAAGATAAAAAAGGCTCTTTGTATACAAAGATGGCAGCCATCAGGGCTGAGTGTCATGGCTGCTCCTTCTGTTGACTGCTAAAATACAGCAGCGTAATCTTTCTAACAAGCAGTACCATTGTTGCATCTTATGACAGCATGGTAATGTGATCAGGGGTCTAAAGAGGTCGTGCCGCTGCTTGTGGATGGAAAATTATTCTCGAGCAGTGGATTTTAAACAACTGTAACCATTCAGTACGCTGCTGTGGTTTCATAAGAATATAATCCTACTGTCTCAGACAGGGACGAACTAGGGCAATAATCCAGGCCAGGAATTTGATACCATCCTAGGTCACCACCAGGCAATTAACGCAAACCACCAAGACTGAGTTAAATTGAGCACACTTTGAATGACGTCTGCACACATCGTCAACTGAATATCTACAAAATAAATGTTGAAATTATGTTCAACCTACATTATGCCATCTATAAACTCACTAATATGATAGTCAATCATAGTATCATACAACAAATGATTTGGAATTATTCTTTGACTTGCCTGATTTAGATTGTACTGAAAAATAAATCCAAAGGTTAGGGCAGGAAAAATAATCAAATGGCTTCTCTTGACCTTTGCTGTCCTTGTCTCTCTCTATTTCTTTCTCTGTGTGTTACTTCTGGCTGCTCTGCAAAATGAAATGAACATTTTAAATAATCTATACTTGTAAAGTTAGTTGTGTACAGGTCGTCATGAGTGAGGCACAACGTGTTCTAAAAGCATAGCCTGGAGGTCATGGAGTTCATGAGATCACTGATGGCTGTGGTCAGACTCAAGCTTTTACTGTATGTCCCTCATCAGGACAAGCTGTTTCCTCAGGCCATCGACTACCTTCAGAGGGCTTTCAGCGTGAGGCACAGGGTTGGACCTGTGCTGCTCAGCAGGTACGGTCCCACTCCCATTACCAGGTCTATAATCTGATTAACATTAAGGGCATTTTGTAAACATTTTCTTCATTGATGGAAAAAAAACAACAATGTCTTCTTTTATGGTTTTAGTGGTGAAATCTGGAACGATATCGGAAATCAGAGAGACCTGTGCAATTTTTTCACATCTGTTTGTTGCTAACCTCCTTTCAGACAATGTGCAACCAACCAGTACATGAGGAAGAGAGGTGACCCTCATCGATACTGCCAGGATTCCTGCGCAGACGTCACCCGGTGTGGTCCTGTCGTCGTGCCACAGCACCACCTGCAGGTCAGAAACAACTGCATATACACCCGTAGGCAAAATTGTTGGAACCCCTAAGTTAATGAAAGAAAAACCCACAATGGTCACAGAAATAACTTGAATCTGACAAAGGTAATAATGAATAAAAATTATACGAAAATGAACAAATGAAAGTCAGACATTGCTTTTCAAACATGCTTCAACAAAATTATGTTAAAAAATAAACCCATGACACAGGCCTGGACAAAAATGATGGTACCCTTAACTTAATATTTTGTTGCACAACCTTTTGAGGCAATCACTGCAATCAAACGATTCCTATAACTGTCAATGAGACTTCTGCTCCTCTCAGCAGATATTTTGGCCCACTCCTCATGAGCAAACTGCTCCAGTTATCTCAGGTTTGAAGGGAGCCTTTTCCAGACGGCTTGTTTCAGCTCCTTCCAAAGATGCTCAATAGGATTTAGGTCAGGGATCATAGAAGGTCACTTCAGAATAGTCCAGTGTTTTCCTCTTAGCCATTCTTGGGTGTTTTTAGCTGTGTGTTTTGGATCATTATCCTGTTGCCAGACCTTTGACCTGCGACTGAGACCAAGCTTTCTGACACTGGGCAGCACATTTCTCTCTAGAATCCCTTGATAGTCTTGAGATAGAGCTGATGTGCCTTGCCACAAAGTTCAGTTTTTGTCTCATCTGTCCATAGGACGTTCTCCCAGAAGCTTTGTGGTTTGTCAACATGTAGTTTGGAAAATTCCAGTCTGGCTTTTTTATGATTTGTTTTAAAACAGTGGTCTCCTTGGTCGTCTCCCATTAAGTCCAGTTTCCCCTCAAACAACGTCGGATGGTGCGATCTGACACTGATCTTCCTTGACTTGAAGTTCACCTTTAATCTCTTTAGAAGTTTTCTGGGCTCTTTTGTTACCGTTCATATTATCCGTCTCTTTTTTTTGTCATCAATTTTCCTCCTGCGGGCCACGTCCAGGGGGGTTGGCTACAGTCTCATGGATCTTACATTTGTGAATATGTCCAACTTTAGTCACGGAACATGAGTCGCTTGGAGATGGTTTTATAAACTTTACTTCAACATGCTTGTCTATAATTTTCTTTCTAATCTCCTGAGACAACTCTTTCCTTCGCTTCTCTGGTCCATGTTGAGTGTGGTACACACCATGTTACCAAACAGCACAGTGACTACCTGTAGCCCCTATATATAGGCCCACTGACTGATTACAAGAATCTAGACACCTGTGATGCTGATTAATGGACACACCTTGATTCAACATGAACCTTTGGTCACATTATTTTCAGGGGTACCATCATTTTTGTCCAGGCCTGTTTCATGAGTTTATTTTTTGAAATAATTCTGTTGAAGCATGTTTGAAAGTAATGTCTGACTTTCATTTGTTCATTTTCATATAATCTTTATTAATTTTTACCTTTGTCAGATTCAAGTTATTTCTGTGACCATTGTGGGTTTTTTTTTCATTAACCGAGGGGTTCCAACAATTTTGTCCACGTGTGTATGAGGGGAGTGGTGGCCTAGAGAGCAGGGCATTTGTGTACTGGAGAGGCTACAAGTACCCAGGTTCAAATCCCATAGCTTGCCATTCTGGGTCCCTGAGGGGGACCCTTAGCCCCTGAATGCGCCCCGGACGCCACAAAATGGCAGCCCACTGCTCCCTAAGGGACGGGTTAAATGCAGAGGATAATTTCTCCGTTGTGAGATCAGTAAAGTCTAAATTATTATTATTAGTAGTATAATGTTTCTCATAAAAAAACTGTTTTAAATAGTACTGGGTCCTTTGTGGTCTTTATTTAGAGCTAAATACTGATTTCAACTAATTTGCAAACGTCGAACAAGTTCGATGTTTAATTTTTATTATGGTAATTATTTTGGTTATTAGAAAATGTTGATCAAACCAGGTAAAGAGAGAACAGAGTTTCAAAGCTACCACTAGATTTTGAGGCCATTTATTGGATGATAAGGGACCAGGGACTTGCATGTCATAATGTGAAAATATCTATGTAGTCTCCAAACTATGCTATTTCCATTAATTTGCTACATCTGATTTAGTCGGTACTTGTCAATACTTGTTTAGTGTTGACATCACCAGAGAGGGTCATTATTTTACACCAGTACCTTAGTTGGTTTTGCCAGTTAGGGGTGGCCGGTATGAACTCAACATTTTATCTGTTGTATTTATTGTGATAACAATAAAAGTGACAATAAAAAAAGTATTTTTCTTTCAGTCTTTTTTTAGACAACAGTGAGGCTGTGACTGCATGTCACTGCTGCCAAAGTCCCACAAACACAAATACTGCTATTAAAAAACATACCTATTTTGAACACCAATGGCAAGTGTGATTGTTATCACTAAGCTCCACACAGTAACTACATTGAATCATATTTTCAATGTATTCATATTTATTGATGCTATTATGGAACCAGCAGTGGAGAAAGTAGTAAAAATAACTATAACCAAACATTCAGTTTTTGGGGGTTTTCAAGCATCTATAATTGGAATTTATCATTGTCACGAATAATAAAAGTTCCTATGATAAGACGTTTTTCATCATAACAATAAACAATGTGATCAAAGCTTACCCTTATTGGCAATCCAAGACCTTAGTGGCAGCCCTGGTTAAGATTTGCAAAAATTTATTTTTTTAATTAATTAATTTATTTAAAGGTTTATTCCAAGCCAGTAAGAAAACGCATATAATACAAAAATAAAATAAGTATAGGGTACTACAGAGTACAAAAATAAAAACCATAGTAATAACAATAACAATAATACTAAGAATGACTTGGAAATGAGTAGGATGAAGAAAAACTTATTTAGTCCCACCCCCTGTTCACATTCTTTAAGAAATTTCATGATTGTTGCCATTTACAGCTTAATAACTAATAACTTAATAACTAATAACTCATATCAGCGTAGCATATTACATCAGTAACATTATACATAAAGAAAATAATCAACATATTCAATATATAGTTATTATAACCACAATATACAAATATACATTAGAGGTCCAGTCAGACCCCCTTGCCAATAACCATGTATTGGCACCAAACTGTTTCTTTATATCTTGATTTAAACTGATGAATATTTGGACATTGCTTGAGTTGCGATCCCAATCGGTTCCAAAGTTTAACACCACACACAGACACACACAAACTTTTCCTAGTAGTTCTCACCGCTTGGACCTTAAAGTTACCACAGCCCCTCAAATAATAACCCCCTTCTCTCTGTGTAAAGAGCTTTTGGATGTTAGTGGGTAATATATTTTTACTGGCTTTATATAGAAGTTGTGCAGTATAGAAATCTACTAAATCAAAAAATGTTAGCAATTTAGACTGCCAGAATAAAGTATTAGTGTGATCACAAAATCCTACTTTATGTATAACTCTCATAGCACGTTTTTGGAGTATAAAGAGGGGATGTAGTAAACTATATTAAAGTATCATAATCTGACATTAAACACTATTGAAATAATCCAACCTTTGAAATTAAGTCTTTTTATTTATATGAGAGTCATGAGTCATATTTAGAACTAATTTGTTTCTTTTGCAACATCACGGGTCTAGATTTGTTGGCATCTGTATTGTTAAAGGGTTTTAAAAGAAAATCAGGCCCACAGCATCACAGATTCTCCACCCTGCTTAACAGTGGGCATGAGGTGCTTCTTCTACATTCATTCTTTGTACTATGCCAGACCCATCTGGTGAGTAAAAGTTCAGTCTTAGTCTCATCTAACCAAAGCACATTCCAGTTAGAGTCCCAGTAGTTATGAGCCTTCTGTTCTTTACGTCTGTGAAAGTAGTACTGAAAGGCTTTTTACTGGCATTCATCCCAAACAACTGGTTGGCTTCTGTTGGTTCATTAGGAGACATGCAGACCTCAAACCGGACTCTTTGCTGCGGCTCTCCAACAGTGATCTTTGGTGATTCATTACGTCCTTGCTGCTCATAGACGCAAGATAAATATGGGTTCTGATAAAGCCTAGTGGCCAGTGGCTAATAGAAGTAGATCTGTGTCACATCATCTTTGTACCCCAGGGCAATAGAAGGTCGTAGATTATTAATTTAAACTTCCTAGAGACTCTGATCAACTGAAAATAACCTAAAGTATAAATTACAAAAAGGCTTTATTACGTTTATTCTGTAAGTTTGTTTCTTTTTGGCAGGGGTGCCACTGATGTTGCATCGATGCTTTTTGTCCCTATTTAGTAAATGTACCACAATTAAGAAACGATCAGTGTGAGACTATCCACATGGATACAAGGAACTGGGGATCACCAACTTTATCTGGTTATGGATGACCCTGGACTAAGACAGTGGTCGGGTGCAGGGTGAAAGCATGAAATATGGTTTTAGACGTAGATTTTAGACGCCGGTGGAGGGAGCTAGTAATACCTCTTCAACCACTTTATCTGTTCCCTATTGGTCTCTGAACACCCGTCTTTGTTATGGTTATGTCTCAGCAATGTAAGGTATGCAGCGAGTCAGGGAAGTCGTGTGGCCCAACGGGGCCCCCAGACGGCCCCGGGGTGGACGGATCAGACTTCGTGCTCTACGTCAGCGGCATCACCACAGAGCGGTGTGGACAGGAGAACATAGTGGCCTACGCCGCCTACTGCCAGCTGGAAGCGGAGCTGGACAGGTGAGAGGACAACACAACATCAAGAGCAACTCTGTTCTTTAACTGGTAACATAACCAGTTTTTAATCTGCAACCTACACCCAGGAGTAAAGAAACGTGTGTATTGTTACTGTGTGTTTGTGTGTGTGTTTTCAGGCCTATAGCAGGTTATGCCAACCTGTGTCCTGCCATGATCTCCTCTCAGCCTCAGGAGTTTGAAGGGATGCTGTCTACTGTCAAACATGAGATCATCCATGCTCTGGTAAGAAGATTTTAATCTTAAATACAGATTTTTCGAACTATTATCTGAACACATTTTTTCTTGGTCCGTCATACAAAGACTTCATGTCATTTCTATTACGTTAGCTTTGCTGTTGCTAGGAAAACATCAACACTTTGCAACATCCTATGCGTCGTTTCCTGGAAATATTATTTACAATTAAGTAAAAAGAAAGCACACCCTCCTCCATTTCAATGATTTAATGTATCAGGAACCAGTAAAACCATCTGGGTCAAACTAATTTAGGTCCAATCTCAAGTGTACAGAAACGCACAGCAGATTTTAAGCAGCCATTATTAAACAAAGATGAAGTCAACATGGAAAATGTGTGTGGTGTACTTAGAAAACTAAGTACACCCTTGATTTAAGGGGATTTAAAATAGTTATTTTCCATGTGACCTTAGTAGTACCAGAATTCTGATCCGCTCTTGATTACAACATTGTCTCAGTCTGATGGGTACAGTGGGGAGAACAAGTATTTGATACACTGCTGATTTTGCAGGTTTTCCCACTTGCAAAGCATGTAGAAGTCTTTCATTTTTATCATAGGTTCTCTTCAACTGTGAGAGACGGAATCTACAAGAAAAAGCCAGAAAATCACATTGTGTGATTTTTAATTAATTGCATTTTATTGCATGATATAAGTATTTGATCACCTAACAACCAGTGGGAATCCCGGCTCATGATCATGAGAGAGGGGTGAGGGATCAGCCCAGAACTACGCAGCAGGACCTAGTCAATGACCTGAAGACAGCTGGGACCACAGTCTCAAAGAAGATCATTAGTAACACACTACGCCGCCATGGATTAAAATCCAGCAGCGCCGCATGGTCCCCCTGCTCAAGGCAATGCATGTCCAGGCCCGTCTGAAGTTTGCCAGTGACCGTCTGGATGATCCAGAGGAGGAATGGGAGAAGGCCATGTGGTCTGATGAGACAAAAATACAGCTTTTTGGTCTAAACTCCACTCGGCGTGTTTGGAGGAAGACGGATAAGAACAAGGCCAAGAACGCCATCCCTACAGTGAAGCATGGAGGTGGAAACATCATTCTTTGGGGACGCTTTTCTGTAAAGGAGACAGGGCTCAGTAGGAAGAGTAGTTGTCTTGCAATCAGAAGGTTGTGGGTTCGATTCCAGCTTCTTCCTGGCATATGTCGATGTGTCCCTGGGCAAGGCACTTGTTCTTTAAGTTCTTTACTTAAGTTGCCTACCGATCTGCGTATCGGTGTATGATTGAGTGAATGTGGCTCTAGTGTAAAGCGCTTTGAGCGGTCTGTATGACTGGAAAAGCGCTATATAAGTTCAGTCCTCCTTCCCTCAGTAAGGGCATTGAAGATGGGTCATGGCTGGGTCTTCCAGCATGACAACAACCCGAAGCACACAGCCAGAGCAACTAAGGAGTGGCTCTGTAAGAAGGTCCTGGAGTCAAAAACCTTTGGAAGGAGCTGAAAGTCCGTATTGCCCAGCGAAGGATCTGGAGAAGATCTGTAGAGAGGAGTGGTCCAAAATATCTGCTGCAGTGTCTGCAAACCTCGTCAACAGGCTAGCAGCCATCTTAAATCTTTTCCTCCTGTGAATAATTTTTTTTAAGTCTATGATTCTCATTGTAGAAACTTCATATATTTTGTAAGGGACCTTATAAGCCTAATCTGATTGATGGATGCAATGGCTTCTCGAAAGTCATTGTTGATGTCTTTCCACTTTGGCAGCACACAGAGTGACAAAACTCCTGTTTTTATAAAGCGGCCCACTCTGATGAGGCGCCCCTGAAAACTATCTTCTTAACTTTTAACTGATACTTTTTTGTGAAATACTTTGTTTTCTCTCTCATGATTGAATCCTTTCTTCTGGAAGGATCAAAGATAGCTCTTTCACCTACTGCTGTAGTTATGGTATAGCTAGATTTAATACAGAGTCTAGATGTTTTGTTCCTGTAGATACATGTAGTCACTGAAGCTGGGCTTTTGTGGATCTGTTCTCTGTCCTTCAGGGCTTTTCAGCCGGTCTGTTCGCCTTCTACCACGACGATGAGGGCAAACCTCTGACGCCTCGCTTCGCCAGCGGCCTCCCTGCGTTCAACGAGAGGTAAAGAGGTTAAAATCTGCCAGAAATTATCGTTGCACCTCAGGTCTCTTATCTGAGGTGCAAACAGTGTTTCTGCATCTGCCTGACACGCTTAACACAAACTGGCTGTTTTATCAAATCAGTTTCATTTGTATGGTGGTGCTGTTATCAGCCAGATTCCCTCCGCAGAGGCTACCAGCTCTAACTTTTAATGTTAAACCTCTTGATCAGCCTGGGCCTGTATCAGTGGAGCGAGGCGGTGATCAGGAGGGTCAGCAGACTGTGGGACATCAGAGGAGGAGAGATGGTGCGGCACCATGTGCACGTCCTGGTCACTCCTCGCGTTGTGGTAAAGAGCCATTTCTGTGGCTCATCGATTCAATTTAGAATATCTCAAGTCAGTAATTGATCAATGACTTTTATGGGTTTGATTCAGTTACTGAGCTGTCTGTGATGCTCTTGCAGGAGGAGGCAAGGAGGCACTTTAACTGTCCCATCCTGGAGGGGATGGAGCTGGAGAACCAGGGAGGAACAGGAACTGAACTCAATCACTGGGAGAAGCGACTGCTGGAGGTGTGTGCCTTCTCCCTGCTTTGCTCAGAAAACAACTAAACTTGTTCTCCTCATGATTTTGTGCGACTCTCTTCAGAATGAGGCCATGACAGGCTCCCACACCCAGAACCGGGTGTTTTCTCGCCTCACGCTGGCCATCATGGAAGACAGCGGCTGGTACCGAGCCAACTACAGCCTGGCTCAGAGGCTGGACTGGGGCCGCGGCCTTGGCTGCGACTTCGTCATGAAGAGCTGCAAGTTCTGGATGGACAGACAGAGGCAGAGGTCATATTCGCCCTCTGCATGAAAATTCATTTCCGATGTGATTTTTTTTTTTTTAATTGTCAGTAAGATTGTCAGCAAAAATAATTTTCAGCTGCAACTCTCAGCAAAGGTTATTATTTAGTACAGTTTGGTGGCAACATTTTCCTTAGCAAGCAGCATGTCATAAAAAGTAAATATCAGAATAATTAATCTGAGTATGTCCAGCAACCTTTTTGATGCTGAACTTTGTTTCTAGAGCCTGTACTGCAGCACACTTGCTTCATGTTCTCATGGTCTTACCTTACCTGTTGTTAGCAGGCGACACCCTGTGACCCCATTCTGTGACACGGTACGGGCCTCTCCTCTGCAGCTGACCTGCAGACAGGACCAGCTGGCTGTTGCTGTCTGTAACCTGCAGAAATACCCGCAGCAGTTACCCCTGGAGTACCAGGTTGGTCAAACACTATTGACGAAGTTATTTTTCAAGGATTTTAACTGGTGACACAAGTGAAAACCGTTCCCCCAGACTGGTTTGCCATTAACAGATTTGAAGTTTGAAAGAAAGGAGGCACGTTGCTGCTCTTTGTGGTTAATGCTGCTTTGCGACATGTTGCACAGGCTTTATTTCTTTAAAGAAAAATAAGTAAACGTTGAAACCTTCCTCTGACTGTGGAGTGATTAAAATCTTCTTACAAATTGTAACCACTGTGAAATAACCACAAGTTATGGCTTTAGGATACTGCGTTTTAAGGGAGCTGGACAAGAGCTCCGACTCTCTTTCCTCGCTTCAAAGGAGACCAAAGAGGAAGTCTGTCGGTGAACTCCCCTTGAAGTTTATTAGAGTTACACCATCCTATTAAGCTTGGAGATACTTTACATTAGTTATAAAGTGTAATTACTGTGACATAATCATTGATTCTTATTGATAAGAATCACTTTTTTTTTCTCAACTAAATCTCCTTTCTCTCACAAATTTAGAGTGACTTTCCCTAGGTTTTAAATGATAACCACTATTAAATGAGATTATTGGTGGTTTCATCTGATTTTTTTTTTTATATTGTGCTCTGCTGTTGCAAACCAGCAACACTCCTAATGTAGGAGGATCCGCTCAGCATCAGTGGATTTCACTACCCTGAATTACCCTAATTTACCTACAGTAAACAGCCAGGGTGAAATAAATGGTCCTGGAAGAACATGTTCCTGAAGGCTGTGGAATGCTCCTTTTGAAAATTTTGGAAAATAACAAGCTAAGCAGAGTTAAAACTGGAACCTTTCCTGCAGCCATCCTATTACATACCGTACGTCTAAACTTGACTTTCTAGATCTTTATCGTACAGATTTTCTAAATAATTTACCATAAACCTTTTAAAACATGTGCAGGTTGAATATTTTATCAATGAAATCAGCTGATAAATAAACATATATATCAAATAGCTCATTGGTGAACGTAAAAATTATAATTATATCTTTTCACTTTTCTTTCAAATTATTTTTTTGTCTCTGTACAACTACTTTAGGATGCTTTATATGCTGTATCGCTGTTGTGTATGTCATCAGATTTAGGTTAGAATAAGATCTACTGGCGATCTGTGTGCAGCAAAGACATTCCCCTGTGCCTTGTTTTTTGTGTCAGTATTTCGATTGGATCCCGGATGTGGCCGCAGATCAGCTGTCTTCCTTTGGGGGCGCTGTGGAGATTGCTGATTTCTGCCCCTTCAGCCAGGACTTCAGCTGGCACCTGAGTGGAGAATATCAAAGAAACTCGTACTGCAGAGTATCGGAGAACCAGCCAGGTACTGCTCACATCACTCTCGCTGCAATGAATAGTATGGCCTCTTATGTACTACATTTTTCTGCATATCGGGCTAAATAAAGTCCGTCAAGAAAGAAGGTCATGACTGAAAAATGGAGCTCTAAACGGCAGATGAGGTCCTAATATGTGTGTAAAAATAATTGAGCTGTGTGTGTGTTCAGACTGGTGGAGGAATTATGGAGCGGAGCAGTACGGCCCGGACTCGGTGTGTCTGTACCAGAAGTCAGCCTTTGTCATGGAGCAGTGCACCAGGAAGATGACATATCCCGACTGGGGCTCTGGATGCTACAAGGTGCAGTCAATTTGGGGCAGAGAAGGGATTTACAGTCATGGTAAAAAAAAAAAAAAAGTGTTTCAAGAGTTTATAGTGCTCTATTTTTAACTTACTTTTCCATTTTGGCTTATCTTTCTGTAATAAATATTTGGGTTGAATCTGCTAACACTAGTGGTTAGAGTCAAATAACCTGACAACCCATTAAAGATCATATTGCTGTACATTCAAACCCTAGAGTTGACTGAGGGTGCACTTTCTTTGTACCACGACTGTTTTCATTTGTATCCCTAGCAAGGAGAGCTGTGCATTTATTCACAATGAATATAGACACATCCTGCTTCTGCAGGAATATAAAAATAGAACAAATTTAGGTGTTTTGTTCAGATGGCCAACTTGAAAATCTAAAAATTAACTTATTCGTTTATGCAGTGGCATAAAAAGTTTTAATTTGTGATTCTAAATATGTTTGTAACAAATAAAGCGTATTATGTCTGAGGGTTGGAGAATGCAAAAGCTGGAAGAAGAAGAAGAAGCTGGATCCCTCTAACACCCAACTAGGAATAGAAGTTTCACTCAGTCAAACTAATTTTGCTTGATTTTGATACCAACTGCTTGTAATGTCTTGCTGCTACCACAGGTTGGCGCCAATGCATCACCAGCAGCTAAATTAGGGGCCCATTCTTAGAGCACATGAAAAAGAATAGTTACTATTATCTACTGGTATATTTACTCTAACCGCTACTTAATCTGAACACAATTTGGAGTTGCCCTGTGTGATGCTGATGTTTTACAGTCCATGGGTCCAAGATGTCGTTGAAAATAGTTTAGAAACTGAAAAAAGGATACAGTTACTACAGTTACAGGGCCTACAGATATATTTATAATATTTCCATGTTCTGACAGTTACAACCATAAATGTATTTTACTGAGAGTTTATGTGATAGACCAACACAATGTAGTGAATAATTGAAAAGTGGTACTTGTATACTGCTTTATCAAGATCAGTCATCCTCCTATCCATACACACACTGACCTACATACACTGACAGAAGTGAGGCTGGTATACACAGGCACCGCCGAGCCCTCTGACCACCATTAGCAGGCAAGTTGGGTGAAGTGTCTTGCACAAGGACACAACGACTGAGATGGATAGAGCGGGGTTTCGAACCGGCAACCCACCGGTTACAGGACAAACTCCTACCAGCTGAGCACAGCCGCTCATGTGGTATGTGTAACTGTGGAGGAGCTGCAGAGATCCACAGCGTAGGTGGAAAAACGTGTTTCCTGGACAACTATTCTGTGAGACACAAAACAGTATGTAGGGGACACAGCAAACACGTGGAGAAGGTGGAAACAAAATGGGACATTTTTTTCCTATATGTAAAACTCTATGGTGGGGAAACTTCATCCTGCACATCACCCTGAAAACACCATCCCCAAGGTGAAACGAGGTGGTGGTGGCAGCATTATGCGGTGGGAAAGCTTATCCTCAACAGAGACAGGAAATCTGGTCAGAGTTGAGTTTCTGTATCCTGTGCTGTAATAAAATAGTTTGAAGTTGAGGCCCGCATACACAAAGCACCTTGCTAAAAGCTTTTCTTGGCCTTCTTGCAGGTTTCGTGCTCTTCTCAGGGCCTGACTGTGTACGTTCAGGATCGTTCCTTCCTTTGCTCGCGGAAAGGTCAGCTGCTGAGCGTCAGCGTCCGTGTCAACGACTGGGTTTATAACGGAGTCCTGGTCTGCCCCGCCTGCACTGACTTCTGTGATGACTGTCCCCTGCCCCACCAGCTCCTGCCCATCAATACCTCCAGGAGCAACCCCATTGGTCAGTGGCTCTCAGGACCACAGAATTAGGCTTTAGTTACAAACGCATAAAACAAGAACCTATTTAAACAACATTTATTAACTGAATTTGGATCTCCTTTGATAATAAGAGGCTGTTTGTTTGTTGCTTTTAGATCCCTGCTCCAGTTCTCCAGGTCTGGCCATCACTCTCTGGCTCCTTCTGCTCAACCTGCTCCCTCTAGTGGCTGGACTGCTGATCTGCCACTGCAGCTGATAAAACACACACATGAACAAACACACACACACATTCACAATAAGGTAGCTAAAACTACTGTACTGTAGCACTCAGAGGACTTGATGATACATCTCTTTCCTCCTTATTTTTCTTCTATTTTTGGTTTTTCTTCATTTTAACCTCAAGCTGGGAAAACGTTCTTTTTACATCCGTGACTCACTCTTCCTTCATTCCTAACCTCATTTCCACATCCTCCCACTTTTTTCCTCTCAGGATCTTTGCTCTTCTGTTTCTTTTTTTTTGTTTTTTCTGATAATAAAACTGTGTCTGCATCTCTCAGTACTGTCTGCTGCAGAAGGGTGTGTTTACATGCACTCCAAAACTAGTCAGCCTTCATGGAACTGAGAGCCCTGGTCACTGTAATCAGAGTGTAAAGGTGGTAGATCCCTGACATACTTCTCTGCCTGCAGACGGTTATCACTGGCTGGAAGAGGTACAGTTATTTAAATATGGCAGCTTATGTCGTTACTTGCAGGTAAACTGTTCCTAACAAGGGGAACCATCTTTCTTTGGCTGAGCACTGAGTACGTTTATTTTGTAGTGGGGATGTGCATGGTATAAACCTCTACTCCTCTTTTAAAGGCTGCGATGCATTTATATTAATGTAAATATACAGAATAATTTTTAAGAAATTATTTTTAATTACAGGAAAATAATGTTTATTTTTAATTACAGGAAAATAATGTATGTCGATTGAAACACAGGAGGTCGTCTGTCTTTTCCTCTGTAGAGCAGGACTGCGATGAAATCTCTCCAGTATGAACCCTTTTTTCATTTTTCTTCAACTTGGGATCATTCTGAATGCTCAGGTTTAGTATTTTATGTTGCAGTAGACCCATTTTTAGAGCTGGATTTCAAATCTTGGTGGATCATTGCTTTTGGATATTTTGTTATAACTGCCACATTCATTCATCCCAAATATGAACAAGGAGGAGCCCTCAGAAGGTCCGTTTGGATTGTTTTACGGTCACAAATTTTTAGAGCTATAATTGACATTTTTCAAAACACACACTCCTGAGTTGAGATTGGAATCGCGATGTTGGGTGACCCCTGGTGGCAGCTGGGGGTAAGACTCAACTTATATGCGGAAAACGTCAAAGTAAGCTGTCCTCTGAGACAGACTGTCGTGTATGAGGTGGATTACCTCGTGTCTGTTGAGTTCAAATGAATTACCTCTTTTGTTCTGAGCAGACCTTGTGATGATCGAGTCATACTGAGTGAATCTGTAGCTGTTCATACAGGTGGATGGAATAATTTTCCTTTCTAACCTCATACTGTGCACAGGAAGGTCTTGCAGCATGTTAAGAGAGCTCTGTTTTCTGATGCATGCTCAGTAGTTTCTCATACAGATAGTTGAATACTTACAAGCTTCATTTACCTCTGAAGTTGGAACCCAGATCTGGGAATAACGTCACATCCAAGTTACCAGTTGCTGGGCTCCGTTTGCCTCAGAAGGGAATTTTTCTGTAGTCCAACCAGCTGAAGAAAACTACAGCCATTCCAGTACTTTCTCTGGTCTCTTATTAAAAGCTATTTAAACAGGAGTAGCTTGAAAGTTTTAGTGGTTTTGAAAAAAATAACTTTAGAAAACCTTGACATACCTTGATACCAGTAACTGGGACATGTGCACTACTATTTGCTTTACTGATTTAATGACACGTAAACCACCAGACGACCCAAGAAAACCTGTTTAGCACTGCAGCTAACACTATTTATTAACACTGTTTGTTTTTGTCATTAGTTGTGAAAATGTGGCTGCTCTATCTCGATTATTTGCCATAAACTCCAAAGAAAGCTACGTTTTTGCAGAGTCAAGGAAGGTCTGAGATGCCAACATGTATAACTTAAGGTAAAATTGTACTCCGACACTTAAAAACTCCAACCTTGATATTTATACTTCCTAAAGAGGGGTTTAGATCCTCCAAGAGTTTCTCTACCGAGTTCAGCATGCTGCAGGTGGAACAGGCAGATGTTGGAGCTGCTGACGACACTGGCAGGAATGCAATGGTGCTTATTTTAACATACATGTATAAAGAAAATTGGACTGTTTTAATCGGCTCAATTGTAACGTTGAACATTTCTATAATGAAGGAAATTTTGCAGTTTTGTACTTGTTTTTAAAATGCAGCCCAGCGTGATAAAGACTGAAGTCTTTGAGTTGAGCAGATAAAGTCTTTATGTTCACAAACTGGAGGAAGCTACAGCCAAACTTCTCTATGATATGAAGTGTTCATTGCAATGCAGAAAAAATGACCTTTTAGCTACATGTCTGTATGCATAATAGGAGACAGAGATGATGGTACCCTGCCACAGGAAATTGATTTTTCTTTGGGTGAACTAAAGAACTAAGAGTTGCCGTTGACTGTGATGTTATGCTTGTTTCATTGTTGGTAGTGTCAAAAAAACAAAGATTCAATTTTTATATGGCAAACTTTCCTCTGTGTTATGTTGGACTTTTTTATACAAAAGGCTGAAGATACAGAAAACTATTTAATTGTAAAAGTACTGTTCTCTTCCTGTGGTTTGCTGTAATATGCGGTTACTATGGTTCCTAGAAAGTTCTTTTCAACAAATCAGAAAGTTGATGGTCTTTCAAACCTGAACAATGAAGGATTTATTTCCAGGTTTTGATTCTTACAGGGGTCTGTTGCCATGGTAACTTTGGTAGAGCCTTTTCCTTCTGCAGAAAGTCTCAGCTGCTGGTTAACAGATCAGCACAGTTAAAAAAACATCTCCTGATCTGTTGGTCACCTTTGGGGATCAAACAAATCAATCCTCTTTTGTCCTTATTCTTACTTATTCAATTTAAAAAGACAAACTGACTGCAAGGACTGAATACCTTAATATAGCGAAAATAACTAAAGTCTAAAAATGTGACCCTTAAATGTTTTTATACTGTTTTTCAATAAAATGATCTTCCTGCTCTTAAGTGCAGTTTGCCAACATGTTTTAAACTGCATCTCTATAAAAGTACTTAAAAATGAACTTGGATTTTCTCAAGCCTGAAGTTTTGCACTTAAACCAGATAAGCTGGCCTTAATGTCTGGGGACTTCTCTGATAAACTGCAACAGAGTAAACAAAGGTTGCATGTGGTGACAGAATGCAAGGCTTTGGGTTTAGCTCTATATTTATTCAAATGTGTTTTTAGATTTGCTCCGTAATCAGTTTGTTTTTGTGTCCTGCAACGTTTTGGCGGCATCATGTCAACTAGAAGGATCCATTGTTTGTCTTAAAGACTTACATGTTAAGAATCATGCAGCATAAATCTTTGTGTCGCCTGTTAGCATTGTTCAGATGATCTGACCTCGGTCCACGTTTCTTATTGTATTGAACAAAATGAATGAAGTTTATGCTACTGTGTTCACTGATGTGGGACTGAGCTGGAGAAGGAAAAAAAGGATTTTGTTTAAAATAAAGCTGGATAATTTTGTATTGTTGAAGATGTCATGGAAATGTGACATGTTTGTTTCTTTTAGTGTTGAAGTGAAAAGCAGTGAAACAGTAAAAACTCAGTTAAATGATTTTTTCCTTTTATAAAAGGGCTGCCTTTATTACAAATCAAGTTTTTTTCCCTCCAAATAAATTCTTTCCCTACCCCAGAACAACGCGTTTTGTCTTTTTCAACAGTGTAAACTGGATGCAAAGACTGATGTTATCTCTGCTGTATAGTCTCAACAGTTTAATAGGAATTCACACACTTAAGCTGATACTACAGGGTTTCAAAATTGTATGAAACTAGCCAGCTCTAAAACAGTCACAACTAAATAGGGAAATGCCATCAAACTAAAATAAGTGATTTAAAAGTTATTTTTCGTATGAAGCTTTTTATCTTATTTGTCAGGTAATGTGCTGTTCACTCAGTTAAAAATAAAACTCCCTCCTCCTAATGTTGTCAGCTGCTTTAAGTTCAGTTCCTCGACCAGCGGACCAGAACCTCAGCTGTTCCTAGGACTGTGCACTTCCTAAAAGATCTCGGAGGTAGTTTCTGGAATCTGCTGGAGCCGCTCCGGTTTTATGCCAGGTTTTCCTGCTTTACAGCTTCTCACATCAGGTTTTCTTTGCTGGCAAATGGAACTTTAGCTACTGGGTTAGATGCAAAAAGAAGCTGTCAACAATCATGGTTTCGCTTATTTTCGTGTCCTATAATCCCTCCTCTCGACCTGTCTGGCTCCCTGGAGCTCCGCCTTGTTCTGCAGTCATCCACAGGAAGCCCACTTGGGTGCCAAAGTTGACTCCGTCTCTGACGTGGGAGAAGAAGTCCTCTGGGTTGCAGGAGGTACAGGGCGTCACAGAGGGCCGGTCCATCACCATGTTGTCATGGATGTGGTCCGGAAGGATGCCACATTGCTGAAGGAGAACTCTGAAAGTGAACAGTGATCTTCAGTGAGTTTAGGTTTTCAGGTTATGTCTTTCAGAATTTTACATACTTTAAAAATAATTTCTAAATCTGTGTTTTTATGTTTTGGTTAAATCTCCCTCACCATGTGGATCTTCACAGTATAACCCCTGATTGTACATCATGTCCTACAATATGTTCTTTTTCTGATTTGTACCTGTTTGCAAGGCGGATGTCCACATGTGGTTTTGCTGACTCTGGATCAGGTACGCAGTCTGGATGTAGGGTAATAAAGTCTGCTGCCTGCTCTTTGTCCAGCGTAAAGCAGCACGCCCCCACAGATGGCCCAACCGCCACCACGATGTCGCTGAGCCGACAACCAAAATTTGTCACCATGGCATCCACAGTTGCCGTGGCCACGCCCATCACTGTCCCTCTCCAACCTGGGAGTCAACAGGAAACAAAGATTTATAAATCAAATGAACAATTGGATGTTAAAACAGACTAAGCTAGGGAATGGAACAAGCTGAAATAACATGAATTAGTCAGTGATGACAATGTAGTCTTAGAAATAAAAGTCCAATTTTAATGTACAACTTAGAGACACTCATAACATTTTCGTGACATGCACAGGTAGGGCCTTAGGGGGGTGGGCATGCTTAATAGCATCCATAGGGGATTGTATTTTATTACCCTCACCTTTGGTGAGCAAAGCAGTCATCAAAGCAAAGGGTGACTATTAGGAAGAATCTAAAATATTTTAAAAAATTGTTATTTCACACTTTTTATTTACAACATAATTCCATGTGTGTTCATTAACAGTTTTGTTGCCTTTGGTGAGAATCTACAATGTAAATAGTCATAAAGAGACCCATTAAGTGAAAAAGTGCATCTAAAACTTTAACAGTAGTGTATAGATAGATAGATAGACTTGGAACCTTCAAAATAAACCACATGTAAAAAGAAGAGCTTGCAGATGTCCCAGTGAATTATTTACCTGCATGAGCAGCCCCAATGACCTTCTTTACTGGATCAGCAAACAGGATGGGCATGCAATCTGCACCTGGAGCCGCCAGAACAACCCCCCTCTGGTTGGTCACCATGGAGTCGTAGCTTTCTGGTTCGGGTTTCCCCAAAACCCACACGGCACTGGCATGGTTCACCTGCAGGAAGCCGGTTTCAGCAGGACACCTGTTTATTGTTTGCTGTAATGGGCCACAGAAGTTTTTCCAATAACATACCTTGACCAGACGTAGAGGAAGAGGATGGAAGCCAGCATGGAGGGCCAGTCGGCGTCTGTTTTCTGCCACCACGGCCCCGGGGTCCCTCCTTTTACTGCTGCTGAACAGATTTAATGAGGATAGAGTTGGGAGGTAGGAAACTCCACCTGAACGAGTGCTGAAACCGTGGCCGAAGCAGTCTACGAGAGACGCAGAGAAGAGATGCAATGTCCAGCTTTACTGAAAAATTTGCAGACTCTGTAGCTTTGTCTCTTACAAGATGTCATTTGACATTGGAAAAAAATTCCCCAAATTCCAAAAATAGCCTGCTTGCTATCATGTCCCGTCCCCCCCCCCCAAGGCACAGTCTTTCTGTATGGACCAATTGCCAGTTGTTGGGACCACAGTCATGGGTAAAAGGCCTTTTCTGGAACTTTCAAAATAAATCGCATTAACCTACTTCCAGCACAGCCAGAAACGGGGAATAACAGCGGACTTCCCGTGACATCACTGTCCGAATAAAAACCCCGCTTTCGCAACAAACTGACCTCTTCCACGCAGGTCCCCAAAGGAACTGGACGGAGGGACACAGCGCGCTAATGTCTCTTTGCTGGCAAACAGACATAGCTCTTCAAACTGGATCCAAGAGTGTCATACGATCACGCGATCATATGCACTAAGTTAAGTACGAATGAATTACTGTTTGTGTATCCGGTATTCATTCATGAGCGGGGTAATTAAGGTACAAGCGTGGCTTGACTTTTCTCTCCGAGGTCTACAGAAGCAAACTGTGTTCTAGAGAGTTCCCAGCAGAGACCCTGTCTCTACGACGCTGAGTGGAGCAGTTTTCCCGGTCTGAAGGAAGCACAACGGGACCGCATCACTGTGGCTACAGCAGTAACGTGCAGTTTGGCCGGCCGACAGAACGAGCCGCCCCACCCCACAGCTCCGGAGTAGAGACCTGCATCGGGCGGGTAGTCCCGCGGGTCCCACGGGACCAGACACAAATGTCGCGGGATCGGGCAGGATTTACGTAGTCTCGGACGGGATTCGGCGGTCAGACCACAACACATCGGGTCCCGACTCCCGAGTGAGAGTGAGGCAACATAACAAGAAAGCATGGAGAGCGGTAAGGAGACAGTGGCTTCTGTGGAAAAGAAAATTAGAGAAGGGCAACACAACCTACTGAATAAAGCAGGGAAGTCGGACATTTGGACCCGCTTCAAAATTGTCGTCAATGACAAAAGGCAGCAGATAAATTTTGCTAGCTGCAAAACATGTAGCCAAGTTTTGGTCTATGCTGGGAAAACGGGCACCTCGGGTTTAAGGAGACACACCTGTGGCACCATTCCTGGCCAAAGCAAAATCCGTTTCAGGACAGATCTGACTCCTTCACTTCCCCAACATGTAAAGCAAAGTATAACAGAGAAGTGTGTAGCTTTTTGCTGCAAAGACATTCGACCATTTGACTTGGTCGCCAGGGAAGGTTTCATGGAATTAATTGAGCACATCGTAGATGTTACAGTTAAGCATAATAAATTTGACGTTCGTAAAGAGCTACCGCACCCTACCACTGTCTCGAGGCATATTGAACGCAATGTGCAGGTCCTACAGGAGAAAGTAACGACAGAAATGAAGTCAATAGTTCAGTCCTACGGATGGGCAGTCACCACTGACATATGGACTGAAAATTACCGTAAGACATCTTTAATTTCTGCCACTGCGCATTACATAAGTGATACATATGAGCTTGTATCTCGTGTCCTATTTGCAGCGCCATTTGAAGACAATATCGCAAAAACTGGTGAGAATATCAAGAAACTGCTGCTTATGAAACTCAGGGGGGTTGGAATTGCTTCATTACTGCTTTCTAGTCGGGTGGTATTTGTTACTGATCGTGGAGCCAACATTGTGGCAGCTCTACGTGGATTTACGAGGCTGAACTGCAGTGCGCACATCCTAAATGTCATCCTCTCCAGCGCATTTGCCGATAGTGTTAGAGACGACGCCGGAGCTGGCTGAGTTGCTGGTCAGCTAAAAAAAAACTCGTGAAGTACTTTAAACAGTCTGGTCTACAGAACAGGTTGGAAAAGTCACTTAAACAGTCCGTGGAAACAAGATGGAACTCCAACTATGACATGCTGGATTCTATACTGTCACAGCATGAGGAAATCATGACATTACTGGTGGACACTGTCCAGTACGACAGGATCGCACGTATTAATGTGGACAATTTAAAGACAGTTGACAGTTGCTTTTCTAAAAGTATTCAAGGATGCCACAAACGATCTTGAGTCTGACAACTCCGCTCCAAGTGCATCACTTGTTCTCCCCTGGTCTATCACCCTGATTGAACACTGCCAAGCAGCAGCCCAGGACCCCCTGCTCTCCGAAGTTGCCAAGGTGTGCATTTCACGTCTGCAAGAGCTAATGAACTCTAACACCATGTCTCTACACAAGCTGTACAAAATAGCAACCTTACTGACTCCTAAACTACGACAACTACGCATGCTGGATCCAAATGGAAGAGACCAAATAATAAACGGTATGGATTTAGACAAAAAAATGCAGTTAAAAACATTATAATATTGCTGACTAAAAATGCTAAATAAAAACAAATTGGTGTTTAATTTGATTAATTTACACTATAATAAAACAGTACCTCTGTGTTTAATTTGTTATATATAAAGTGTAATAAAAACAACTATAAATTTACAATAAATAGTGGTTATTTATTCTATTTCAAAGGTGCAAAAGAAATGATCCAGAGAATGAGGTTTGAAGAAACGTATGCTGTTGGGTCAGAGGAAGAAGAGCCGTCGTCAACGCCAATCACACCACCTTCAGCCAAAAGAACTGCGGGAGCAACGCGGTTTACTGTATGGGAAGACGATGCAGTTTCAGCTGTTACTGACGCGAAGTCTGGAGAGGAACAATTGGCGGAATATATCAGCTGCAGACTCCCAGAAAGTCCCGACCCAGACAATGTGCTTAAGTGGTGGCAGTTCAACAGCAGCCGCTTCCTTGCTCTTGCCAAATTGGCACGCGTCATCCTCAGCATACCTGCATCTAGCGCGTCGTCAGAAAGAGCTTTCAGTGTCTGTGGTCGCATCCTGGAGGAGAAACGCACAAACCTTAACCCTGAGACAATCAACAATGTTCTGTTTCTGCACAGTAGCATGAAGAAGTAAATGCTTAGGCTAAACGTTTTGATAGCCTAGTTCATTTTGTAAGACAGGTCTTTATAGCCAAGTCTGTGGCTGTAGTTCCGTTTGCTTTTGGTAATATGACAAATTCGTTATAGCCTCTATATTTTTTTCTGGTTAACCGTTATAATTTATTTTAAGACTTGACAGCCTGAACTTTTTATATGGGCGAGTTTTGTTACAAGAGGCAGAAGAGCACCAATAAACTCTTGTCTTCTGTACTTTTTAATTCTGTAATAAATATAACAAATAAATAATTTAATAAATACATTGAAACGAATAAATATGTTTTAATTTTATTAAAGCAGGTTAAAACGCATCAGAAGCTTGTCACAATATGATGAAGTATACCTACCACATCACACAAAACTCCTATACAAATAAGTAATAATTAACACTGTAATGATTAACTATCATCATTGTAAAAAAAAACAAAAACGTTTTATAAACAGCCCAATAAACACCATAACCTGATCTACTTATTCAGCTACTTCTCCTCGCGCGCACGTCACGTAACATACTGCGGCCTTTCAGCGCCTGTCAATCTAGTCTCGCTTGGCCTCGGAGGTAGGGGGTTGGGGGTTCTCGGGATCAGGCGGGACCGGGATTGAAAAGTCAGTCCCTTGCAGATCTCTACTCCCGAGGTTAGCTGCAGTTAACCCTTTGTTCACTGTGGAAGCTTTCTTCAACTTCTTCGCCCCGGACAACTTTTCCTCAGCACGGTTCATGTAAGAGGTTGTGTTTTGGGCAGAGAGAGAGTAGTTTAGAATAAAATAATCATTTTACATTTTTCGTTTTATGACGTTTGGTTTTGTTTGTGTTGAAACTCAGCCATCTTAGTGCTAGCAGATTATCTGCTCAGCACATGTGCTCAGTTTGTGTGTTCCGTTTTTTTTTTTAAAGTTAAGACAAACTTTATTTAAAGGGTGATTTAAAACACAATATCAGTCATAACGTGCCGTCCGCGCTTATGCATTTTAACCCTTTTATTAATGGTATTTTAAAAGGTATGTGTTTGATTCTGGTGCTAAGCTATAAGCTTCTTTTGTTAGCTTTAACCGCTAACAGCTAAGAACACGTGCTTGCCTGCTAAAGATCATTTACCCAAAAAGGTTGTTGGTTTTCAATCTTGTAAAATGATAATTCGCTAAATATTATTTTACCAAACTTGATAACTAAGTAACACCATTAAGCCCCCTTTCTCAAAGATTTGGTTCTTATTCAAGATAATATTGCTTTAAATATTATTTTATTAAATAAAGGCAGGTAAATAAACACCGTTGAGAATTGGTCATCCAGAAGGTTGGTTTTATTCAGCAAATCATTCTTTAAAATATTATTTTATTAAAATTATATTTTATCTGATCTTGCATTGTGAATGGTTGTCTAAAGGTGTGCTGATTATTGCCTAAGTTGGTTCCAAGACTAACTTAACTTCATTTCCAGATTCTTCAAGATAATCCTTGGTTCTCAAACATAAATAACATTGCATGGTAATGTTGCATCACTCTTCTGGTCATGATTTTCAACCATCTTTGATCAACTTGTTTATATTGTACACATCCCATTAGTCTTCCTTATTCTTTCATTCTGCTTGGTAGTTTAGTTGGATTGTTTTAGCATAGCAAAGAGTTTGTTGATTGAAATATGTTTGACTTTGAGTTGACTTATTTTTGTTAATGAATTCTTGTATTTTAAGAAATTGTGTGAATTCATTCCATGTGTGTGCAGAGTTTTGCTGTTCAATAATGTCAGAGCTTGGCTCATCCCTTTCAATTTTGTCCTAATACCACCGCCTTATTGGGCTGGTATTCACAGGACAACACTTAACAGACCGAAATATTATTTAATAAAATATTAAAGTATTAATATTAAATATTAAATAATATATTCATAATCACAACACAGTATTAAGGTAAATCTCAGTTTTAAAAAGTTACGGCTTCAAAACCTCAAAACTTCTTGTTATACCATTCCTACAGTTTAAAGTCCTTTAGATAAAATGTGCGAGAAAGTTCTTCGGAAAGCAGAGTTTTCTTTGGCTGTATAGATAATACTTGCTTTCACCCACCCTTCTCTGTTTCAGCACACCACCTCCATACGTGGCTCTTGTTTGCAAGAAAGTCATGGCATGGAAACTAAAAGGTGGGCTGCCCATCTTACAAAGAATAATTTTCATATTAAGAGGCTAGATTGTTATGTGTGTTAAGCATCAGAGTGCAGGCTAGCTAATAGAGCCCATAGCCCAGCTAATTAACACAGTAATATTAACTTGATATACTCAGTGTTGTTCTACAAAGAGCAGAATCACAAAAATGGATATGATTTACAATAGGTCCTTCCATTAAATTCAAAGGGAATGTTTTCACACAGTTTACTTTAGTCTTCTACTAGTCTTTAAAAACAACGTAGTGTTTTAGCTGACACTGGCTTTAAATTTATATTACGACTTGGTACTGAAGTTGAAATTAGCAGACCTTGCAAAGGTAAGCATGGATGGATGGATGGATGAAAGGATTTTAATTTTAAACTGTCAACACATTTTCTCATAAAATTAATCAATAATAAATGTCAGACAATGTTGTCTTAACGATAATAAAATCTTATTTTAGGACCAACAATGTAATATCACTTTAAATAAAAGTAGTTAGATAATGCTATACATCCTTGTTCAGGTTTGTGTGTTGATACCGTCATATTTATTTTAGGTTGCCATAAAATGATGTTGTAAATGTTTCTCCCACTGGCCCATGCCTTCTGTATGTTTTTCATTTTTGCAATCTGAAAATCGAAGAAAAGTTAAATGTGTGAGATTTGTACATCAACATGTAGGAGGAAGCTGGAATTGGACCCATAACTTTCAGATTGCAAGATGACTACTTTTCCCGCTGAGCTGCAGTTGCCTCTAAAAATGCTACTGCTGCTTTATGTCATGGCTCTCATGGGTGGTGGGAAACCTTGATGTGCTCCCTTTTAGGATTTTAAATGCGCTTAAATTTTGCGTGAAGTGCCCTAAACACCTTGAGACTTACATTGCAATGTTTTAATAATTAACTGCTATCTCATTCAGTGGCTCACCTTTTTGGTAAAGATTTCAAGCATTTTGCTTTTAATGAAGAAAACAAGCGAAAGCTTCATTGCCACAACTTGTATTTAGGACTTTTATTCCTTATAATCCAATGCACATTTCTAATTAGTGAACTAACTGATGCTAAAAATTCAATTTGTGGAAAGACTGTTTTACATTCCCACTGAAATATTAAGAAGGTTACAAAGAACCCTGAACTTTATAAAAGACAGAATTTTCTTTTATTTCTTACCCATGTGTAGAAAATGGCAGATTTCCGTTCTTGGTCCTCGACTCTGATATATTGCAGAAGTGAAATCACCATTTTTATTACATATGTATTGTGGAAGTTCATATGCATCACCATGGGGTCCTGGAAAGGTTCAATAGTCCCTTTTAAGGTGTTTGTAAAGTGCTTGCATTTGACTTTGTACATTGTGTGAAAAGCTTTGGGTTCTGTTTGGATGTCTTCTACCAGATTTCTTCTATTTTTGTCACACTTAAATATCTCAGATCATCAAAATATTTTTATATCAGACAAAGATAACCTGAGTCAACAAGAAAGGCAGTTTTCAAATGCCGATTTAATAAAGGTTAAAAAGCTATTCAAAATCAACCTGGCTCTGTGTTACTCGAGTACTCGGTTAGGGAGAAACCTGCAACGTTAAAACTCAGATTTTTGGTGACCTTTCTGACAATTTTTCCTATGCCAAACTTGGACATTTTGTAAGTAAACACCTGCAAGCAATCATGTAGTGCAGACAGTTAAATATGTTTTTCCCTCATTAATTTGTGTTGATTTGTTGTTTTTTTTTTGCGCTTTTAGAAACACAAACTGAAAAAGCCCAAGTCCACACACACACACACACACACACACACACACACACACACTCTTGTTTTGCTATGTGTAGTGAGGACCATGTGTTGACTCCCATTGACTTCCATTGATTTTCAGTCATTTTCAACCCTTTCTATGCGCTAACCCTGACAATAACCCTAAACCTAACCATTACCAGTGCATGCCTAACCCTAACCTTAACCTAAACTCAATACACACCTTAGTCCTAAACCTAGCCGTTAGCAAAATAGGTCGTGAGGACCAGCAAAATGTCCTCACTTTGGTACAAATGGTCCTCAATTTGATGGTGAAATCGGGAAAATGGTTCTCACTGTGGTGCCAAGACAGGAACACACACACACACACACACACACACACACACACACACACACACACACACACACACACAAAAGCGTATCAAAAAAATCAAATCGGGTGATTTTTGATATCTGGGTACTTAAAACAATCTTGATCAACCTAATAGCTTATAAATCAATGCTATCCAACAAAAATTTTCCGTTCAAATCAAAGCAATAAATAAGTGGCTTTGGTGTACCTCTACACGACCCCCTCAAGATCAATGGGCCCTGGAAACGCCCCCGAATAAACTCACCTGGGATCAGTGTGGACTTCAGGATTCTGATGTTCCCTTTCAAAGCGGGCAGCTGCTGCAGAAAGTCTGACACGCCTTGCACTTCAACCTCAGGTGAGTCCGAGTGGGAGGAGCCTCTGCAGCCCGAACAGGTAAGCTTGTCAGCTGGCGTCACTTTGTAATCAAATGTATAAACGGCGGTAAATAGCATCTCCTGATACCGAACCAGCACCTCCCTACCCCGTGCGGTGGTCAGGACACTGATCGAGCTCAGGTCCAGATGATCCATAGTCTGCTTGAGTCGGTACAGACACTCCGCAGTGGACCCAGAGTCCAGGACGTGCAGGCTCCTGTGAGAGCTCAGGTACGGCTCGGGAAAGCCGTTGTCACGCCGGTGAGTTTTCCCGTACAGCAGAAAGACGTGCGAGTCCGCTTCCTGCTGCAAAGAGGCTTCGGTGCTGCAGCAGTGGGTCAGATCCACCAGCACGGCCATCGCTCACAGTGCAAGTAAAATGTGTGTGGAGAACCATGCAGCGGTCCTATTTATATAGTGTGCCACGCTGCAGCAGGAACATGTTTGTCAAGCAAAATAACAGAGAAACTCCAGCTGGCTGCAGAGGACTTCCTGCACTTTATCGCTCCGCCCAGACTGGAAAGCCCGCTCAGCCCCTGGAAATTCTTATCTGGGTTGGTTTCCTCCTCCTCCTACTGATTGTTGCACCAGCACCTAATGTAGGCCAGTCAAAGTTCGCAAACCATCAAAACATGCGGTGCACAAACTGCACTAACGTGTTAAAACTGTTTTAGGTTGTGCAACAAAACTAAAGCATGTTGACTTGATGGCTGCAATGTACCATAAATAAACTGTATAATGCAATGTAAATGTTGCATGTATGAACTGAAAAGTCAGACTGTGACATGATTCATCGGCTCATAGAAATGGGATCAGAAGGCTTGGTTTCTGTAAGCAGTGGCTGCCTCCTAGGACAGGGTTGTCAGGGCTGGCACCCTGTAACTTTAAATGAGTCTCTGCTTCAACACACCTAGATCAACACACCTAGATCAAATCTGGCTGCATGGAAAGGAGGCAGTCCAGCCGTTTGATTTAAGTGAGTTAAACCTGGGACACATTTAAAAGTTGCTGGACACCAGCCCTCAAGGACTGGATTTTGAGACCACTGTCCAAAGAGAAGCATGCATCCATCATTGCTTTGCATTAAATCTGACTCGCGTAAAAAGCAGCTAGTAGGGGGGGGGGGGGGCACCATTGCAAAGTTTGCTGAAAATCATCATCAGATGGATGTGAGTGTGTCTGCTCACACAATGATATGAAGATTTTTAGATGGCTCCACAGACTTTTTCTGCTCACTCAATACAGTACTCCTGCACACTTGCCTGCTAACACAAATAACCAGCCAATCGGGTGGCAGCAACTCATTTATTTTAGCCATTAAAGAAGGTGACTTCCTGAAGTTCAAATTGAGCATCATAATTGGCAAAAAGGGGATTTAAGTGGCTTTAAATGTGGTTGTTGGTTCCAGAATGGTGCTGGTCTGAGTATTTAAGAAAATGATGATCCACTGAGAATTTCAATTAGAAAAATCTCTTGGGTTTAGAGAGTATGGTCCAAAAAGGAAAAAAAAAATCCATCAGTCATGGAGATGAAACTGCCTTGTTAATGTCAGAGGAGAATAGGCAGATGGATTTGAGATGATTGAAAGGCAACAGTAGCTCATTTCTGAAAGCCCGCAGACCTTGAAACCTGAAGGAGATGGGCTACTGCAGCAGATGACCAAGCCGAATGAACCTTTTTTTTTTTTTTTCAGCCAAAAACAGGAAATTGAGGCTACAATTTACACAGGCTCACCGTTGTTGGGAAAGAAATTCAGAAAAATGTTGCCTGGTCTGATAAGTCTCAAATTTAGCTGCCATATTTAGATAGTAGGGTCTGAATTTGTTGTAAACAACCTGAAGTCAAAGATCAATCTTTTCTTGTATCAAAGTTTCAGGCTGGTGGTCATGGTGGTGTAGTGATGTAGGATGTCATTTTTATCACACTTTGGGCTTCTTTGTACCAATTAAGCATTATTAAACTCTACAGCCTACCGGAGTATTGTTACTGACCATGTCCGTCTCTGTATGACCTCAGTGTACCCATCTTGTGACAGCTACTTCTGCAGGATAATCCAGCAAGTCACAAAGCTCAAATAATCTCTTTTTTTGAAAATGACAATGTCCTTCAATGGCCTCCATACTCTTTAGATCTCCGTCGAACAGCGCATCTTTGGGATGTGGTAGAATGGAGATTCTCATTCTCTTATGGATGTGCAGCCTTAAACACTGCAGCAACTGTTTAATGCTGTCATGTCAATATGGAACAAAATATCTGAGGAGTGTTTCCAACATTTTGTGAAATCTATACTGGGAAGATCCTGGTACTGTAAAGTATACCTAATAGTCCGTTGAGTTTGTTTTTCCTGCAGAAAATATAGAAGCAAATCTCTGTCATTTACATCCTATTTGATCATCTGTGGAAAAAAAACAAACTATAATGGGTTTCTATTTAACATGGACACTATTAATCTACAGCTAATGGTCATAACTTTAGGCAAACAAATTAGGGCTGCACGATATTAGAAAATCATGCTTACCCTAACCAGCGAAAATAACTCAATGAAGACATCCGGTAAGATAAATCCACATCTTTCTCGCTCCTGTGCTTCCAACTCTCTCTGTGCCAGCTTGGGCTGTAACATCTGGGGTGCTATGTCAACTGTGGGCATCTTCTGCTGTGAGAACCCATTAGCTAGCTTCATTATTCTGTGTACTCAACTTCAGTAAAGTCCAGGGTTAATAAAACCCATGCCATGCGGCTTTGCTTTGGGGAAGAACACAAAGACAACTTCCCATTAACAATGAATGCAGTGGTCATAATCATGCAGGGCGAAAAAAAAAACACAAACAATTCTGCGTAGAGCATGATGGTACTTCACCAACTGTAACTGAAAACCCTTGAAGCATGTAACAATTGTATATGTGCAGTCTGCTCTAAAACATGACTCCTCCAGCGGTCTCTGAGAATGAGGAAATCTGGTCTGAGAAATTCAGAGCTCACGTGTGAACTTGACCATCTTACCTGCCTGCCGGGAGGATGTGGGAACTTCCCGGGGTTATTTGGTATCTGCAAAATCAGTGGTGTAGTTAAAGTTGCAGAGAATAAACGTGCTAAACATATTGCAAAAGCTCCGAATGATCAACCTAAAGAAATATTGGTTGGCTTTTAGCTGATTCATTACTGGAAATACTGTTGCAGTAAATGTGGCCATAAGCAGGAGGTTTCTTTGTTTTGTCATGTGACTTTGCACTAATAGCTTACAGTGGAGCTGCTAGCCTACACTTCCCATCTGTTTGGAGGGCCCAAAAAGAGTTCTCAAGATCCATTAATTTGTTTAATGTGTTCAAGTTATTTCTCAGTTTAAAAAAATGTTTTAGAAAAATAAAGTAATAAATCAGTTGGAAGGGTTAGAAATAAGACCTAACAGGATACATTTTTGTTAACATTACTGAGCAATATTCTAAGATTATTCGAAGGAGAACCCTCTTACAGACTATTTGAATTTGGCGAAGTGAAGTTCTGTTTTCTTTCTTTCCTTTTATGACACAACAGCAAACATTTTCTTAGTTTCTGTGGTTGTGAAAAACGATTTCTTCTGCTTGTGTAAAGTTTGTGTTCAACTGCTACAACCGGCCACCACCACTAGGGGGCGTCCAGGATCAGTAGCCACCCAGTTCCCATGTTGTTGCACCAAATAAGGCATCAAAAGAATAGTTCAATTTCGAAGTGAGGTTCTGTGAAGGCGTCGGTACTAGTTCTCTTACCTAAGTAGACAGAAAGACTCTTAGTAGTATCCTCTTACATATAGTAGACATAGCAGGGAGTACGTCTAAAAGGTAGAAGAAAGCCTGACTGAGGCACCCAGTTTTAGCTGATTTTAATCATTCAAAATAACTCAAACAGAAAATGTTTGTCCCTGGATTACAAGCGAATATTCAGACATTAAAACGTTTACGCAGATATTAAAGCGCACATTGTCTGGTTCCTTTTTTAGTTTTTCTCAGCCAAAGGTTTGCGTTACAACCCTAAAGTTGCATTAGTTCAGGCTGTATCGATCCACTTGATCAGCGGTGACTTTTTAAGGTTTTGTAATTTTTGCAATTATCCTGGAGGAATAAAGATTACCAGATCAGTTAGGCTTATACAATTGCGTAAACAGTCTCACCACCAAGAACAAAGTAAATGCTTTTGTCTCTGCATTCTCTTTGAAGGATAATTCTTCTGAAGTAAAGGAGTACATCCTCACCTGACCAAGCTCTAGAGGAAGAGGGGCTTGAATTCAAAGGCATCATTAATGTGTTGAGAACTGCAACCTGACTTCAGAAGAAGGAAAAAATAGACATATAGAAATATTCCTTATTTTCCCACAGCGGGGGAAATTCCATACTTACAAGCAGATGGAAGCATGTAGATATACACATAGGTAAAAAAAAAAAAAAAAATAACTGTACAGTAATGGGAAAATTTACAACATAAGGAAAATACTGTAGTTATAAAAAACACCATACTTGAATTAAATTAAATGTGAGTAGAGTCATTTTGAAAATGTACAAAATACGCATGTATAGTAGTGCATTAAAAAACAACAGACTATTTATAAGACATAGAAAACTGCAAATTAGAGCAGGGATGTTAACACTGAGTTTGCTATGAGCTGTGATGGTTATAAAGTTTAACTGCTGCCGGGAGGAAGAACTTGTGATAACACTTGTTTGTGCACCTAGGGCGCACCAGTCTGTCACTGAAGGACCTCTCCAGTTCTGGAACAGCTTTATGCATAGAGTGGGAGACATTGTCCAATAGTGATAATAATGTTTTTGCTAGAGTTCTTCTGTCTCCCACCACCTGCACTGGGCCAAACAGCATCCTAGGACAGGGCTAGCCTTCCTAATGAGCTTATCTGACCGCTTCCTCTCATCTGTACATAAGCAGCTGCTCCAACAGACACCATAGAAAAAAATCGATGCCACCGCAGAGTCAAAAAAGGTATTTAGGAGCGCTCCTTGCACTCCAGAAGATCTCAGTCTCCTTAGCAGGTAGAATCTGCTCTGATCCTTCCTGTGAAGAGCATCAGTGTTGTGACTCCAACACTCCGAAGTACTAGTGTCTGATTAAACCTGGTGAGGAACTGTTCAGATCATTGACCCACCCTAAATTACCTGGGAGGTTTCTTTGTGACCTGAAATAGTTTTCAGGCTCTTCCTGACCTCACTGCTTATGTTTTCTGCAGCTCCATCTTCGGCCCTCCATCTTCTTCCTGCAAATGTTTTTTTCCATCCCTGATCTTTCCTCTCAGTTCCTTCTGCACAGCTCTTAGCTCTTGTTTCCTGATCTGAAGTCTCTCTTCTTCTTCTCCTTCAGGACAGCCTCATTCACATCGTTTGGCTGAGGTTGTGAGGTAGAAGTTTCCTGGGGCATCCTGTGAGGCCACAGACGGGCTAGCTTCAGCTCTTCTGGATGTCCCTGTAGTCCCGCACATTTCCAGCTGAAATGAAGCAGCATAATGAATATGAACTTTACACAATATAGCTACCTGTACACCTAAACACAAAGAGGGAGAAGTATCTCACCCTGCCCCTGTGACTCATAATACAGAGGGGAGAACAAGGTTTGATACAATGCCGATTTTGCAGGTTTTCCCACATGCAGAGCATGTAGTAGTCTTTAATTTTTGTCATAGATTCTCTTCAACTGTGAGTGATGGAATCTAAAACAAAAAATCCAGAAAACCCCATTGTGATTTTTAAGAAATTTGCATTTTATTGCATGTGATGCATGTTATTAATGAACAAAAGCTGCAAACATTGTATGTATTGTGTGGTGGATATGACATCAGAGGTATGTTACTTTTGATAGTGTGAAATAATTACATGTGAATAATCCAGTCTGTGCCACCAGTGTAAAATTTGCTGGGGAATGTTATAACAGTTATATTTGTAGACCCCACAGCAGCAAATGTGGGGTCTACTCTTTCTATATGTCTATGGCTTTAACAGCTACATGGCCCTGTCTTTCAGTGTTTAACCCTTTCTCTCTCCTAGACATGGCAATTGACTGAGCTTTTACTGTAACTAACTCTATGTGCTCTCTTTCAGACTCTAACCTTGAAAACTGGCTCAGAGTTTATCTGTTCTTTCTTTCTAGGTGAAACGACTAAAGAAGCTACATCCATTAACATTTACTTTTCCTTCTCATAGAAAGTACTCCTGGATCAGTGCTTCTTTGTTCTCTTTGTGTCTCTGCTCTGTTCTCTCTAACCCCCAGTCGGTCGTGGCAGATGGCCGCTCACACTGGGCCTGGTTCTGCTGGAGGTTTCTTTCTGTTAAAAGGGAGTTTTTCCTCTCCACTGTCGCTACATGCATGCTCAGTATGAGGGATTGCTGCAAAGTCAACGCCAGTGACTGTCCACTGTCTCTACATGTTCATTCAGGAGGAGTGAATGCTGCAAGTCACTGACTCGATGCAATCTGCTGGGTTTCCTTAGATAGAAAAACTTTTCATCCAATTTGAATAAATAACTGAATCTGACTGCAATGTTTAATGATTAGGATTAATTGGAATGTATGTACCTGACTTTTGTGAAGTGCCTTGAGATGACATGTGTTGTGAATTGGCGCTATATAAAAAAAACTGAATTGAAAACTGAATTGAATTGATTCCACATTTTGGAGTTGTTGCTGAATTCTGAACTTTGACTTGGACATTCCAAGACCTTCTGGAGATTTATTTCTAATGACTCATGTTTTAGTAGTGAACATATGCACAACATGGACTACTGAATTAAAACTGAGAAGGAATTTCAACTTCTTAGTTTCAAATCTTTGGCTGCACCTTTTTATTTATATATGTGTATATTGTACATTATAAATATGTATATTCTGTAGTGCAAAAACAAAACCCAGAGAGCAAAGTGTACCGGAGTCAAATTCCTTGCTTGTATGCACAAACTTGGCAATAAAGCTGATTCTGATTCTGATTCTGACCAGAGGTTTTCCTTCAGAATATTTGGTGTCCAGCTGTAATATGACCAGCATCCCTATATCACGATGATGCCTCTGCCATGCTTCACTGTGGAAATTGTGTCCTCATAATAACCTTATCAGCGTGCTGCCTTCTTCCACATGTTCAATGATTCTCTGTCTTCAGTAAACTCTTGGCATGCTTTGTTTTAACATTTAATAAATATTTATGGAACCTGGTTTGTGAGGTCACCAGCTTCTGAGGCCACAAAAAATGTTTTTTGTTTAATTAGCTGAAATTTACCAAACAAAAGATGAACCAACAAATAATTTAAGTATGTGGTTTGACCACCAGTAAATGAGCCATGTATGAGATGATGTTACTGAAGGATTTAATGGGCAGGTGGTATATGGTGTAAAACAAACCTCAAAGCATAACTAGACCAAATGTTGACCAAGTAAAACCATAACCGGGTTGGGCTAGCGTGACCAGCCCAGGATGTCAGGAGGTGTTGTGTTTAGAACAGGAACATTGGGCCCTGCTTTTCCCCAGTCAGCTCCTGATACCTGACCATGCTCGCCTCACCTCTAAGACAGACAGGACCAACACAGGACATACACCCACTTGTCATTCATAGGATACAATGGTGTGTTGTAAAAGTTTTTTTTTCTTCTCTAGTTTAATTTCTTTGTGACCTTTCTCTGGTCTGCACATTATTGCGAAGATTTTTCATTTCTTTACTATTTTCATGTAGAAACGTAGAAAGAAACTTCCAGAACAGATGTACATTTTTTAAGATCATTTCAAAGTTACATTGCACATAGAAGGGCTTAATCTTACTGGTCACATTACTTTTAAACTGATTACTTTTATTGCGAATTCAAATTTGTGTTTATGGTGCCTTCCTCAGTGTAGATAACAGTGTGATTATGTTTATCCAGACTGCTTGCTGTTACTACAGTTACTTGGAGTATCCAGTAGGTGTCACTGTGGTTTGTGATGTTTCTAGTGATATACTCTTCTTCTGTACTGGTTGCTGCCTGCAGGCAGGTTTCCCTATATTGGCTGATAATAAATGCCTGACGTACAATCATAATGGACTGGTTATTATAAGCAAATCTACACTCAGGAAACCGAGTCAAGAGGATGGTCAACAGGAAGTTGTACCTTTTCCGAACAACCAGCAGAGGTCACAAAATACCTTTTTCAGATTTCAAAGATCTCCAGGTTTATGCGATTTGTTTCATTCAATCAAACGGTAAAATCTACTGTCTAACTCTGTCTGGTCTGCCATGCTGCATGATCTGGGCCAAGTCTAAATGTAGCTGCATGACATATTCCATGCATTACAAGTCAGGTTTCAGCTTTACTACCAGTGGACTTCGATGCTGCTGCAACAGGAAGTCCTTCTATTTTGCTGCCTTGCACCGCAGCTCCCTTTGGGACTGAAACTTATTGCGAAGGTTTCAATGCTCTGCTGACCAGGAATGAATTGTTATCTTAATTACCTTCCACTGTACAGCTGCTCAGCTTCATCAGCACCTGTGTTTTAACAACAGAAAGAGAATGTGTTCATTTAATGTTGTCTGTATAGATCTCCTGTATTAACTAAACAGTTTACTAATGTCTGTATTCTGACGAGCTATAAGTATCTAGTAACAACTAATTTCCTAGTTATTGACATGAGCAAACCAGGGTTCATTTGATGGAGCTTTTATAACTTATCATGAAAATAACTTCAGTTGCATAAACAACCTGCTGTAGCATCTCAATCGAGTTTTGACTTTGACTTGGCCACTCCAAACCATCTTTTTTTTTCCTTTTTTTTTTGATCCAATCAGAGATGTACTTGCTGGGATGCTTCGGGTCATTCTCCTCCTGAATAACCTAAATGTGCTTGAGCTGAAGGTCATGAACAGATGGTTCCATCAGCTTTGGTAAGTTTTCCAGGGTGAAGAAGCAAAGGCAAACCAAAATTAACTTCCGTTTGATCGTTAGATGACATGTTGTAGTTTGACACCAGATGTAACGGGACATATGCCTTCCAAAAAATTCCACCTCTGTCTCGTCAAAACACAGAATATTTTAACAAACGTTTTGGGGATTATCAGGATGTTTTTTGGCAAATGTAAGACAGCCCTTGGTGTTTTCAGTCCACTGTGGTTTGGCCTTGGAGCTCTCACATGTCTGCTATTATTGTCAGAGTCTTGGTTAACTTCACTGTGACAAGTGAGGCCTGTAGTCCTTTAAACCTCCTGGATTAGTCGTCTATGTACTCCCCTAATAAGGTTCACCACTGTTCCATGTTTTCTCCTTTGGCTTTGTAACCATTTTTCAACTGATACATGCCAATGCTGTTGTGGCTCAGGTGGTAAGGGTTTGTTCTGTAACCCCAGCTCTGTTCATCTCAGTCATTGTGTCCATACGGATTGTGATCCCAGGGCTGGTGGCGCCGATTGTGTGGATGCCCCCCTTCTGTATGTCTGCCCCAGGGCAGCCGTGGCTATAATTTTGCCTACCATTATCATTGTGTGAATGGGTGGATCACTGATTGTAGTGTAAACTCCTCAGACTTGGAAAAAGCCCTATACAAGTGCAGGCCATTTACCATGTTGCCAGACTGTTTCAATTTAGGTGAATTCTTGACTTTCTTGATGCTATTGAAATCCTTTGACACTGATTTGTCTATTAACCATTTAATCAATGTCTGGTTATTTACTGAACAACTCCAACAGTAGTCTTTAAGATTTATCATTTAAGATGATGTGGCCCTTTGGCTAGAACCAGCATTGTTGAACTCAAGTTTATTTTACACTTGCAAATTACAGTACCTGCATATCAACCTTAAGGTTTACAGGTCTTGCCCACGTGAATATGTTTTTTCAGAAGTAATCTTTGCACTTAATACTAGTAATAAGAATAATAAAAGAAGGTAGATTTACAGAAGAGACATTAGGAGAACAGGATATTTAAACAAGGAGAGCACCATGGAAGTGAGTAGCCAGCAGTGAACAAATAAAACCAGGGAAATTAAAGACATTTTAAGTTTAATTGGTGACATCTAAGCCAGCTGAGTAGAATCAGAGTGAATGCTGAACAGCAGATGGAGAGTCTGAGCAGGGAACTGGGGGAAGGTGACAATAAAACACAGAATGAACCCAGAGGGAGAAGGACACAAATAAAAGGAGCTATCTGCAGTTTGCTTACCAGGCAAACAGGTCGGCAGACAACACAATCATCTTGGGTCTACACTTCATCCCGCGCCACCTTGGCTGCCCAAGGATCATGCCATGATACTGTTTGTAGATTTTCAGTTCTGCCTTTATTAACATCAACCCAGACATCCTCCACCAAAAGCTCACCCAGCTTACAGTGCGGGCCTCCCCCTGTCAATGGATCACCAGCCTTCTGACTGATCGGCAGCAGCAGGTGAGGTTGCGAATCATTTTCTCCAACTCCAGACCCATCAGCACAAGTCTGATCCAGATGGGACTCAGATGGGAGGTGGATCGACTGTTCCACTGGTGTGCTCATAGCCACCTCCAGCTAAATCAGCTAAAGAGAGTGTCTCCCCTCACCATCCTCAACACCATGTCTACTGTGGATCACTTCCGGCTCCTAGGAACCACTCTTTCTTGGGACCTGAGGTGGTCCTCACACATGGACACTGTTTAGAAGAAGGCCAAGCAGAGACCTTATTTACTGCTGCAACTCAGGAAGCAAAACTTTCCACAAGAGCTGCTGATCACCTTCCACGCTGCCCTCATACGGTCTGTTTTGTGCTCATCTATCTCTGTGTTTGGTCTCGCTCATCTACAAAACAGGACGGATAATAATGACTGAACAACAAGGAACAATGAACAACAAGGTCTACAGAGAGGATCATCAGGGCTGATGATCCCCGACAGAGATGTTAGCAGCCCAGAAAAAGGGCAGCCAACATCTCTACTGACCCCACACATTCTGGTTACAGGTTTTATGAGACTTTTACCTTCAGGTTTGTGCTACAGAGAAGTAATGGCAAAGCACAGTTTCTTCCCCTACGCTGTCTCTCTGAGCACAATAAACACCTCACAGTCAGGGTAGTCAGCTACTCTGGTGGAAATAAATAAACATACTACTCCTACACAACCTGCCATCCCTCCTCTTATATGCATAAAAGAAAAACACACACTTTTATGTACTGCTCATTGTCCTTATTTATTTAAGTGTTTTTATACATTTGTTGTTTGGATTGACGTTGATGTACGATCTGAACAATGGAAAACGGAGAAATTCCTTGTTTGTGCACACAAATTTGATTCTACAAACCAAAGAGGAAAAGACTTGTGAAAATGCACAGAGAAGAAAACCCAACGCAAAGGAATGATGACAGGAATGTACAGAAAGCAAAAAGAAGGCGAGTAGCATGTGATGCTGTTACATCTCGCGCTTGTGTTTGAAGGTGAGGTTGGAACAGGGGTCGTGTTAACCGAATATTTTCAGTTTTTGACAGTTTTTTGTTTTTAAACTCTGACAAAAAAGTCTGAAGGCCAAGTCATTTTGACAGGTGGTTGTTCATACCCCTGACCCCTGAGTTAGCATGTTAATTAGCTGTTTCCTCCCGCTGAAGTGAGTGCTTAACAGATGAGGAAACCCCTTGTTTGAAGACTCTTGCCAACCTCTGATCTCTTCTATTGGAGAAATGTTCCCTGATTTCAAAACTCTGGTTGAAGTGGCGCTTGTAATTCTAGCCTCTAGGGTGGCGACAGAGCGCAGGTTCAGCCTCCACACGAACATCCAGGTTAAGTCGTCTGTCTGAGGCAAAAGTCCAACGTCATGAGTATATAGCAGTCCCACTCCAGACATTAGATTACGCACATACCCGTGTGCAATTCAGGCCCTTGCAGGCCAGGAGGAAGTTGTGAGACTGCGTGTTCAGGCCACAGCAGGGGATCTGTTCATATTTTAAGTGCAACTGTTTAATTTTATTGTTTATACGTAGTTACTGGGACCACAGTCAGTGTTTTTGTCTCTGCAGAGAAAAAGTTAAATGTATTTATCTGGTTGATGTGGATTCTCTGTTCAGCTTGGACTAAATATTAATGAAAATGAATGAAAATAAATGCTATTGACCGTTTTAATTATTATCATTTTGAAAAAGAAAGTCACGGGTAAAAATAGATCATGACCAGATTTTTTTTTTTTTTACCATCAGTCAAAATGACTGACAACAAAAACAGTCTAGCGCAGCCTCCGGGTGGGAATATTGGAGATGGGCAATTTGCTTTTAAATAGCTATTAGCTATGGGTGAGAGGAGGGGTACACCCTGGACAGGGTTCCACTCCATCAGGTGGCTCAAAGACACACACTCACTCACTCCTAAGGGCAATTCAGAGACACTAACAATATGCACCCAGGAAAAAAAATCTACCTATTTGAAAATATATACTGTATATTAATCAAAATCTAAAGATTGTGATGTTCATTGGTATTCATCCTCTCTCAGTTAATACTTTATAGAGCTATCTTATTCCATTGTAGCTCTGGCTGTATGCTTGGAGTCATTGTCCTGCTGAAAAGGTGAACCTTCTCCCCAGTCTCATGTCTTTTGTAGCCTCTAACTGGTTTTCTTTAGGGATTGCCCTGTATTTTATTCCTTCCATCTTCCCATAAACTCTGACCAGCCTTCCTGTCCCTGCTGAAGAAAACCATCATACAGCATAATGCCGTCACACCCCAGTGTTTCACAGTGAATATGGTGTAGGGGTATGTGAAGTGTTCCTGACACACAACGTTTTGCTTTTGTTGGCCAAAAGCTTCATCTGACCAGACCACCTTCCACATGTTTGTGTCCCCTACATGGCTTGTGGTAAACTGCAAACAGGACTTCAAACAGCTTAGTTCTTAACATTCTTCCTTAAAAGTGAAATTTGTGGAATAGGCAACCACAAGTGATCCTGTTAACAGATTCTCCCACCTGAGCTGTAGATCTCTAACCTGGCTGCTCTTAACCTCCACAAATGTATCCCAGACCACTCTGCCGAGTTTCTTGCTCGTCAAGCTGTTTATTCATGGTTGACTCCAGTGAACAATTGGACCTCTGAAGCTTGCACCGGATTTTATTTAGGGGTGTCAGAGTAAAGTAAACTGAAAAAAATTTGCTCGTCAACCATGTTTGTGTTTCACACACCCTTCTATGAACATATACTGTAGTTTTAAAACGTGTCCGTGGTCTACGAAGATATTCTGTGAAAATAAATAAATTCGATAAGATTTAATAGGCTAATGAATCCGTCAGTAAATGCATTAGGATGTAACCCAGCTGACATTCAGATCCAGCTTCCTTGGGTCAATACCCGCTCACTGACAACCAGACCTGGGCCGTCGTGCACGCCTGTCGGTGACGCGCCCACAGGTTCCCGGTCCTGTACCGGAGGCAGCAGACGCGGCAGCATCAGCAGCGGTGGGTCGGTGTCTCCTCACTGAGACGCAGCAGAACGCCAGAGAGGAACGGATTGGTGTCCAGCTCCACCAGCAGCGCTTACGGATTATCCGCGTTGACGCCCGCATGTTCCGGAGCTCCTGTCGGGTTCGGACCCGGTAAGAAGACGGGTTTCTCTTTCTTTCTCTCTTCCTCTCCCTGCTGTGATTTCCCCGGTTTGTGTGTTTTTATTCCCCTCCTGGTCGGTGGCACGCTGCTGTCAGAGCGGCTGAGCGGTTTTACTGGAAGGCTGGAGAGTCATCAGCAGAGCCCAGTTAAGCACCAAGAAAATCTAAAGTCAGGATGCAAAAGCTCGAATTCGGAGCTTTATTGCTTCCACTTAAAAATTAAAAACCTTATTTTTTATTTAGTGTAATGCAAACAATAAGAGGTGTCTCTCCCGATGCAGCGGCCGCACGGTGTTGTCTTCATTCTGCACACAGAGCAGAGATGCCGAACAATGACACTCACACAGTTTAGGAATAGTAAACTGATTTCTGCTCCAAAGTGTAAACTTACCATTTTTAAGACATAAAACGTGAAAAATACAAATTCTAGCAAAATACAAATGACCACAGAGGACACCTCTCATATCCTGCCAGCATTTCTCCTTATACAAAAGAAATCCTGAAGATAATTAAAGAAGGTGGATGGTTTGGATTACAACCCTTATCACTGCTACACTTTGCACCTGCAGGGCTGCATGTCTCAAAGCTTCTTTTGTCACATTTTTCTGCTGTGGGAGCTGAAAAGCAAGCAGGGATGGAGGTGTTTGGTGAGGGGGAGATCAGCTGTGGTGGAGCGGAGGATGCCCTTGCTGTGGAGTCACCTTGACGACCCCTCAGCAGCACAGAGAGCTGCCTTTGTCATGCTTCTGCTCACATTATTCACCTGCCATCACATGCTGTGCATTCCTGCCTGTAGATGTTAAAGTATTAAAAAAATAACAATAAATCGGGGAAAGTTTTGCTTTATAAGAAAACTAAACAGAAAACATGCTCTTTAACAGTCAGTCATCACATTTTCGAGTAAAATCTTTACCCCCTATATAAAAATAAGTCAGCAAAGCAAGCAAATAAACATAGTGCAGCATTCTTGTGGAGGCAAAGCATAAAGACAGTCAAATTGGCCTTGTAAACCATAAGTACCTTTTTAAATTTCAGTGCAGAATGTTTAAGGCTAAGCAGCTCAGCATCTTGGCTCATAAACGTGAGGCTCCTGGTAACGCATCACCAGGGCGACGTCCTCGGCACCATGGAGAGGAGCACACTGTGGCAGCAGCTTCAGGGAGCGTTAAAAACAAACTGCTGTTAATCTGACAGGAAGAGAGCTGAGAAACTCAAGAGGATGGATCTCAGAGCTCACTTTATGGCAGAATCTATTATTAACTAATATATAAATGTTTTTTTTTATTTCTTTTGAGGCAGATCTGAAGTGGCTTGATTGTTTTGTGACTATGAAAGATATTATTAGAACTATATACTTATTTCACTACCAGTAGTCCATAAAGTCGGCTAACATCTGCAGGTGTCTGTGCCTGTTCAGTAAATGTAAAAAGAATTCGGTTAAGACACCAGCTGAAGAGTTGCTCTTTAACACATCGAGCACTCAAAAAAGGACTTTGTGTCAGGCAATTTTTTGAGGCAGGTTCAAGTGATGGTTGGTAATTGCAGTGTGCGCAACATCCAGACCAATGACCCAACTATGTAATGTATTTCATAACATATCCTTGTTTTGGTCTGTGGGAAGTTCCAATTTCCAATTATTTTTAACATAGCTTTTAGGTATGGATATGTTAAATTGTAGGCAGCAGGGTGCCTTGGTGTTAACCACTATTTATTCACAGTATTAAGATCCTAGGTTCAGATCCTGGCCGGAGCCTTTCTGTGTGGAGTCTGCATGTTCACCCCGTGCATGAATGCTTTATTGTTTTAATCAGTGGTGTCCAACCACGATCCAGTTTGTGTGTATGTTTGTGTCCGTGTGCGGACATTCCTACTCGATTGTGCCTCTGTATTTACCCTGTGTTAGACTGGAGATCTGTCAAGGGTGCCTCTTGCGTGTTGACCAAGAAAGATGAGTATATGACCGACTCCACCCTGAGAGGTTTCTGTCAGCTGATTGCTGCCAGATATAGCTTGTGTATCTGTGTGTTTGTGGCTTTTGAAAACAGTTACTCTAAAAAAACAAAAGCAGTGGGAATGGACCAGTTACTTTTAACAGTTATGTTACGGCTAGCTTGTTAAGTGGCTAGAGTGTCAGCTGTATTAAGCAGCAGGGACCAGGCTAGCTAACAGAGCCCACAGCTTAGCTAATAAACCAGCTAACATTAGCTTATCATTACTCTACGAAGAGCATATTCAGTGCAATAAGCACACTAACTTAAAAACGTCCATTTAATTTAGTATGCATTTATTCCATATTAGTTTTAGTCTCACACCGATGAGTCCATCTGTTGAACAATCTTTTACAGAGATTTTAGCTGACACTGACTTTAAATTTAACTACTTGGTACTACAGTGGAATTGATTTTCCTAAACATCTTTATCTAAATAAAGTGGTATATAAATGATTGTCATGACCACATGAGTGAATCTAACTGTGAGAACTCTCACCTGTTCTCTAGCTCTCCATACGTGCGTCTAAGTATCAAAATGACAAATAGTCATAGCCATCATTATTTCAACTGTATTAAAATACTATTTTAGAAATGGCAAATGTAGTTTTTTTATTGTTTTAAATACAAACAGATCATTTTATGCATTTTTTTTTTTTTTTACCATTTCCAGGTTGTCAGACTTTGAGAATCTCATATTGTCTGAAGCCTGAAAAGTACAATAACCTGGTGCATTCAGCATGCCTCCCTTGCACTTAAATCCTCTTGAAAAAGATGGAAAAAAGGGGTTTCCTCACTGCTGAAGGAGACTTAGAAATGAAGAGTTTGAACACAAAGCAATGGAAAAGTTGCAGAAACCAGCACCAGATAGGTGCAATTACCTTTAAGAGAAATTGCACTGAAGCCAATTTAGCTTTGAAATGTTCTGCAGCTCTGTCACTGGACCATTCCATAAATTACTACTGGTGTGTATATTTTGGTTCAGAGCTCATGGATGAGTTGTTTTTCTGCTGCCAAACAGCATCGTCAGTATCCAGAGTGAGACTCGGTGTTGGGTGACTCTGTCTGTCCCGACTCTGTGAATAAGTGATGTTAAAGCAATAATTCCCTGGAGGCCCTGGATATACAGACACCACTCATCATCATCAACAAACAGCGTTTCCATTGTCTGCAGGCAAACAGCCGGTGTTACATCATGAGCTGACATGATGGTGCGACGGCCGAATATCAGCTCTAGAGTCAGTGCAGCAGAATTTGACACTGCTCTGCCCAGCGGCGGCGGTTAAGTTCGTTTGGTTTGACCGTCGTGTTGGCTGTGCCGCGTGAGGGCTGAGGGGACGAGAGCCACGACAGCAGGGGCCTCGTAGTTTTTTTTTCTCTGGCCTTGGATTTTTTATAGAGAACATGGCTAGGTTTTCATAACAAAACAAAGCGGCCTCCATTATTGAGCACACAGACACAAGAATCCTCTTTCAGTTCTCAGACTGGAGCGAAAACCGCCTCATTTTTCTCCTGTTGTGATTATATGTTCTGCATCTCATTACACCCTGTGGCAAGAGCAGCCTGTTAGCTTCCATAATGCGATTATCCGTCCTCTTCATGTCTTTTGCAGATTCTGCCACGCCACCTCACAAACGTTAATTGACCCCACGCTGCATAGCTCAATGGGGACGGCTGTCACTAATTGCGGTGGCATTTTCAGATACGGTGGGAGCATTAGGCTGTGTTCCACCGCTGAAAGAAAGAATTACCCACAAGAGATGCCTACAACAGCAGTTTTGTGTTAGGAAGCATTTCTCTCTCTCTTTCTGTTTGTGTGTCCCCGGTTCACAGCACGGTGTGGCGACACAATCCTGGCAACCCCCTCATGCTGTGGAGACCAAAAAGCAAATAAACACCTGTGTTCATGTGGCCATTTTACCTTAAGTTGTCAATAGTTTGCCTCTCATTCACACCTATGATTTTTTATACTAGTACCAACACATTTTTTTTCTTGCAGTTGCATGCTTTTATGCTGTTTATTTGTTTTGACCTGCTGTTAAACACCAGTAGAAACTCTGATGCCCACCTTGAAAGAAGAGATATAAGAATGTTTTAATTTGCAGAGATAAATTCAGTTTGATTGCAAAGGACTCTGAGTGTGAATCTGTACCTGGAAACCACATGGTGTACACATTTAAGAAAAACCTTTCGTGACCTCATCACTTCCTGTGTCATTATTATAACCATATAAACTATCCTGCAAATCTGCATACCATTCAGTTCCCGCCCACCCACGGCTCTTAGCAAAGCCAGAACTGACTTATTGCAGGCTCGCCTATAGAAGAGCTTGTTGCAACTTTATTTCCTAAACATATTATGGTTCAATCATCTTCTCCTGGCTTACCAGGACTGTGATCGACTCCGGTGGGGCAGATCATGACATCACATCCCAATGGAGGAAACAATGGGCAGCAATTAGAAAGGACAGAACTTTTCTGTCTGAAGGATTAGAATATTCTGCAATGACATAGTGAAATGTGAATATATATAATCTTTGAACACTTCATAGTTAATCACATTGCACTTGTTTTTACTGGATTTAATAAAGTTCAGTATCCAATGGGTTAGCAGATAATAGGTGACAACTGGGGTGTACGCGCACCTGTTAAGACATCAGGTTTTTGTTATGTATAAAGATGGGACCAAGACGACCATTTCAAAACTATTTCCACCTTTTAATGTGGCAATAATCCTGTATATCAACAATTATTCTATAACAAGTTTCTCTATAGGTGAGGCTGCATTAAGTCAGTTCTGGCTTTGCTAAGAGCTGTGGGTGGGAACTGAATGGTATGCAGATTTGCAGGATCATTTATGTGGTTATAATAATGACAAAGGAAATGATGATGTCACATGCACATCCTGTCTTATACAAGGTAGACATAAATCTTCAGACCAGCGAGGAAGTACCTATCACCAGTAAACCAAACGTCCACTAGATGCTAGCTCTAAAACATGTCAGGTTTCAGTAGGATCCCTTTCAGTAATGTTAATTTCTCTCTTTCAGTGTATTTTTCTATAAGCCATTTACCTACCATTACCTGGCAGATTTATTTCTGATGATTTGGTGTGTGTTATCCCAAAAAAGAATAAATGTAAGGTTGGCTTCAGATATATTGTACACATGTCAATCTGATCTATGTTGTTCAGATATGGCCTCAGAAATACCGGCAATCACAAACCACTGAGGGATATGAAGGTGTTTATGTCCATTACTTGTACGATAAAAAAGATGTATTTGATCTTACTTGATCGCATAAAATGTGTGCAGATCTATTAGAAATGAAACCCTGTCCTTGGTGATTTTAGCATCCCTCAAAACTATTATTTCCAATTAGTGATTGTCAAGCATTCTAGTGCACTAGTTCCAGATCAGTGCAACTAATGTTCTGAATTCGGATGTCATCAAAAGCGGGAAAAACCGCTATTGATTTCTGACATTTTTTTCTAATACTATATAGAGAATAAATAGTTTGTGTTGGTTTGGGTGTGGGTTAAATGTAATAAATCTTGGATGCCACATGTCTTTAAGGTTCCCCTGATGGTTAAGATCAGCAGAAGGATATTTGTTAGAGATGGGAGAGAGAGGCGTCACCAGCTGGGTATTGATCTAAAGATGCAGCATTCAGACTGACTTCTGGCTCTGAACCAATTTTTCCCCTCCATCTCTCTTCACAGCTGGTTCTTATTGGCTGTCACTGAAATCCGACTCGGAGAATCACAACCAGCCCAGTGTGAGCAGCAGTGCAACGTCTGGGCTCAACACACACACACCCAAAAAGTCACCAATTGATGTTCTTCTTAGGTTGCAGATAGATTATGTCAATCTGCACTGCAGATATCTTCTAAAACAGATGCTCTTAAAGCTGTAGTTTAACTAAGAAATCATTCATTTCCTTTAGAATCATATAATTTAGTTTGAAAAAAAAGATTTTACTTAATGAGACACTAGTTATTTAATGGCTGCATACATCTAACACAGGGACACCATAAAGGACTCGTATGTCCTTTATGGTGCCATTCCTTTCACTGCCATGTCTGTCTATTGTTGCTCTTGGGGTGACAGCCACTGCTTTTCAAGTCACACACCATTAGTGGCTGAACATAATTGAAATCATGGTCTTAAGGAAGAGTTATGATTATTCTTAATATTTATAGGGATTTATTACTAATTAATATGAAAATAATATGAAAGTTTTTTTAGCTACAAACTGTAATTGATATTGTAAGTTATGTTCACAGATAATGTTTATATAATTAAACTTCTCAATAGGCATTATTAATGCATTAATAGGAATAATAATGACAATGAAAGACTGACTGACTTTATCTATTAACGTTTATTATAATGTTAGACACATCACATAATTATATGGTCAAACATTGCTAAAGAGACCAGTTTAAACATTAAACAGCAAACCCTAAAGATCTAGGGGCTTTTTTATAAACGTGGCGTATGCACAAAACGGGGCCTGGAACTGGCAAACATCACTTTTCACGCAAATGTGCTCTATAAAAACAAACTTGATGGCAGAATGTGCGGTCCCTCGTGCAAACTCTGACCCATGGCTACGCTCGTTTTGAAGATGGAAAACTAGCAAAGCAGATGGAGGGGTGGGGAATTGAAGCCAAACTGCATCATGATTCCTCTCAGACATTTAATTTCACTCCATGTCAAATTTTAATCGTAGATCAACTTTATCAGAAGCATTCAAAACAGCAGTTTTCTTAATGCTTGCGCTGGTGAGCCACAATTATACATAAGGACCTTTCACGTAAATACCAAAAAAATAGGTCCTATAAGCAAACTTAAATCCTAAATCAAAGTCAGCACAACATCTCATCAAAGTTTTCTCACCATCACATTCCTCATTCAGATGATCACCAGGGTGATGTGTACCACTGTTTAACACATAAATTGTGACGAGTCAGGAGGTGCTTTGCATTGACCATTTATGGTTTAATGTGGGCCTGAAGAGGGCATACATGAGGCAGAACCTTCTACTCAAACATTGAGGTGCAGCTGTGATTTAGAAAAATGAAATTGCTTGCTGGTGTGTGTACGCATGGTTTTATAAGTCTGAATTTTCTTGCCGTGCGCGATTTTCGGCTTTTGGGCATACGTACACTTTTAGCATAGATCCTATGCAATGATACTCCTACTCACTAGCACTTTGACCTTCTATTAATTAAACAATCTGCATCTACTGTTTTAAAATGGAAAGCCCAATTTTTCATTTTCCATGTTTTAAGGCCCTGCTGTCTGTCCGTTCGAGATTGGGTTGTGAGGGTAACAGGTTTAAGCAGGGAACCCAGACATCCCTCTCCCTAGTGACACTCTCCAGCTCTCCAGCTGATGGATCCTTGGGATCCATCAGGACATCCTAATGGGGGTGAGCAGGAAACATCTTGACCAGATGTCTCGGGTGATTCCTTTCTATGTGGAGAAACACCAGCTCTACTCCAAGCCCCGGATGACGGAGCTTTCTAACGTCTCCTTAAGGTTGAGTCCAGCAACCCTATAGAGGAAGGTCATTTCAATCGCTTGGTTCTGCTATTTCCTTTCGGTCATGATCCAAATCTCATGACCATCAGTGAGGGTTGGAATGTAGTTAAACCAGTGAATCTCCAACTTCTCATCCAAGATACCTGAACTCCTCGCTTGAGCCAGAGACTGCTCTCCAACCCAGGGGGAGCAGTCCACCTATTTTTAGTAGACATGTTAATCCCAGAAGTAACCGTCTCATTTAAAAGCGGTGATGAGGTTTTCTTAAACTGCTAGGAGCTAAAATTTGGCCTATTTTCTAAACAGTGGTTAACGTGACTCCACTGAGATACTTTTCTAAAATGAAATTGCTCTGATTGCTGTCTTCTGCAAGCAAGACTTTTGATCATCTCTCACAGTCCCACTTCAGTAGCTCAATCTATGCCTTTAATGGTACAGCCCCAACTGAGAAATGGTTCTGAGAAGCAATGTAGCAGTAATACATTCTGTATCTCTCCAAAACACAGAGGACGAAACAGTTTAAGTAACGAAGGTAGTTCCTTCTTGGAGTGTTTGGATATCAGGAGTGTGTGGCTGGAGGAGAGGAGGACATGTTACCAGCATTAACCTCAGTGAACTTCCCCCTCCTTCCTCCTCTTCATGTTAATGGAGACAAAGTCATTATTGTCACTGAGACCACAAAGCTGCTTTAGCTTTTAGACTCACACTGCAGCTCTTCACATATTTTTATGGATATGGAGGTTTACAACCCATTTGTACATTAGTGTTTGAGCATGTTAAATAGCAAATTATTTCCTCTGTAAAACACTTCAAAAAATCATCTCTGAGCTCAGTTTTTTTTTCTCCTCAAACCTCAAAGATTATCAGTACTGATGTTCTTTTTAGTTCTTATTCAAATAATATATTTTTAAATACTTTGATTCGAAGAAGACAAGACAAACCATGTTTCACTAATTTGAAATCGATTGAACATCGTAACCCTCTATTACATATCTGTGTAGTGTTTCTGTGGTGCTGTGATGGCAACCTGTCCAGGGTGTACCCCACCTCTCGCCCAATGATGGCTGGAGTTAGGCACCAGCCTTACGTGACCCTTAATGGATAAATGGGTATAGATGATGGATAGATGAATGTTTTTTATATTGTGTAAGAAAACAAAGAACTTGTAGTAAAATTTGTTCCAGAGTCATCTTTCCATGTGTCTGAAACTTTACACACGTTGTTCTCCAACTAACTCAGGATGCCACTGAATATTTTGGAGATACTAGGACACATAGTCGGCTCTTGCTACTGTTGATGTAAAACTGCATGTCTCTACAGTCTGAAAACCCTGCACAAGTTTAACTCCATTAAAGGAGGAAACTTTAGCCTTCTGAAAAAATGAAGCCCCTACTAAATATTCCCAGAGAGAACATAGAAAATGATCAGGACTTCTGGAATAATGTTCTTTGGGCACAATTTAATGAGTTTGAGCCAGAACAGAGGACATATATGGCATAAACTAAACACATCACTTTGCTGCTGCAGGACCTGGCCAGCTGACAATCAAATAATCCACTATGAATTCTACCGTGTATCAGAAGCTGCTAGAGGAAAAGGTGAGACCATCTGTGAAACAATTAAAGCAGAACTGGACTCTGCAACATTACAATGACCCAAAACATCCTAGTAAATCTACCAAGTACTGGCAGAGTAATAAAAAATTGAAATTTCAGGGCCTAGTCAAAGCCCAGATCTTAATTGCATTAAGATGCAGTGGGGTGACCTAAAGGAGGCTGAACATGCAATTAAATTCCTTTCTTTTTCACTTTCTTTTCCAGAGATAAAAAATGAGATATGATATATTCATGCATGAACGTTACGATAATTAAAAAGCTTAATATGAAATAGGGTGTCCTAATTTTTTCATGAATGTATCTGCAGTAAAATGAGGCAGCGTTCCAACAGTATTACATGATCTACATTAGTATCATCATTGTGTAGCACTTCACTTACTTACCAATTATGTATTGGATGTTGCAGTTTCTCCTAAATGTTTCTCTGGACAGCGACAGATATTTTGCTTAAAACAAAAAGTTTGCAAAAAATTTCTGCCATTGTGTTAAATTACCAAGCTAATGCTAGCAGGTATACTCTCTGTTTGTTTTATCGTGTTGACTGGTAAATGCACCAGTCTATTTATTTATTTTTTGACAGCACTATTGTAAATAGGGAAAAGAAATCATGTGTAAAGCCTATAATACAGTTTTTCAAGCCGTGTACACGTAAAAACAGTAGACCTTGATTTCTAAAATTGTCCAGGAAAAACGTGACTACACATCCTGCTGGGGGTAGTTCAGACTTAATCACAGACAGTAGACCAGAGATGGTAAGCAAATACCTGGGATTGGATCTGGACATCCCAGCTAACAATGTACAACCCTGGTTACTTTCTGCAGCAGCAGCAGCAACCAGTTGACTAGGAGATGATTAATCAGGTCATCTGGTATTTTTTATGGGAAAATGTTCACATTCATTGCCCGCCCTGTCATTTGAAGTTTTGTCCGTTGGTCTTTTAACAGCCTGCATGATTTCAGCCTCACACACAGGCGTGGCTCTCTGAGTGGATGCACATCAAAGGAGGCTCGACCAACAGTGAGATGGAGGAAGCAGCCTGAGGGAGGGGGGGACTGCAGTGACTGAAGTGCTGTCTGATTCACACAATAGCGTGTGCGTGGATGTGTTGTTATATATATTTTTAAAGTGTCTGTGTGGTCTTTTTTTTTTTTTCTGGCTACACTTCAAATAAATCTGATTTGTCCTAAAAGCTGCAGAGGAGTGCAACAGGAAATGGGATTTGACTTCCTGTCTGTCTAAGGCAGCAGCTGATACAGGGCAGTAACAAACACATCATTTTATTGGTGAATCTGTCAGTCCATGTGGGACTGTTGTGTCAAATTTCTGACTAACTCTCATTCATATTAAGAGTTCAAATGAAAACATTATATTGCCATTATTTATTCATATCTTAACATAGCTTCAACTGATTCAGTCCAAATTTGCTGCAGTTGTAGTCAAGATGTTGATGAATACAACCTGGGGCTTCTCCTAGGATTTCAAAAGGATTTTCATAGTGCTTTGCAATGTTTATTTAGTGAAAAGGTTTGGCGAGGCTCAAAAAATTAGATTTTTTTTATATCTTTGTTTAATCACAAATAAATCAGACATAGTGAGATTTGCAATAGTGGTTCCACTGGAAAAAATATTATTTTTTTGTCTTACCTTTACATATAATAGGTACCAAAGATTTGTATTTAGACTTTATAACTGTGATGTTAGACTTGATTTATTTTAGTGTTGCAATTTCAGGTGGACATTGTTCTGAAACGCCTCAGGGTTTAACAGGTTAAGAAGAGATCCGGACAGGCTGGTAAAGAAAGCTGGCTCTGTGGTCGGTATGTAGGTAGAGACCTTAACATCTGCTCCGGAGAAACAGACCCTGAGTAAAATGCTGACCATCATGGACAATGAACTGCACCCACTTATACGGTGTATTCGCTGGATAGAGGAGCAGGTTTACTGGCAGGCTTCTCTCAAGACAGACCAGATTCTTTTAAAGGCCTTACTATATTAATAAATATACGCTACCGGTTAGAAGTTTTAAACACACTTTCTCATTTAATGGATTTCCTTATAATTATGACCATTTCCATTGTACGTAGATTCTGAAGGTATCAAAACAGTGAATGAAAACATATTGAATTATGTCGCAAACGAAAAATTGTTAAAGAACTTTAAAGATGTCTTATATTTTAGAATCCTTAAAGTAGCCACTCTTTGCTGTGATGACTGAAGCATTTACCTTTGGCTGTCTCTCCAACCTCTGGGAAGTTCTTTCAAGACTCTTTGGAAAACAATTTCATGTGACCAACTAATAAAACTTAATGGAGAGAATGCTAAGAGAGCAAAGCAGTTATCTGAGCAAAGGGTGGCTATTTTGAACATTCTAAAACATAGAAATGTTTGAAGTTATTTCACACTTTTTGTTTACTATATAATTCTTTGTGTGTTCATTTATAGTTTTGATGCCTTTGGTGAGAATCTGCATTGTAACTGTGGACTCATTAAGTGAGAAAGTGTATCTAAAACTTTTGACCGGTAGTGTATACATGCATATTAGCAATTGTATACAATAGATCAATTACTATGGCTATACACACTTAGGTAATCAAAACCAAACGATTAAACATTAAATGCACTAAATAAGCAAAAAAAAACATATAATCTCTACTCTGTGTTCTCACCCATTGTGGAACAAAAAAAGCCTCCAAAAGTTTTAACTGTTTTAACTTATCAATGGCTTTTATTGTGCTATGTGGACATGCTTTTCGGAGCACCTCTCAGCTTTGCAACGGGGCAGAGCGCTTCCAATGTAAATCCGGACTGGGCCCCCATTTGATGGGGGGCCTAAACTGATCCAGGAGAGGGAGCAGCCCGAGACCCAACCTGACACAAAAACAGGCACACACAGTCATAATCACACATTCCCACCTTCATGCGTACACATAAAAACACTCACAACCACACACCCAATGTAAAGTCACTCAACAATGGACGTTGTGCACTCACTCCCCATCCCCATACATACTCTATACTCCCGGGTCCAGATACTGACACTCCAGAGGGGCAACCGGCCCCCATACCTAGAAGGTGGTCCCCTTCCATCTGGGGTGGAGATAGGCAGACCGTCCCAGCACCAGCGCAAACTAGTGCTGGCACCGCCTAAACCCAAGCAACTGACCCTTGACCCAGACCCTGACCCCCCGCTCCAACTTCAGCCCCCAAAGATCCCCATAATCCAGAGAGGGGGCCACGTAGGAAAGAGGGGTCTACCTGGACCAAAGTACCGTGCCAACCAGAGCTGATCTCAACCCCACGAACCCCCCACCCCCCATGAACCCCAACACAAAGATCCCCACCGGGCCACCCCCAACCAGGACACAGATATCGAACACATGCCCCCGAACCCAAACGCCATGAATCCCGTCCCCACAGGGGCACACTCTGGCACACACAGTCCCACTCCAAGCACCCCTGCCGCATCCTGCCCTCCACCACACAGCCCGCCCCGATGGCAAGGCAAGGGCCCAGTGCAACTCCACCCCAGCCTCTGCCCACAAGTGCAACAGAGCAGACACCACTGAACACCAAGCTGACAACGGACCCCCTAACCCCACACCACGGGACAAACACGGCCCACACCATGACCCCGCAACCACTCAAAACACGCCACATCACCGCCACTGCAATGACAGCCCAGTGAGAAACACCAATCATCTCAGCTCCATTGTCACCGCTCAGCCGAATCAAATGCTGGTGACCCCCCAGGGGCCAGAGCTACAGAAGGGAGCATCGGAGGAAGGCCACCACAGCACACCATAGACCGCACCAAACAGGCCATCCGGCCACCAGCCCCTCCACCAAAGCAAAGCCGCATCCCAATCACCACTGCACACTGACCCTCCAGCTCCCCCCCTCCAGCAGACGGGGGGTGGAAAGACCCCATGCCTACCTCCGCTCTATATATATATATATATATATATAGTCAGTCTATGGGCGAGAGGCGGGGTACACCCTGGACAGGTTGCCAGTCCATCGCAGGGCAACACACAAACAACCATGCACACACTCATTCATACACCTAAGGGCAATTTAGAGTGACCATTTAACCTAACAGGCATGTCTTTAGACTGTGGGAGGAAGCTGGAGTACCCGGCTGCACACGCATGCACGGGGAGAACATGCAAACTCCATGCAGAAAGACCCCCGGCCGGGAATCGAACCCAGGGGAGGATAAAACTGCCATATGTGATAGAGACAGATGCAGCTCAAATCTTTTGGGATTCATCTGCTCGTGGCCACAATGTGGCTCAAACTACTTCTGGATATGGTTACAGTCCGTACCTAATTCATCCTGGCTACATTTACTCTCAGCTATTTAAAAACCATTGTGTGTGTGTGCTTTGTCTGCTTAGGATGCCTAAAGGGGCCGCATGTTTGTTCTTTCTGGGCTGTTCTGTTTGCTGAGAGGGCTACTGCAGATAAAATACATCATCTGCTCTCCTCCTCTCCTCTCCCTGCAGTTTAATGCTTTTAAATCTGAAGGCCAGAGTTAAATTGCACGCACAGCCTTGAGATGGAAAACTAATGCTTTCATTTTATGATGGTGGGTGACTTTGTGGGCTTACCACATTTAAGTCTGTTACTCTATGTTAGAACTTCAATTCCTGAAGCTGCTTTTCAATGCTTCTGTAGACCAGGAGTGGACTCATCCTGATCCCACCTTGCATGGTTTCAATCAATTTATGCAGTAATATTACTGTACTTTAATAATTGTACATTGTAAAATATTTCTGCTTCAGATTGTTCTTGCCTGGCTCTGCTGCATGGCTGGAGCTGTTAGATTGTGTTCACTCAAGCAGAGAAGCAGAGACAGCGCTCATTGACAGGCTTGCAGAGATCCTGCAAACATAAAACTGTTAACCACAGCTGTGACACTGCATCTAATGCAGCGTCTAATGCAGGAGTGGAAAGTGCTGACTCCTAGGTTAGTTCTTTGGGTTTTTTTATTGACTGATGAATGTAAAGTGACTTGTTTATCTAACTGTACATATAAGTGGTCAGTCAGCACCCCCAGAAAAGGCAGCACAACATCCTAGAAACAGTCATGTCTCATTAAAAATCATAGAAGTACAAACCAAAAAATCTCTCTCATTTTGAGAGATCAGAATTGTTGTATTGTTGTAATATTTGTGATAGACATTCACATTTATTTCAGTAGAAATCCTGAGAGAAAGTTGGCTCTGTTTTATATTCCCAGCAGTCAACTCAAAGAGATCTGAAACAATGAGGGCCTTCTTATTCAGGTCCATTATAAGAGCAAACCAACTTAACTCCTTGTGGTACGCGGCACCCAACTTGAATACTTTTATTACAAAACAACAACCAATCACAAAAATCTGTTGTAATAATATTATTATTATTAATACTATTTTTTAATGAATTAAAAATTATGAAACTAATTAAGGTTGATGATTACTATTCCTAGAAAGGAAGCATGTTTAATGATACCAGATACCTTTGAGTACACATTCTACAGGGGTTGGACAATGAAACTGAAACACCTGTTATTGTAGTGTGGGAGGTTTCCTGGCTAAATTGGACCAGCCTGGTAGCCAGTCTTCATTGATTGCACATTGCACTAGTAAGAGCTGAGTGTGAAGGTTCAATTAGCAGGGTAAGAGCACAGTTTTGCTCAAAATATTGAAATGCACACAACATTATGGGTGACATACCAGAGTTCAAAAGAGGACAAATTGTTGGTGCACGTCTTGCTGGCGCATCTGTGACCAAGACAGCAAGTCTTTCTGATGTATCAAGAGCCACGGTATCCAGGGTAATGTCAGCATACCACCAAGAAGGACGAACCACATCCAACAGGATTAACTGTGGACGCAAGAGGAAGCTGTCTGAATGGGATGTTCGGGTGCTAACCCGGATTGTATCCAAAAAACATAAAACCACGGCTGCCCAAATCACGGCAGAATTAAATGTGCACCTCAACTCTCCTGTTTCCACCAGAACTGTCCGTCTGGAGCTCCACAGGGTCAATATACACGGCCGGGCTGCTATAGCCAAACCTTTGGTCACTCGTGCCAATGCCAAACGTTGGTTTCAATGGTGCAAGGAGCGCAAATCTTGGGCTGTGGACAATGTGACACATGTATTGTTCTCTGATGAGTCCACCTTTACTGTTTTCCCCACATCCGGGAGAGTTACGGTGTGGAGAAGCCCCAAAGAAGCGTACCACCCAGACTGTTGCATGCCCAGAGTGAAGCATGGGGGTGGATCAGGGATGGTTTGGGCTGCCATCTCATGGCATTCCCTTGGCCCAATATTTGTGCTAGATGGGCGTGTCACTGCCAAGGACTACCGAACCATTCTTGAGGACCATGTGCATCCAATGGTTCAAACATTGTATCCTGAAGGGGATGCTGTGTATCAAGATGACAATGCACCAATACACACAGCAAGACTGGTGAAAGATTGGTTTGATGAACATGAAAGTGAAGTTGAACATCTCCCATGGCCTGCACAGTCACCAGATCTAAATATTATTGAGCCACTTTGGGGTGTTTTGGAGGAGCGAGTCAGGAAACGTTTTCCTCCACCAGTATCACGTAGTGACCTGGCCGCTATCCTGCAAGAAGAATGGCTTAAAATCCCTCTGACCACTGTGCAGGACTTGTATATGTCATTCCCAAGACGAACTGACGCTGTATTGGCCGCAAAAGGAGGCCCTACACCATACTAATAAATTATTGTGGTCTAAAACCAGGTGTTTCAGTTTCATTGTCCAAGCCCTGTATGTTTTCACAGTATCATGGTACTTATACGAACATTTTGAACAACACAATCAAATGTTTTTTGTATTGAAATCAAAAAAATTAAACAAATATTCTTTTTGATGCAAAAATAATGAAACATATTATTACAGTTAAAATGTTGGGAAAAATATTCTGTGGACCAACGAGACAAAAGTGGACCTTTTTGGAAGATGTACTTCCTCTTACATCTGGTGTTAAACTAACATGGCGTTTGAGAAAAAAACATCATACTGACTATCAAACATGGTGGTGGTGTGATGGTTTGGACTGCTTTGCTGCTTCAGGATCTGGATGACTTGCTATAATTGTAGGATCAATGAATTCTGCTCGCTACAAGAAAATCCTGAAGGATGTCAGTTTGTGACAAGCACTCTTGAGTTATGCAGAAGGGTAATGATCAGAAAACACCAGCAAGTCCACCTCTGAAACATGTAACATGACCTTAAACGGGAACTTCATGCTGGAAAATGTGGTCGAATTAAAACATATGTGCGAAGACTGGATCAAAATTCCTCCACAGCGATAAGGGGAATTATGTCGGCTTTGATTGATTTTTCTCTTAATAAATGAAATCATTATTTTAAAACAGTTTTTTGTAGTCTATAAAAGAAAATCATCTGTGAAAACATTAAGATTACGAAGCATGACAGGAGTTAAATCTTTCTTAACTTATTTGAGTAACAGAACACCTCAATCCACCTGTCCCACCTACACAGGGTGTTGCTGCTAATGTCTCCTATGCTGTCTTCAAACACAAGGTCAGATCATTGTGTATGAAAACCATGCCTTTTATGATACACATGCATTGAAGCTGCACAGAGGAGACAAAAGGGCAGGAAAAAGAAACGCATTCTGCTCCTAGCGAAACACATACTGTGACTGAAATTTTTCTGTTTCATTTTAGCGTCAAAGAAAAAATTCTTAGAGTTGTTTATATGTGTGTTTTAGGATTTTGGAGGGATGTTGTAGACAAGCAGCAGCCTCACCAGTTTCCCTGCAGTCCCACCTTTAGGTACATGCTCAGAAGATTACATCTATACTTCTATTTGCAGCAAAATGCATTTTTGTCTCAGTGAGAAGGGTTTCCATTCAACAACACCGTGGTTTGTCTGTGTGTTTCTTTGACCATGTGAAGCAATGAATCAGCAGATGAGATTTTCTGAGCTTCGCTGTGAAATGATTTTTATTTTCTCTGAGATATGTTCACATGTTTCTTCAGTCTTTTTTGATGCTGAATTCCACATATTCAGACAAACATGTTAGAAGTGTTACTTTTTTAATGCTTTGTTTTGTTTTTATTGTTGTCACAGGTGTGACTTTTACAACTTTCAGCAGTCCATGTCCAATACCATTTCATTCTCAGTCCAGTTTTGAAATCAACAAAAAAGTTCCATTCCTATTGTTAATATGCCACACTAAAGAGTATGGTTATTTTGCAAGTTCTTTTCACTGCAGTGGACCTTAGTGCCCCAATTGTTTCTGCAAGTCCTCAGTCAGCTGAATTTGTGAGTACATGTTTAAAATTTCTGCTTGTTTAAAAAAAAGAAAAAGTCAGTCGTTTGGACATTTTTTTTTTAGGTAAAACAAAGAAACACATTCAAAAAAACAAAAGATTGTTGCAACCACGCTGACTCTACAGAACGAAAATAACCCTCCCATCCAAAGGGTGGCGCTAAACACACAGCAGACATAGAAGCAGAAGATGAAAAACACTTTTTTTCAAATGAAATACAGTCTGTGGAGATCTACTGTTATTTCTCTGGAGAAAAAGAATGCAAAAAACTGCATTGATCATCTGGTGGTGAATACATTCACCCTCTTCTATCGCACCTTTAGGGGCTTTGATGAAAACAGTGAATCTCTGAGTGGAACGCTGTGGTTCAACTGAACATTAAAATAGGAGTAAGGACACATACTTGTCCGCAAGGTCAAGCCGCTCACATTCAGGGTCACAGAGTGGAATGTCAATGCCTTAATAGTAGTGTGAAGCAGCTCACCCCAAGATGCTCCAATACTGTTCATGTTAAATGGCCCATTTGTCCCACCAACTAAAGTTCTGATGGGCTCTTGCCCAATATAAGAGACCTTTTAATGTGTGGTCTGTGTCAAGATATGTAAGATTAATTTCTACATTCCTCTGTCATGCCTGTGATCCATCCTGTTTTTATGAGCATTTGTAGCTTTCAAACTATTTATCCAGCATTTCTGTCTGTTTGTATATGTAAACAATAGTTCTGTGATGCAAGATAGATTTCAGACGACTTCTGTCAATAAAGGAATATCGTATCAGATCTTTGACAGATGAAGCCCAGTTGATGCCATTAGCACATGGACTTTAATACATACATGCCCAATATCAATGTTTACAAAAGAGGGAAACTGGAGCTGTTCTGACAACAAACTTTACATATGGCAGTAATCATGAACACATAAATGGCAAAACTGCATTTTTATGGGAATAGAGGTGTGACCATAACTTATGCCCCAAGATCTTTCAATAATAAAATGGCAAGATATTTCTCATAAAACTAAAGTCTTTGTTGGAATGCAGTGTTACTATGTGACTTTGTCTTATGAAGTAAGTCAAACCGATTGTAAAGAGCCGGATATGAAAGGATGTGTCTACAACTTGAAAATTTTGCTGTATCTATGTTTGAGGCTCTTATTTCAAGGCAAGAAGGGAAGTTGTTTTTGCTTTGTTCTCACATACAACTCATCAGGTTACCCAACAGCCTCTACGACATTTAAATCATCTGTGGGAGAGCTTTGGGAACTCTGTTTAAGAAGGAAACAGTGGCAGTAGGGTGACAGAGCCGATACGAAGCTCTTTGAGAATATAGTGAATAAAGTATTCTGTGGGAATACTGCCTTTTATGGCCATACCTGATATGGACTTTAGTGGATGAGATTCTGAAGGTGCACACGATGTGTTGGTGGGTCAAAAAGAGAGTATCTTTTAAAACGTTGCTTAATCTCAATACATTTTCTAATATCGTACACTTGTAAGCATGGCTTTGGTTGACAAATTGCGGATTCCTTTGAACAGTCCGTGAATTAGAAAAACCTTATTTGTGTACAGTAAACAGGAAATGGTTCATTTTTGTGACCCCAAAATTATATATCGTATTGTCCTTTGAGCTTAAAGTATCAGCTAATGGTAACTATAACTACATAGAAAGCCTTTGTGTCAAAGTAAGTATGAACATAGCCATTAACCAGAACTCAGTGTAACATCATTTTCAAGAAAAAAACCCTCATGGCTGATTTGTTGGAATAGTGTTAGATGTTTGCAAGAGGCCTATTATGCTTCTCCTACTGTTTCTGTTTGTTAAAGGGTTAGTTCAGATTTTTAAAGTGAGGTTGTGTGAAGGTATTTTATGTAATAGTTTTCCTCCTAGTAGGAGAAAGACTACATTTCTCCATGAGCTTTTTGGAAAAGCAAAAAAATCCTCAGAGGTGAAATTAAATAACACCATCTGTTTTAGCTAACTTTAGCTGTTTAAAAAAACTCAAACTGAAAATGTTCATATTAGTCAGACAGAATACCATGTTAGCAGATATTAACAGAATACAATTTAATGAGAGACATATGTTACCTTTGGTGCTGTTTTGTTCAACCGAACAACATCTATGTTCCTATGTGGAGTTAACGTTATTGTAGCTTGCAGCTATATCCATCCTAGACAGCATATTCCTGCGCATTCCAGGTCTTGCAGTTGTTTCAGAATTTTCCTGATGGCCTGATCAGCAGATAAGGCAGATTGAAACAGCATGCAGTTGCTTAGCTTGTTAGTTTTTCCCTGCTCCAAGGATGTACTTACTTTCCAACAAGCTCATGGTGAGATGACATCTTTCTACTATGAGTAACAGAGCTATAGAACCTGTGCTGTCTTTTTTCCATTATCTTCTCTAGTGAGATGGCCTTCACTTTGTTGGTGCTTTCCTGCTTAGTTCCTGTTCTACTCCTTTCCAAATATCTCCAACTCGGATAACCCTCTCTGTGGCTGTGAGTGGGACACACTGAGACAGACTACAAGCAAACCGAGCCAAAAAGCAAGTTTTCAATTAGTTTGTTTAATCAGAAATCACATCAGACAAAGTCATGATTCCTATAATTGGGGAAACAAGAGGTGGTTCTGAAATGCAGCCATGCAGATAATTGGTTGACCCCTGCTGTTCCTGCAGCACTCCTACTCTGTCAAAAAACATTTGGCATCACAAACTTAGCACAGATCACAATGATGTAACGGACCCAGCGTTCTCACAAGTGTAGCTAAACTCTGCTCGTGTGCATGATATGGCACACCCTGCAAAGGCATCAGTTTGACAGCCATGGACAGTGAGGAATGAGGCTTTATTATTGAGCAGACTGCTGTGCACAAAGAAGATGGATAATTACACTGTCCAGTGGTGGGAACAAAAGAGAGAACAAGCTGCCTGCCAAAACACCCGTTTACACCGATGGCAACATCCACCTCCTGTATCTCTGCTTCTCAGTCCTAATGAACACATTGCAGGTCCCCTGGTTTCCACTAGTAGAAATCTCTGCCTGCATGGAGAAGAGCTGAGACCGTTTGCACCAGATTTGATGGCTTCTTTAAAGTAAAATAAATCCGATTCATAAAGAATTCTCAGTCTGATACCTATTGAAAAGTCAATCTGCCTAGTCAGGTAGGTAACTCATTTTGAAGACGGAGTGAGATTATTTAGTATATTGGTCAAAAATAAGATTTATTTAACCATCTGTCAAATTACTCAAATGTAATGAAAGGAGACGAATTCTCAAAAGCCTGGGCACGTCCGTTGCCAGTACCAGAACATCAGAGCCAAAACTAGGAAGAGTACCTTGCTCTGGGTTCACAAGGCTGTTCATTTTCTCAGAATCAATTCCGTTTCTGCTCAGGGGATCCATTTTCTATAAAATGACCAAGATATCCAACAGACATCTTGGTCATTTTACACTTTGGATCACTCCATAACCGAATTTGATATGAAAAAAAAGCGTTGTTAAAAACAATCACTGACTGATGCTGAGCAAGTTTAGAGTGTGAGGGATGAACAAAACAAAACTTGGCAGAAACTTTATACAAAAGCTCAGCACAGGTAACAAAAAGCTTCTGATGCTTAAACATTAATCACAACCAAATATCCCAGGTTGGGTCGGGCTTGATTTTTATTTTACTGGGCTTCCCTCTTGGCTTTATTTAAACTGGACTTTTTCTCTGAGTTAGCATGCACACCAACACCTCAGCTGTACTGGAAGGGGGAGTTTCTGGATCAGAAGAGGATTTTTGGGAGACATGTGGCCACTTCACAAGACAGCCAGTTAGAAAAATGCAATCTATCATGTTTTTGCTGGGACATTGTTTAAAGTCAGAGAGAAAAACAATTGTTAACGTATTGATGCAGTGTTTGTGCCTTTGCTGCTTAGTGCAACTCAACCCTCTGTGGCGATTAATTTATCTAATCCTGCCAGGATGGTAGTTATCATGATAAATCTTCTGTTTAGTTTGTAAGGTAGTCCTGATGGGACAAATTATTCAATACAGGATTTACCTTTAAAGCTAATAGCACACCCTCCCGCTTGTCTTGTATTAGACCAAGTGCTCTGCATGTTAAAATGGCATGTTTACATCTGAACTGTCCTGATGTAGAGCACAGGAAGTCTGAGCTGAATTGGTTAGATGTCAGAGTTCATCTCTCAACCTTTCTAACTGAGGAGAAAAGTGGCCGGAGGGGAGAGAGAGCATAGAGGTTAAATGGGCCTCATCTCTTCTCCTCTTGTGTTTGTGGCCTCCATCATGTCTGAGTCCGCTGTCTGTGGTATGTAGAGCATGGCTAAGTCACACGCTAACATGTTCCATCTACCGCAGGTGGTTTCAGTGGGACAACTCTGTACTTTTCTTTTTTAGGGGAAAAAAACATCTGTTTTCTGCCACTGAGCACTGTAGCTTTATGCTGTTTTAAACACTGCTCAAAAAAATAAAGGGAACATTTAAACAACACAATATAACTCCAAGTAAATCAAACGTCTGTGACATCAAACTGTCCACTTAGGAAGCAACACTGATTGACAATCAGTTTCACTGCTGTTGTTCAAATGAAATAGACAACAGGGGGAAATCTTTGGCGATTACCAAGACACACTCAATAAAGGAGTGGTTCTGCAGGTGGGGACCACAGACCACTTCTCAGTACTATGCTTTCTGGCTGATGTTTTGGTCACTTTTTAATGTTGGTGGTGCTTTCACACTCGTGGTAGCATGAGACGGACTCTACAACCCACACAAGTGGCTCAGGTAGTGCAGCTCATCCAGGATGGCATATCAATGCGAGCTGTGGCAAGAAGGTTTGCTGTGTCTGTCAGCGTAGTGTCCAGAGCCTGGAGGCGCTACCAGGAGACAGGCCAGTACACCAGGAGACGTGGAGGAGGCCGTAGGAGGGCAACAACCCAGCAGCAGGACCGCTACCTCCACCTTTATGCAAGGAGGAACAGGAGAAGCACTGCCAGATCCCTGCAAAATGACCTCCAGCAGGCCACAAATGTGCATGTGTCTGCACAAACGGTTAGAAACCGACTCCATGAGGATGGTATGAGGGCCCAATGTCCACAAATGAGGGTTGTGCTCACAGCCCAACACCGTGCAGGACGCTTGGCATTTGCCAGAGAACACCAGGATTGGCAAATTCGCCACTGGCGCCCTGTGCTCTTCACAGATGAAAGCAGGTTCACACTGAGCACATGTGACAGACGTGACAGAGTCTGGAGACACCGTGGAGAGCGATCTGCTGCCTGCAACATCCTTCAGCCTGACTGGTTTGGCAGTGGGTCAGTAATGGTGTGGGGTGGCATTTCTTTGGAGGGCTGCATGCTAGACCTCATGTGGCTGGAGTGTGTCAGGAGTTCCTGCAAAATGAAGACATTGAAGCTATGTCTCGCTCCATCCACCAACGTCACGTTGCACCACAGACTGTCCAGGAGTTGGCGGATGCTTTAGTCCAGGTCTGGGAGGAGATCCCTCAGGAGACCATCCACCGTCTCATCAGGAGCATGCCCAGGCATTGTAGGGAGGTCATACAGGCAGGTGGAGGCCACACACAATACTGAGCCTCATTTTGACTTCTGTTAGGGACATTACATCAGTTGGATCAGCCTGTAGTGTGTTTTTCCACTTTAATTTTGTGTGTGACTCTAAATCCAGGCCTCCATTGGTTAATACATTTGATTTCCATTGATGATTTTTTGTGATTTTGTTGTCAGCACATTCAACTTTGTACAGAACAAAGTATTCAATGAGAATATTTCATTCATTCAGATCTAGGATGTGTTATTTGACTGTTCCCTGTATTTTTTTTAGCAGTGTATAATTCCAGCCAAACAGGCAGCAAAGAAGAGATCAGAAAACAAAGAAAATGAGGAAGACTGGAGGTTTCTAAGTCACAGTTACTCTATCGTTACTCTATCCTACATATGTGTGTTATGAGGTTGCTAAGCAACAACTGAGTGGTACTATTCCTCATGTTGTGTACACGTGTAACTTTAAGTTTTTTTTATCTATAACTCAACAGCTCAATCATTAAAAAAGAAAGATTTGTGGCATTTTTCTACTTTAATCATGTTAAACATTTATTTTGAGTGAAAGTGCCGTGGACACTTGGGTATGAAGTATACCAGTAATGTCTAGATCAATGATGAATGATCCTTAATTTCACATTTAAAACTTGAATCAGTTTCTATAAAAACAAAACAATGGGCTTTAATATAAGTTATTCATTGGAACGATGTAAAATGAAACTGGTTTACCTCTGTGCAGGACAGCAAGCCTCTGTGAGGTCATGAAGCTCCTAAATACTCAAACTTCATGCCGACATGATGCTGGCGAGAATAATACATCACACCAGCATAACTTCATTCTTGTATGACAACAATCTCAGCATTCGTTAAACATTTTCCCTAAGAATATAAAGACACACACAGATAGTCATCGTTTTTATTATATTGCTGTTCTATTGCTTTTTATCCTTTAATCCCAAAAACGCCATATCTACACTTAATTTTAGGCATGTGTGCTGTGTGTATGAAATTTGCTTTTACACAACATGGCTCAGGATGCCACTGATGTTGACTGTTTTTAACTGCAGTTCTCATGTGTATACTATAGAGAATGTAGATCCTCTGAACTTGTAGATTTCTAAAAATGGTTCCAACATTTGCAAATCCAGCATGTTTCACAATAGACGGAGCCTGAAAGCTCGAAGGATAAAACAGAGCAACTTTGCTTTACTCTTTCAAGCCTTCATGTTATCTGCTGAAATTCTCACTGTTGCTCTCCCACTGCTGGACTGACCATCAGACACATGTCAACTTATTAAAGAACATCTTTCCTTTAAAATGGCTTCTTACAGCTCTGTAAGTAATATAAGTGATATAGCTATCTTTGATTCTTCTTCCCTCAGTAACAACTTCCACAATAAAGAGTGTCCTTGTTAGCGTAAGCTGTGGTGATCAGAAAAGGTTTGGATGTTTGAGTTTTGAAAAGGCCAGTCACCAGTCAATATTTCTTGATTTCTTGGAGCATTTCTCCTTGTAGAAAGTATCCCATTGAAACTGTAATACCAGTTTTGCATCATCCTTTTCATCCATGAAGTAAAACCATATTGGAAAAGAAATGAAAACTGATTTCCCAGGAGTACGATTTTGATTTCAGATTAAATTCTGATTTTGATATGTTTAAATCTTTAGTAAATCTATTAGTTCGCTGACTGATGACCTAAGAAAATAAACGTAGTCATTTATTTGTGCATTAGCATGCAGTATAAAGCTATTTTGTTAAAGGAACTATCTCTAATCCTGAACAAATTCGAACCATGAGTGAGAAGAACAGTGTAGTTTGAGGTGTAAGCCCCGCCCCCAACCGTTTTCCCCCACAAAAAACCCTCCTCCTCTCCTTCCTGGTCTCCTCCCAGTCGACATGCACGAGACTAAACACGCGGCACAAGCTCGTGCACGGTCCTCCGGAAGAAACAAGGCTTCATCGAGGGACTTTATCTTGGATAAATTATATTTTAGGCAGTGGAGGTATCGCTACCTTCACTCGTGCTTCGGCTCCGCCCCTTGTTGTGCCATTGGTAGAGAACAGTCGTGACGTGTTGTCCCCAGTTCACTGCTTATTCCCACTAAAAAAAGCCTGGATTCGCTCGATTGCACAATCAATTAGTCGATTGTTATTATCAAAATGCATCTTTTAGTTCATAATACGTTGTGTAAAAAATTTTCTTAACCAGACCAAAATAAATTCAGGTATAGTTCCTTTAAGGTTGTGCTTCTACATAAATGTGTTTCCTTCATCAGCCACCGGCTTGGAAAGAAAAATTTTACATTTTTCTTACTGCTTCCTCCTTTTTTTAGGATTGTCTCCATGTTTCTTTGTGTGTGTGTACATTTGTGAGAAATCTTTAACCAACCACTGAGCCCGCAGGGCCTCTGAGGATAAAACACATTTTCTCTCGCACTTTCTCTTATCTTTCTCTCTAATTTTGTCAAACACACATACACACATTCGTATGCACACAGGCTCTCAACACGGTAGGGTTATTTTTCCATGCAAAGACTGTAATGTGTGCTGAGCGGTGCAGTGATATTCAGCTGAAAGGGGGGGATGGTTTAAGTTTTAATGAGTTATGCAGGAGGAAGCCCGTTATTTTATTGGAAATACTTGGGTGCACAGGGCAAAATCTATAATCCTCTTTATTGGAGGGAGTCTCTGTGGACGTCCTATGGGACTGCCATGCAGTGTGTGTGGGAGTGGTGGAAATGATGGAGCTGCCGTGAAATCTCTTTGTTCTCATTCAGGAATATTTCCGTTTGAGCTCACTGGGATAATCAGCTGTGTCTCATGTAAAGGAATAAGTTCATGATGACTTATTTCAGAATTCAATTTGAGCTTCGAGCATCAAAAGCAGATATTTTTCTTTACTCGTCTATATGATTTATGTACGTGGGCTTGTGAGACCATGCTGTAATAGGACATGATTAAAGTCAGAGCTGCAGCCTGCAGTGAACATGAGCCCTCATGAGGCAGCAGCAACACATTCTCCCACACTTGACAAGTTATAATTTAACACAATATAAGAGCGAGCCTAAGAATTGCTCCACCCCCAAAGACTATACACAGCCCCTAGCTTAAGATTAAGGCACTTTAGATGTTTTTATTTCTGTCTGTCATCCCTTTCATGACCACAGATTCATTCTGCACTAATACCATGGGCCAAAAATAAAGCTGGATTCATAAAACCAGGATAAAAAAATTCCAGCAGCAGATGGTCTGACCCCCACGGAGCCCTGAACTAAACATCATGCAGGGCATCCCAATTCCCTTAACTGCATCCCAGTTTCATCTAAGTCCGTCTAGATGAAGACATGAGGAGCGTGTTAATGAAAAGAGCGAAGAAGAGAAAATGTGATGCGTACACTGAGGTTTAAGACATCTGAGTCTCCTAATGGAAATGAAAGAAGACTGTCTTGCAAAAGTATTGATATCCCTTGAGCTTTTTCACAATTTGTCATGTTCCAACCTCAAGCTTCACTGCATAGTAATTAGAATTTTTGTCTTAGACTGTGCAGGATCTAGAAAACTATAGTAATAATTAATTATTAACAATGAATTTGTGATAATTTAATAAAAATATGAAAAGTGTTATGCATTTGTATTCAGCCCACCTTAGTCAACATTTTACCAAACCACCTCTTGTCACCATTTAGGATATGGCTTTACCCATTTCCCACATCTAGAGACTTACATTTTTTCCCACTCTTGTTGCAAATTAGCTAAAGCTCAGCTTGAATGCTTCATGAAAAACAAAGAATAAAACAAAAAAATAGTTCTAAAATATCTTCTTGTCTTTTTCTGAGCTGAATATAGGGTTTCACCCCTAGTACCCAGTGATGACTTGTGAAGATAGAAAAAAAATACTTGTATAGCTGACTACAGCTTAAAATATAATGAAATGGCATTTACATGAGCCCCCTTAAAAATGTTTTGAACCTGGATTTGTTTGGAAGAAACTAGCTTTGTTCTTGGTTCTGCTTGGATTAGCGTTAGCATCTGGGAGCAACTAAGCTTTAATCACAGCGAGAGCTACCTACTGCAGCTGAGATGAGGACTGATCAGAACCTTTTAAGATAACTTGCTTCAAAATAACTGAAGCATCTCTTTAGGACAATGTCTTAAATGTTATAATGCTGACTTATTACTTCCTAATATTTAGTTATACTCTATTTATATAACTCTTGGACAAATAGGAATCAATGAGGCTGCTCAGTGGCAGGTGAACACAGGAAGAAAAGCAGAAGTAGAAACACAGCTCTTTCAGAAGCTCTGTGGGCGGGATTCTGTGCATGTATCTTGGAACATGTCAGCCATTACATTATAGTACTGTGTAGGGACCCACTTTTTCAACTACAACAACAGCAATTCATTAGGCAATTGACTTCATTAGGCCTCTAAGCGTCAGCTATAGTGTTTGACACAGGCTGTCTGTAGAAGGTCATGTAAGTCCTGCAGATGTGACCTCTTTTTTTCATGTCCACAGTTTATATTTAAACCTAAATCATCACCTCAAACCCATGTTTGTGTATTTTCCCCCCTAAACCATCAGAAACCATTTTTGCGGTGCGACAGGGCACACTGACCTGCTGAAAGAGTTTTATACCTCACCTACCTGCTCAATGATTGGAGCATGTCTGTACACAGACTTATATGATGATGGATGAAATGCAAGGCTTCGAGGCTAATAATGTCTGTTTTATGTAAACAGTCAGTATCGGACCACTTTAAGCCGGCAGGCATAACGAACTACCTGTCGTGAGAATAATTCATCTGTATGAGGTGATTTAAGGCCTGTACAAGATTAGATAAATTTGTTTTTTCACTCAAGGTGGTGAAAACAAGAGCAACGCTCTGTCTGGCCTGGACATTTCACAAGAACTCTAGTGCAGAACTCCTGGGAAGTCCGCATCGTTCCCTCCTACTGCAGCGTTTGTCAGGTAGTAGCCATGTCCACTTAACATTTCTATCCAGTCACCCAATAATTCTTCAATACCAAACAAGAAAAAGGTTTTGCCCATACTATGTCTCAAGAACAACTGTAACTCTTAAACCAGGCCTGCAAGAACAGAACAATGTCATTTGTTCTCTGTTTATTGAGATAACAATTAGGCCTTTTCTCTCAAGGTAATAAAGCTATAAACAGACAACGCAACAACTATCTTTCTGTATGGAATGTGTACATTCTCCCCCTGCATGTGTGGGTTCTCTCTGGGTACTCTGGCTTCCTCCCACAGTCCAGAAATATGACTGTTAGGTCAATTGGTCACTCTAAACTGCCCTTAGGTTATGAGTGTGCATGCATAGTTGTTTGTCCTTTGTGTCTCTGAGTTGCCTTGTAATGGACTGGTGACCTGTCCAGGGTGTACCCCGCCTCTAGCCCAATGACCTCTGGAGATGGGCTCCATTTCCCCCGTGACCCTGCAGGGACGAGTGGGTATAGACGATGGATGGATAGATTTTGTCTTAAAGTATTCATGACAGCACTTTGCTATGCGAGGTCATATGTAATTCAGCTGGACATTCATGTGTTACCTTAACTAGTCAATCATCTACAAGGCCTGATTTCAGCTGGATTCAGTGAGGTTTAATGCAGCCAAGCAGCCGCCCAGCCCATGCATCAGAACTAAAGTGAGTGCAGCCAAGTGTTTGGATTGCCACTTACAGAGCAAACCAGCCCTTCTGTGCACATCACATCAAATAATGGACTCTGCCGGTCCTCATTGTTCTTTGTGAAAACCTTGATCACAGACATTTTCCAACAGTAAAAGCTTAAAACTAGCCTCTGTTTGTTACTGAGAATAGGTTTCAGTTTCAGATCAGCACGAAGGAGGGAGCTATGATTTTGATACTGATGAAACCTCTATTGAATCATTGTGAGAAAAATAATCTGTAATTAAAAAAGATTTTGGTATTTAACTCCTGTCAGAACAGATTTTAATGTTTCATCCAATTCCTTTAACAGATGTTTTGAATAATCTTGTTAAAACGTCCAAAAAACACAATGTTCTAATTGGTGGTTTAAAAATCTCTAAGGATTCCTTTCAGTTTTCATTGAAGGTTAACTGAGGACAGCCAATACTTCTGGGATAACTAGCTACTCACTGTGACATTAGATCTCCCAATTGGCCTTAGAGTTGATTTTCCGGGAGAAGCTGGAAATGTTGCTGGAAATGTGAAGGTCTGGGTTATTTCTCTGCCCCATCTACTGCTGTGTCTGTGGAATACAGCAAGAGGTTTAATCAATAGGATGTCTCTCCTATGTAAAATGCTAAATGCTGGTGCCTCTTGTTTCCAATTGGTGGCATTTAATAATACAAAGAGAAGACAGAAGTTGACCTCCCTTGACCTCCAAAGTCAGATCCAAGAGTTAAGAAAGATGTCACACCTAAGTTAACTTTGTTCCAGCTGTAAGTAGACAACCAGGGGAGTTTGCTAATGGCAGTGCTCAGGTACTGTGCTTTAAATGTTAAAAACAAATTAATCTTTTATTGAGGCAGCATAATGTCCCACTTGAAGTTTGAGACGAAGCCTGCCTTTTATTAGACTACATGTATTCAGTGGGGGGGGGGGGCTCACATGTAAAGAAATTGGTTTTGTTTTTGTATATGTTTGCTACAGCTGATCTCAGTATCTAGGAACATTAAATTAATATGTATTTGCTTTGTGTGTTAGTATTCCATTCTTCCTGTCACTCATCAAAGTGAGAAAGACAAAGAAAAAAATCTCATTTAAGTAAGGTAGATGTGTGATCTTCATAGGTCTTAAAAACAGTTACTCACCTACACTTGCCCATATCTACAGTCAGATTGGAGACAAAATGATTATGAAGTTCGCCTTTTAAACTGGGGCTGCATGGTGGTGCAGTTGGTAGCACTGTTGCCTTGCAGCAAGAAGGTCCTGGGTTCGATTCCCAGCCGGGGGTCTTTCTGCATGGAGTTTGCATGTTCTCCCCGTACATGCGTGGGTTCTCACCGGGTACTCTGGCTTCCTCCCACAGTCCAAAGACATGCTTGTTAGGTTAATTGGTCACTCTAAATTGCCCTTAGGTGTATGAATGAGTGTGTGCATGGTTGTTTGTGTGTTGCCCTGCGATGGACTGGCGACCTGTCCAGGGTGTACCCCGCCTCTTGCCCATAGACTGCTGGAGATAGGCATCAGCTCCCCTGCGACCCACTATGGAATAAGCGGTAGAAAATGACTGACTGGCCTAGCATCGTTTATTAGCGATTTTACATCTTCCATGATTATCAGATGCTGAACTCTCGTAGGTTTTAAAACAAATCAACTGTGGTGTACTATGTTCGGCCTTTATGTTAACTTCTGAACTTTGTGCTGACACGGAGAAGAAAAGGCAGCTTTCTTTTAAATAGCTTCTTACATCTTGGGGCTTCCTCTGACTTCATGGTAGCGCCTATTGTGGTGCATTCACTGATCAGAAACAAAATCTGATTTTTGAGTTTCTGATCAGCCGGTCACCAGTCATGGCCAATCAAGCTGACAAATGACAGATTCTGATGCATCTCTAGTTTCAACTTCATCTCTTTGTCTGACGCAGTGTGTATATACACATCCATGCATGGTCTTTTTTGTTTGTTTTTGTCTTTTTTTTTTTTTGCTTACTATAAACCTGTTGTATCCTGATCAGGTTTGAACAGAATATTTAGCTGTGCAGCTCATCCTCCTTCTCCTCTTTCTTCATCCTGGTGTCATTGCCAGTGATTTATTTGAGGGCCCGCTGGAACAATGATGGTGCCAATAGGTGTGACGTGGGTACATAGCCTCAGCAGCCGCCCTCCTCACTGCTCCACATTGTGATTGATCAGTGCAACACACAAGGTTATAAAGAGACAACACACACACACATACACACACACACACACAATTAGGGGGAGGTGTTTTTGTTTTGGGGGACAAGAGCTATTGTAACAGCAGTACTGTGTGATGAATAGGGAGGTTTCTCTATGGAGACCTGGACGTTTGTCTTGGATTTCTCGCTTTGTGCTCAGTATTCAGCTGTAAACATGTGTGCTAAACAGTTTATTTTCAATCAGATAAACACGTCCAACTCTATTATGGCTTCCTCTTTTAGCATGAAGGGAAATGCATTGCTCTGTATATCATTTATAAAAATGGTTCTCTATTGGAAGCTTGTTGCTTCCTTCATTTGTCTGCTGCAGTTTAAATCCAGTAATTATGAAGGAGTCGGATCATCACTTTGGTTGGATTTAAAATCCATTCTGTTCCTAAACACTCCATAAACACTCCAAGACAGCTGAAAATAGAATAAGTGGATAACACCACCATACAATATTGGCTGGTGTTTACAAATCTGAATGTGTGTTAAAGGGGGATTTCATAGGTTATTCTGTGTCTTTATTTCATTTTAGCAATTTAAACCGGTGCTTAAATCCAAGCACTTATAAATACCTCAGCACCCATTACACATTGTGATCATTCCATCGAATACTAATAGCGAGCATGCTTATAATTAAACTAAATAATATTCTGGTCATATGTATTTGGTTGTATTTGGTTTGGTTTAAACTACAATTAAAGTTTAGCTCAGTTTATTTATGTAGTGCCAATTTACAAGACAACCATCAATCATAACAATCGAAGAAGGTGCAGTGGATTAGATTGAGTCATTGATTAATATATTGTTGCAGCAGTCCCCTATGCTAAAATATTTTAGCTTGTTTGATTAAAAAAAAATATATATATAATCCTGATTATTTAAAATTAATATTCATTGTGTTGAAGTGCAATAAATTTTTCTTAAAGAACAATGAATTGCCTGAAACACATTTTTTCCCTGATTTCTTCTTATTCAGTCTACCCTTTAAAAAAGTACTGTATGTATTGAAATGTATATTATTAAAAAGAAAACACAAATAAAAAAACTATGTTGTACCTTTTTGAAAACTAACAAAAAACTAAACTGAAAGTACATAAAGATACATTTAAATTTATAAACAAAATAAATTCTAAATTGCTAAATAAAGATCATCAATGATTGTCATGCATCATGTATGATAAATAACCAGACAGATTTTAGCTCACGGAGCTACTGAAAGGCATAATTTAGGGAAATATCCTTCATAAATTCCAGTCACTTTGTGTATTAGTTGCTCTAAGATCTCTGTGTTTACATTTCAAATGGTTGCATAGATGTATAGTGTGGCCAATTGGTGCAGACACCAGTAAGTGCAGGAAATCTTCCACATCATGTGTTTTTGATCTGCATCTGTGCCATAGAATCTAAAGAGATCACACAAAAACAAACTGACTCTGACTTTGTTGTTTGCTAAATTTAGTTGCTGTTGTTGCCGCTTGTGCTAGTCATGCTCCTTCACTATCTCTTTCGCTTGCAGTTTTGGTTGACTAACATTTTGTGGCTAACTTTGAAGTCATCATAATTTTGTGGTTCCATAGTGTTGACAATATTCCATTTCTAAACCTCTTCATCTACTCTTAACATGGGTGTGCACCATGGAGATGTAGTCTCCCCCTTCCTGTTCATTGGGGTCACTGTGCAAATGGCAGCAGGCGTGTATACTTAGACCTAAACCAGTTAGTGACGGATCTTCTGTTTGCTTAACAGTACTGGTTTTTCTGATAATGATATACGTGCTGCAGATATCTCAAACAGCATTACCTTTATGCTGCCCACCTTTATACCCTAATTAGTTTTGAGAAGACGAATATTTCACAGCCCACCATTTATTTCGAGGGTGCATCTGGAGGAAGCTTTACCTCCCTAAAGACCAAGATGCACCCCTTCTGCACTTTGACATCTCCTATCCTTTACAGATCTAAGACCTGCGCCATTCTCAAACAAGGTCTTTGCAAACTCAGACTGATTAAGACACAAATGGGGTAGGAATGGGTACCTTTCACATTTGAACCGATACGGTACCGATACCCAGTACCTGGAAATCGATATCGGTACAAGTTTTCAGTACTTCTGTGTGTTCATGTGGTAATAAATGTTAATTAGTTTAGTCAGGCAGTCATTTTCTACCGCTTATTCCATAGTGGGTCACGGGGAAGCTGGTGCCTATCTCCAGCAGTCTATGGGCGAGAGGCGGGGTGTTAATTAGTTTAACAATGTTTAAATTTAACATATTTATTTCTCAATATATAAACTTTAATGAATATATCCATACAACATCCAGCTGTGTGTATTGTAACATCTCAGTTGTTTCAACCATTTTTTCTCCCATGTTGCTGGCTGCAGATGACGAGTTGCTAACTGATGCTGCGTGCTAACGTTGCTGAATGCAGGAGTTGTAGCCGTAGATCTGAGGCTGTCGAAAATTGTGCTCTCTTCAAATGTTGTGCTTCCTCAGATTAGAAGTATTCCCGCCACTGGCCTTGCATTTTGTGTCTCAAATATTGCAGCAAGTGCAATCTGCACTGCATTTTGAAAAGTGGAGCCATACTTTCTAGCGTTTTCTATCAGCCAACCTTGCTTTGACTGTAGCGGCGGCTATTGACGTCATTACGGTCTTGCGCGTGCAATGCTGTGTCTATGTCCGGCATGGAAAATCACCCACTCTTCCACTCCCTCAGTGTCATAATGATGTGTTTAGTTATCAAAACATGGTACCGTTTGATTTTATGTCAATTGGTACTGTTTACCAACGGAGTTACCTGTAAAAGTACCGAATTCGGTACCCAGCCCTAAAATGAGGTCTCCTAATCAGATCTTTGTAGTCCCTCAACATGACTCCAAGCAAACAAAACTATCATAGAATGATGCCTAAGATAAACTGAAGAACAAGTTTAGAAATACAGGCTGCAGTAGTTTGGCCACATCTACTGATTGAAAAGTCACCAGCGCACTAGAGTCCAATATAAGGGACTAAAGAATAGCCATTTTTCACAGCTGTATCAAAGCTGTCTTTCAAAAAAATATATTTTTAGAAACAAGGAGATTGTCTAATAAAGGTAAGTGCAGCAGTTTGTTAGTGATGACTATAGGTTCAACACTTGAGCGGGATTGCATTAATCAGTCATTAATACAGGAGATTTCCCAGCACAGCCTTATGTTTGTTAGCAAATATTTAACTTAAATACATCTACACTTTTCAATAAGCTCTTGTCTTGCTCCTACCAATAATGTTTTGATACAGAGCAGTTTGATGAAATATTAGGCTAACATTAGCACATATGAATGTCCTTTCTTCAATAATTCAGTTCCCAACATATTTTTTTGACAATCCAGATAATTGTGTGTGAACTAATGTTTTATACATTCAAACATCTTAACAGTTGGGGGCTAGTGTTTCAGCTGCTCTCTAATCAACTGTTTCTGGAACCAAAAGCTGTCTGGAGATATCTAACGACAGTGCTCTGAGGCGGTCCCATGACACAGACAGACAGGGAGGTGCAGCAGCCAACACAGTCTGACTTTCACAGTCAGCATCATTGTAAAGGGTAAAAAAACGAAGATTGTACAGGAAAAGCCACGGTAGATAAACAAAACACCGTGCATGGTCTCTAATACTGTTCACATATAAAAGCAGGCAGCACATATTGCTGTTGGAACCCTAAGCCATGGATTTCAACATTAAACTCCTGTACGGACTCTTCTGGAATTTTCAAATCAAATTGCATTAACCTACTTCTGGCACAACTTAGGAAAGGGGGGTATCAGCGGATTTCCCATGATGCCACTGGCTGTATAAAACCACCCCCTTTTCAATGCCCCGATCTCTCCAAGCCGGTTGACCATTGGACCAGGAGCAGACACAGCGCGCTGAAGTCTTTTTGCTGGCAAAAAGACATAATCTCTTCAAACTGGATCCAAGGGTGTCATACGATCACCGATCATATGCAAAGATAAGTATGAGTTAATAACTGTTTGTGTACCCAGTATTCATTCATAAAAACGGCAATTAAGGTACACGCCTGACTTGACTTTCTCTCCGAGGCCTGCTGAAGCAACGGTGTCCCAGAAAAGTCCCCAGCAGAGACGCGGTCTCTACAACCCGAGTGAAGCGGTTTTCCTTGCCTGAGAGAAGGACGACGAGTAGCCCGCATCCCGGTAACGTGCAGTTTTGGCCGGCCGACAGAACGGGCCGCCCACCCACAGCTTCGTTAGGTTAGCCGAAAGCTAACCGCTTGTTGACTGTGGACGTTTCTTCAAACTTCACCCCTTGGACAATGTTTCCTCACCACGGTTCATGAGGTTAGGTTTTGGGCAGAATAACAGTCAGGATGAAATTATCTAAACGTTTTTCATTTTATGAAGTTTGGTTTTGTTGTGTGAAACTGCTACCTTAGTGCTAGTAGGCTGCACACGTGATCAGCTTTGTGTTCTGTGTTTTTAAAGTTAAGACAAACTTTAGTTAAAGGGTGATTTTAAACACAGAAGGTTGCTCATAACACGCCGTCCGCGCTTATGCAGTTTAACCCTTTTATTGACCCTTGTATTTTAAAGGTATGTGTTTGATTCTGGTGCTAAGCTAAGCTATCAGCCTCCTTTGTTAGATTAACTGCTAACAGCTTAAGAACACGTGCTTGCTGCTACAGAATATTTAACAGGAAGGTTTAGTTTTCAAGTTAGTGAATAATAGTCTCTAAACATTATTTTACTAAATCTGATAACTAAGTAGACACCATTAAGACCCATTTCTCCAGTAAGATTTGGCTCTTTTCCAAATATTATTTTAATAAATAAAGGCAACTAATTAGACACCATTGAAAAATTATTAATCTAGAAGGTTGGTTTTATTCAGCAGATCATTCTTGAAAACATTATTTTGATAAAATAATATTTTATCTGGTCTTGCATTGTGAATGGTTGTCTAAACGTTTGCTAAATATTGTCTAAGTTGGTTCCAAGACTAACTTAACTTCATTTCCAGATTCTTCAAGATAATCCTTGGTTCTCAAACATAAATAACATTGCATGGTAATGTTGCATCAGTCTTTTGGTCATGATTTTTATTCACCTTTAATCAACTTGTTTATATTGTACATAGCCCATTAGTCTTCCTTATTCTTTAATTCTGCTTGGTAGTTTAGTTGGATTGTTTTAGCATAGTAAAGAGTTTGTTGATTGAAATATTTTTGACTTTGAGTTGACTTATTTTTGTTAATAAATTCTTGTATTTTAGGAAATAGTGTGAATTCATTCCATGTGTGTGCAGAGTTTATGCTGTTCAATAATGTCAGAGCTTGGCTCACACCTTTCAATTTTGTCCTAATACCATCACCTTACTGGGCTGGTATTCACAGGACAACCCTAAACAGACCGAAATATTATTTGATAAAATATTAAAATATTAATGTTAAATATTAAATAATATTGTCAGATTAGTAATCACAACATTGCAGAGGGTGCAGCTGACATAATTTCAGACAACAGCGACAGATTAAGGGATGTTAGACATGGACTGTGTGACAGGTGGTTTCACCTTTTTGTTGACAGTCTTGGAACGTTTTGAACTGGAACTGTGGTGTATTTTTGTCCCATGTGCTGCTTTGAATGCCTTTGTTATTTTCCAGACATTTAGTTTTATGTTGACATTCCCTTAAAATGTAAAATACATGCCTTTGAAAACTCAACCATTTTTTGTCAGGACATAAAAATGCAAAGTATAAAGTAGAAACTTATTTTATTTTCCCAAATATGGATCATCTTTTTTAAAATCAATGTCCAGAAACAATTGGACAATTAAAAAGAGTAAGCTGAAAAGGACCAGCAAATCATCAGTGGTTCCACTTGAAGAGCACATGTCAGTCATCTCAACGGTGTCCAGTGTGACAGCCTACTGACGCTGTCCTCATGCAGGGAGAAGCTGCTGGAAAACTGGACTGCTTCATTCCAGTCTGGACTGCTTTGGCTCGAGACGATTTCTGCCATATGGCCTGCTCTGGCACTGACACCCTGTACTCTTCACTTGGCTGAACATTAAACAGCAGACAGTCACTCTCTACTCAGAGGCTGTACTTTAATTGTCATCTGCTAGTTTTAAGGTCTTTAAAACAGTTTTCTTGCACTTTCCTTAGTCGACAAGAACCAGGAAATGATCTCACTTACACAGTCATTATCTCATCAAGGTTCAGTTTTACACAACCTACTTTGAATATGGCTACTGACAAACTGATTGGGCTTTTGTTTATACTTCAAATTGAATTATACAATTTAATCAACCAATCAAGGGTCCTCTCAAGAAATGAATGTATTCTGTTCTGTTCATTCACATTGAGACTCTTCAGTCACTAAACCAATAAATGTTGTAACTTTCACTTATCTCATTTTAACAAAATACAATATAACTGACACATGCTCCATAACATGATGTACATTAGTAACATGCAGGTGTATCTTCTTCCGTAGAAGATCTGTACCGTCTGCGAGTTGATAATTAAAACTCTGCTGTATAAAGTTTGCTTGTCTCTATGTGCCTTTGGGCCATGTTCACACTGCCAGGACAGCAGGACCAGTCTCTATCCCCTCATTCTTTTGCTTCTTTAATGTGAAATACTAAAAACCAATCAGAATTGGGTTTCCTTTCATCACCAAATAACCTGTCATAAGAACTTTTGGGGGATCATCTGGAATTCATCATATGGCTCCCCACCAGGCAGATATATAATACAGATAATTATAAATAGATATTGTTACATATGTGATATACATATAATATTACTATTTCTATTATAGTGTGTCATGCTATTTCAGATATTCAGTTTCAAATATAAAACAATCATTGGTGGGTTTCTACTTAGTTCAATACTTCATTATATCTGTCAGTGTGATGATATTTAAGTTTGTTTGGGTGCAATGTTCTGAATATATAATGAATAAAAATCTGTCATAAGTCTGTAACTTAATTTTAATATTTGCTGTTCTGTTGATTATTTAGGTTGCTTGTCTTTCAGATCCTGCTTGTTTCCATGTGTTCTGGTATTCTTGGTCTTGTTCCCTAATTAACATTTTCACTGAGCACCCTGTCACACCTGGTCTCAGATCAGTAGGATATCCCTTGTTTAGACACGCTGTAGTTTTCTTTGCTTCCTGTTTTGTTGTCCTGTTTGGTTAGCTCCTTTTTAATTTTACGAGTCTTCCACAAGCCTAAAACAACTGATGTTAGAAAAAACTACATTTTTAGACGTCACTGCTGATATGAGTTCATGCAGATTCAACCATACTGTCAGAGAGGTCATAAAGATGAAGCGGGCTTTTTTTCCACCAGCTTTGACAGATAATTTGTTGTTCCTCCCCGCACTTTTTTACTGCTTCTGTTTCTATGTGGGTTTCTCTTGCTCCACTCTTATTTAGAAAGGTCAACGCTGCCCAGCTGGTGCTCAGTGTGCGCATCTGTGGTCAGCGCTCTGTGCTCACCCTCAGGATGCAATAAATTGTACTGCTGTTTTATTAGCGACTCACCTCCTCCATCAGCTTGGAGTCCTGCACATGCACATTAACATCCACAGAGCCAGTATGTTGCTTCAGGGACTGGGAGGGATGAGATGATGTCATGGCTAAAAGCTGAACAAATCTCACAATGCACATTTATTTCATTAGGATGCTATGAAAGCTTCAACAAAGAATGGTTGAATAAGTAGAACCTCCCTGTTTGTTTCCACAGAAACCATCAGACTTGAGGTGGTGCTGCACAGCAGTAAGTCAAGTTTTATCTTCATGCTTCATTGTTTTCTTAAAATGTTTATGCTCATTGTAACCATGTTGATGGTGTGGCATGTTAATGGAAAACTATCGTTGGGTTCGATCAGCTGGTGGGATGGCTAGTCTTGCTGCGATGCAGTGTTTTTCATCCAGCCTGCATGCTGCTTTGTAGGTGGAGTCTAATGCATTCAGCTTGTCAACCCTTTCTATCGGTACTGTAAAGCCAGGAGGCATGTAAGCACTTACTGTCACTCATCATGCAGGGGGGATTTTCAATGTTTGGTCTCCTGCATTTTATTATTTCATCAGTCCAGCTTGTTTTAGTTGAGGCCCAAATTTGAAAGCTACTGCAGTTTTGCACATTTATGTTTTGCTGAAAAAGATAAACTTCTGTTTCCTGAGTGGGAAGGATGCAATCTCTGCAAATCAGAACAGGGTTTTCCTAAAACATTTTCCAGGTATCAGCAACTGAATGAAGATTTGGCAAACTTACACAACAACGATTAATTAGTGACCTCCTATCAGGTGAATGAGGTGTCATTACTTACTGTATTTACAATTGTCCTTAGCCAGGGGTTTAAACAATATTTGGACATAAAGTGGGACACATTGATGCCTTGGAAATATCAGACTTCCACATACATAAAAAAAAAATATCTGCTTCTCAACCTGATCAGCTATGACCAGTGACCAACCAGTAAAAATTGCACCGATCTTTGTTGATTTAGTGAACGCACCATACCTAAGTGCTAACATTTGGCACCGACAACAACACTCTTTGGTATGGAAGTTGGGAATTGAAGGAAACTGACTCAAAGTTTACATTTTTCAGCATCACTAAGTTGTTTAAAATGAAATGAAGACATTTTGGCTGTTTATTCAGACTGCTGCAACAAAAAGCTAGACTTCAGTGAGTGGTGGTTCTTTCGCTTCTTTGGGGCGTTTGGTTGAAAGCACTATAGGTCCAATCGACCCATTGCTGACTTCACCAGATGAAAGTAACTCTGAATATATTACATCAAAGCTTATCTGTGCTGTTTTTGTCCATCCTGGTCTATCACGGAATACAGTGGATTTGGAAATGTTGAGTCTTTTGGAAATCTTGTGGTTAAGGTAAGGTCATCATTCTGTAGGGAATACTCACTGCAGCAGTCATAAGACAACACTCAATATAATACAAGCAACGTAACCATTTTATTCTTAAGAGTATCAGTTCAATTAGACCAAATTGCATTTATTTCTCTATGAGCAAAAACAAAATGTTAGTCTACTGCAATTTGGCCTTGGTCGCCTGTGCCTCCGACCAGATGGGAAGAAAAAAAAATTCCTATCTAAAATGAATAGAATAGATACTTCATCGTCCCAACAGCAAAACGTTGCTCAATGAGTAAATACTTGGCTCGGGCTACATCAACTTCTAAACAACTTAACAAAATGAAGAAAAACAAATAAAACACACAATGTAAAGACAGAATCAACAGCAGCAACATCCTCTGCAATTCAGTGCATATTAAGCAATTTTACACCATGGTTTTCCCAATTTCAGTAGATGTAATGAATACATTATTACTTTAAAACATGTTCTCATGAAAGAGACATACAGGTTCTAACTGCTCAGACCTGCTGATCATAAAATGAACCTTTTTAAAACCTATTGCTTCAACATTTGATTAAGAAACTAATTGCTTTTAGTAAACAAGGACTGTTTTGTTCTGTTTATCTGCAGCTTCTACCTGAGTGTAACAGTGTAGGAGCAGCTTCAGATCAGCAAGAATACTCTGCTCTGTTAGCAGATCTCTGTTTATAGATTGGTTTTAACCTATCCAAACTAATGTCCAGCAGCTTGCTGGCAGTAGTCACTATTTTCCTCTGTGTGTTTTTTGTGCTTCTGTTATGCCACCAAACCAGCAGGTAACACAAAAGTTAGAAAAACACTCTCCACAAAATGCTTTAAAATGTTCATCGCTAGTTAAAATTGACCTTACCTTTTTTAATGTTTGACTTTGCCAAATTTTAAGGACTACTGCTGGATGCCAATAATCTAACTGTAGGCAACAGAGGACATACACATTACATTGCACATTGAGAGATTACCACTGGGAGAGACCATGCAACGGCTTCAACAAGCTTTAAGAATTATCTGTAAAGCTCTACGTTTTTGCAAACCCTTCCTGCAGTTGAGTTCAGGCCAAAGGTGAGATTCTTATCCACCACAGTTTTCCAGCATTTGTAACAGCCCTCGCTCTCAGTAGGTTTACCTTTTATTGTAAATGGAGCTGCTGAATGGATTGGCTTCCCAAAGTCGATGGCTTTGTCTTTGGTTTTGTTGACATTTATCTTTAGGAAATTAATGTCACATAAATCCACAAAGTAACCAACCACTTGCCCATACTAAACTTCTTCATCCTGTAGCAGACTAATCGAAAGTGTCATCTCCAAACCTAAGGAGGTGTCTGTTTACTTCTTAAGTCATTGGTGTAGAAAATGTATAGTGATTGGACACACATCCTCTGGGTCAATCTATGGATGACAGCAGCTTCTAGGACTGGACCCCTAACTACATTGAGCCTGCATGTTAAAAAGCCCAGTGTCAATTTCACCAATTCAGAGTTGGAAATAAAAGTAGACAAAGGTTTGTTTGCCAAAATCTGGGGAAAACATGTCTAGAAGTTCTCTAGGGGGTCAGGGTTTGATATGCAATCAGGCCCTAAACGTTAGGAGTCCAAACGTCTTTGATTCATTTCTCAAAACTTTTCATCCCAATTGAAGTCAAAGCTGCTGGCTGAAGTCACTTAGCAATGGTAGCAGTGCGAATCACTAATATGAATTTTCATGATTTGAAAGTGTTTGAGTTTTTTTTAGGGTTGTTCCTCTTTTCATGATTATTTCCAGATGATGCTTTAGTTCATTCCTTTAGGTTTTATTTCTTGTCCTGTTTCTGGTGTATTTAATGTTCTGTTACTTTTGTAAGAATTTTCCTTCGGCTAGATTGTGTCCTTGAATTTCTGTTTAGTTCCAGTTATGTTTTGTTTTCTCTCTCTGCCTCTGCCATAGTAATCAGCTTCATCCGGTCAACCTGCTTATGCCTGTCAGCCTCATTGCTTTCACCTGTGTCATGCTTCATATATGTACTATTCTGTACTGTCTAGTCCTTGCTGGAGAAAACAGTTTGCCATGCCACGTCTGTGCATTACTCTTTCTGTTCCATGCCATGCCTTGCCTAGCCATATCTGTTTTGCCCATGCTCCATGCCTCATTCTCCTCACACCTGCATTATATGTTTTTGTGTTATTTTTTATTAAACCTTTTGACTCACCATGCTTCTTCTGCCTGCCTGTCTGCACTTGGGTCCTACTCCAAGGGCCACATCACCTTGACCTGTCAATCAAGATCCACAAAACTCTGATCGGTGCATCTCTAGTTGATTCTAGACTCTGCTTTGCGCTTTGGCATCAGCGTGTTTGTGAATAGTTGTTTATGGCTGTGCAGCCTGGGCAGGGCTGTTAGTGCAGCCTCCAAAATAAGAATGCATGTTTCTCTGTAAAGTCTTTGTGATGCTTATTGTTGGTGACCAATATACTTTAGAATTTGCATTTAGGTGTACAGAGACTCTTTTTAAATGTCTCTTCACATCTTCAGTGTGTTATATCTTCTAATCATAGGGTGCTGTTTGGGGGATGTACCATGATTTGATAAAATAACTTATTAGTTCTTTTTATAACATAATAAGGTTTTCAGAAAATGTTGTTTGGGTTGCAAAAATTTTTTATGGAAAACAAAAACCTTAAATGACAAACCATGTTTCTTTGTGCTCTTCCCGCCTTCTACAACTCGTGATTAAGCTGGAGTGCTTTTAGTTTCACTGGAACAGAAGGGGGACACGGAAATTATTTGTCTCTGGTAATTGCAGAAACAGACTTGTTTTGAAATTGGGATCATCTGTTTTATCAGGAATATCCAAGAGTTAAAATTTCAAATGTGGCTTTTATCCGCTGACTAATCAACCCTAGAGCAAATGGATCATTAAAAAATTTTAAACATTTAAGCCTTTTTGAAAACACACCTTAAGGGACATGTAAAACTCTTAAAACTGTAATGAAGCATGTTACTTCAGGAAATAAAATAAAAATAAAACACGCTCCTCTGGCTCCTCCCAGTGGTCCTACTGCCCCAGCCAGGGGCGCTGTATAGGGAAAGAAAGTTAGGATGGTTCAGTCCACCACCTGTTTCTTCAGAAAGCTGCAGACAGTGAGTGTATTTTTTTCACCACTAATCTAATGCCATCACCTGTGAGTCTACAGTTTTGGAGATAAATTAGACCTGCATGTGGGGCTACAAAAGGGACACAGTGAGTAGTGGAGGATTGGTAGTAAAATCACATTTCCCTTTATTTTTGGTGAAATCACCGAAAACACCTTCAAGTAAAACAAATGATGAGAGGCCAACTAAAGTAATGTTTATGATGCTATTAGAAATGGTATTACAATATAGGAAATACTATATAATTTTTGTATTTCATGTGCACTACAGAGCCAGGTCCAGAATGATACCCAAAAATATCATTAAAATGCATAGTTTTATGTAAAGCAGTATCATAATTTTCCGCCGGCCTTATGGTGGGTCCCAGTAACATTTCTTTTCATGGGGCCCAAGATCCCTGGCTACGACCCTGGTCCCAACTTGCATCAGGACACAGACAGTATACCAACAGCAGACATTAGAGTATGATTTTTGTCAGGACTAATTTCAAGCTTTATTTACATACTCATTTTTTGTACTAATTTAGTAATAGTTTATTACTATTTTAATAATAAACAGAAAATGTCAGAAATAAAGACAAAGGTAGGTTTTAAAATTCTAATAGACAGGTAACACATATGTGCTAACAGGCAGTACCGGGGGCCATCATCATTTAAGCATTTTTACAAGATGGAGAAAAGATTGCCAACAGTGGTGTGAAGTTGACTTGCATTATTTTCTGGTTGGACCCACACATACTGGCCCCTTTAAACAGTACTGCAAATGGGATTAGTTGAGAAAGTATCATTATTAATCCATTAAGTCCTGGAATTTAGTTTTTAGTTTATTAGAATATTTCAAAATAAATCTTCAGTCATTGTTAATGTTTTATTGCGTATTATAACTTGTTCTTTAAGTTTATATTTCATTTTGTCCATATGGCCCAGCTCTAACTCCGATACATATTATTTTGAAATGCACCCAGCTAATAGCTGGGTTCAGAAAGGGACTTTCCAAATGTCTTGTTAATAAAGACTGATAGAAAGAGGCACTGGTATCTTTTTTACCATAGATATAGTTTTCTTCTCTCCTTCTTGTTTCACTTTTTGTCTCTCTTTTCTTTCTAATATACTGGTACATCTCCAAAAATTAGAACATTGTGTAAAAGTTCAATATTTTTTGCCAAAATTGAAATGTTTATTTTATAGAGATTCATTCTAATTTTTTTAGATGTACCTGTAGTACAGGTACATCTCAAAAAATGTTGGGTTTTCTTTACCTTTAAGCCATAATCATCAAAATTATGAGAAACAAATACTTGTAATATATCACTCTGTGTAATGATTCTGTATAATATATGAGTTTCACTTTCTGAGATTACTGGCAAAAAATATTGAACTTTTGCACAATATTCTAATTTTGTTAGCTGTACCTGTATTTTGTATTATCCTCGATTGGTTACCTTGTCTTCTTCACTTTAAACAAACACTGTATTCCTTAATTTCTCCTCTTATCTGTTACTTCTGTGATTTACTGTCTTCTCCACATTTTCCCTGCTGCTTGATGCTTCTTTTATCATTATCCACCATCATGTTACCTCTCTTCTTCTTCCTCATTTGCCCTCCAGTTCTCATAATTCCCTTTCTCACCTCACCACCCTTCCTTCCTGCTATCATCTCCTTCGTTCTTCCCTCTACCGGGACCGAGGAGGACGAGGAGCAGCAGCAGGGCCAGAATTTACATCTTGATATATCACTTTGCGGCAGCAGCGAAGGCGGTGATGGATGGCATGTTACCAGCAGCGCGGCGCCGCCATGAGTTACCGTGGTGATTACCGGCAGAGACGGCTACTCACTGGCCACTTCATCACAGTGACTGGTAGAGAGGAAGGCGAAAAAAAGGAGAAAAAGGAGAGAGGGGCTGGAAAACAGAAGTGAGAAAAACATGTTTTAAGGAGAGTGCAAGAAAAGGCTTTGGTGCCTTGCTGTGGTATGCTGTGGTTTATGAGATAACCAGAGACAAACCAGGGTTAGATTCTGAAAAGATTTAGGATTCTGAACAGTGACATTAATGTGATATCAGCAAAACCTTAGCCAGAGTCCAGACAGATTCTGGAGGTTCTAGTGATGACTACCAAAAATTTCACAGGAAATTGGCTAAAGTGACATGTTGATACCACACTACCTAAAGCTATTGTCGCATTATTATTATTTTTAATATGCATGTTCTCTTGTTTAGAAATTAAATGCATTTTGTAAGATGTGAAGTGCTTTGACGTTAACAATGTCTCCCTGTTGCATATATTGCATGTGTATGTAGTGCTATGGCACTAGATTGGTGTATGGTTTAATGTTTCCTTCCTAACTATAACGGTGTTGTTGCGTATCTGTGGCGTTCACAGGGAAAGAAGTTCTGCACTACATTCATTTAAGGTTCATTCCCGACATAACATCGAACAAGCATCACCTGTTCATCCAAAAAAGGCAAATCCGTCAACCTGCAGTATTACATAAGTCATCATCTCCCTTTTGAAATGCAGTTTCACTAGATGCATTGAAGAAGAGGCAGAAGACAGGGTCAATTACCCCTGCCAAAAGTGTTAATTCGTTAATCAAATGGCAGAGTTTTATATGTGACATATACAGTGAAAGCCAAATGCTTTAGGTCGTCAGGATTGGAAAGATAATACCAGATAATATTTTTTAAATTTTTAATAATTTCTAATATTTTATAATTTTTCTAAAGTTTCTTTAAATTTAGAAGTTTATATACATTTCCCATTCTCTCCAGCAGCAAGACTCCCACAAGATGATGCTGACACTGCTAACTTCCCAAATGGGATGGTGTTCTTAGGCTTGTATGCGTCTGTCCTTCAAATATAATAATGGTAGCTGTGGACTAGCAGTGCGATTTTAGCATCTTTAGACCACAGGATGTGCCTCCTGAAAAGTAGGTCTTTGCCCCTAAGTGCATTTGCAAACTGTAATCTGGCTTTTTATTTTGCTTTTGAAGTAAAGGCTTCTACCAGTCTGAGTGACCTTTGAGTCAATGTTGGTAAGGACTCCTTTCACTGAGGAAAATGACACTGAACACACATCTTCATAAGGTCTTTTGCCCTTTGGTAATGTTGGTTCTTCTAATGTTTGATCTGGCTTAATGTTGCACAATGAGACAAAACAGGTTTGTGTCTGGGTTATGAATTAGATCTATTTAGATCTGTTTCCAGCTGTAATTGATTCTCCATATTTTCTCTGTTCATGTTATGATTGTTTTGAAATTTAACCAACTAATCCCTGGGAGCCCAGTGTGGCTGGGGATCAAACATCATGTGTTAAAACTTCAGATATGCGAAGAGGAGGAGATGCTCTGATGGGATTTTCTGACATACGGCATAGGTATGCAAGGCAGATACGCAAAGGTGTGAAGGTGGTGGAACAACATCTATAGCGCCCATGTAATCACGCTAGGTACAGTTTGCACCTTTGACTTCTCACCTTGCTGATGAAGACACATTCATTTCACCAGCAGTTAAGAAAAGGGAATGACATGGCATTACGCTACTGAGTCCTGCTTAAAAATATTCATAAATTATTTAGAAATTATAATTTCTTTTTAGTAATTTCATTTTAGTAAAAGTAATATGGTCCACAGAGGATGTCTTGTAGGTTTTTCAAATATGTCCTCATTCTGTAGGTTAGTGGAACTATGTTTTATTAAGCTTCCTGTTAAAGCTGCAGTAGGTAACTTTTGTAAAAATTTATTTTTTACTGTCACTATGTCCTGACAGTATAATATGAGACAGATGATCTGTGAAAAATCAAGCTCATCTGGCTCCTCCCAGTGGTCTACTGCCATTTGCAGAAACACACTCTTCCTAGTCAGAAACTACCAATAAGAGCAGGAGCAAGTCCTAGCAGTGTCAATCATGCTCGTGTACACGCTGCTCACACCCCTCCCCCGCACAGCGCCTACGTCGTTCAAGACTGCCGGTGTGCTGCAGCAGTGCTACTGGCTCTTTGCTAATAATTTGGAGGCTCAACGACCTACAAAGTATGGGCAGGCCAGCATATGGTTTCATCCCTACCAGCGAATGTGCCATAGCTGTTTATCTGACGTCATCGATGGTCCTGCTTACTAGCCTGTACGTTCACGGCAGGCTCTGTTGTGGAGGGAGGGCTGTAGCACAGTAGAAAGCAAGGAGGAGGCACCTGCAAGGTGTGCTTGCTCAAATGTTCAGGCTGAGTCCACGGTTTTCTTAGAACTCCCTACTGTAGCTTTAACCAAAGATTAATCAATACAACGATGCAAGCTGTTTATCGTCTCGCAGCTTCTCACATTGCAGCTCACGGAGGACTGTTTCTACTGGTGGCTCAGTGGCATCTCAGCAGCCGGATAACTTCTACACCATGCTTGCACAGTTTGTACATAATCACTCCGAGAATGCATGAAGGCCCAGCTTGTGAGTGAATTAGTAAAGGGGCTTACTTCTTTCTTAGACTGTGGAGAACCTTAGAGGCAGCCTCATTTAAGCCCAAGGTAGAATTTACAGATCTTAACTGACGTCAGTATGTAATATGTTTCAGTTTATAGAAAAGCAAAATAATGCAGTGGTAAGATGTTTAATGTCAGAGAAGGTAGTGTACATTTTAATGCCGGTATTATTTTAAACCAAATCTATGAATGACTTTTATGTAGCTGTCATGCTTGCGTATTTGTTGCTGGACCAAAGGCAGACAAGCACGGAGGAAGCAGAGTGGGATCAAAACTCGTCTTTATTTGGAGGTTCAGAGAAACCAAACAGGATCCAAAACTGGGCGAGAATCCCAAAGGAGACATCAAAGCAACATATCACGAGGACATGAAAGAGACATAACGACACCGCGTGGAACAAAGGATGAAGGCAAACTTAAATACAGACAAAGGTGGGCATGAAACAATAGGGCAGGTAATCAGAGGAACAGGGAACAGGTGAGACAAGGAGGCAGGGAAGCAGAGAGAGCAGGTGAACCAGATAGGGACAAATGAGGACATGGAAGAGCTAGACGAAGAACAAACTGTAAAATACAGAAACCAGAACACAGATCTAAGAACAGAAATACGAAGGACAGGGCAGGAAATAAACTTCAAAACTAAAAACGGAGGAACAGATCTAAACAGACAATCATCAAACCCATAAGAACACAAAACAACGCAGAACCTAGACAAATCAATAAGAAACCCAAAACACACCTGAAGCATAGAAACTAAAACTACCATCACCAGAAGTAAACAGGAAAAGCACCTGACTAAATGAAAGTAAACAAACACCAAACCAAAACTCCACATCATGACATCACCTCCCCCTCAAGGTCGGATTCCAGACGACCATAAAAGTCCAAAACAAAACAACCTACCCAGGGTGGGCGGAGGGGGCCAAGGACGGAGGGCCAGAGTCCAAAAACAAAAGAACCCAGTAGGGCGAGACAAGAGTACCCAAGTCTATGAGGCCGGCAGCGGAGATGCAGGCTTCTAGGGGGCCGGCGACGAGGATGCAGGCGTCTAGGGGACCTGCGATGAGGATGCAGGCGTCTAGGGGACCGGCGACGAGGATGCAGGCGGTCTGCGACGTGGCCAGAGGAACCCATGAAGCGAAGGGTCAGGCGGTCTGCGACGTGGCCAGAGGAACCCACGAAGCGAGAGGTCAGGCGGTCTGCGACGTGGCCAGGCCAATCCACGAAGCAAGGTCCTAGGTGGTCTGCGGTGTGACCAGAACCGCGGCGGAGACTAGGACCCAGGCAGGGCCCGCAGAGGCTTGGGCCTGGCGTCCGGCTTGGACCCAGGCAGGAGATCCGGAGGTCGGCCAAGCAGGGTGGATGACCCTACAGGAACTGTGTCAGACTCTGGTGAGTCTGGCCCTGGTGTGTCAGGCTCTGGTGAGTCAAGCTGTGGTGTGTCAGGCTTGGAGACAAGCTGAGGTGTGTCAGGGGTGGAGACTGGCGGAAGTGTGTCAGACTGTTGTGTGTTGTGTTGTGTGTCAGAGTGTGCGTCATGTTGTGTGTCAGGCTTGAGTTCCGTGAGCACCCCCCAGAGAAAACTGAGAAGGTGCTCAGGACCTGGAAGTGGAGGCAGCCCGCCCTTGGGCTCCTCCGGAATCAGGCGAGGAAGTGGAGGCAGCCCGCCCACGGGCTCCTCCGGAATCAGGCGAGGAAGTGGAGGCAGCCCGCCCACGGGCTCCTCCGGAGCATGGCGTGATGGTGGAGGCAGCCTGCCTACGGGCCAGCTGCCTGCAGCTGGCGGAGGAGGCAGGTGCTGACCTGCAGCATAACGGGCCGGTCCCGGAGAGGCACCGCCAGTCTGGTCCCCCAGAATGGAGACTGCTGCTCCAAGGCTTGTCCCGGCTGGCATGAGGACCTCTCTGCGGATCGCCGGAGATACTCCCACAGAGTGATCTGCTTCTCTCCATCTGCTTGGTCCTTGTGGCGGTGTCGTACAGTAGCAGCATTTTTCCAAATAGTTGCCCTTTTGTTGTCATGTGTGAATCCTTATATTACTTAAGCTTCACTGCATTGAGCTCAGTTGAAAACTTTAATATTTGCTTCACCTACAGTTTATGCATAATACACATAACACTACAATGTAGATTTCATTTTTACAAGAAGATATACATTCATGTTAGTAGTGGGTTTAAAGCATTGATGTTACTCTGTTCCATACTTGAATAACCTGGTGCTACGGGGAACATTCACCTTCACTATGTCTCACCCTGTGGTTGGTGAATTCATGTCTAGACCAGTCGCTGCCAGCCCTCCGGCTGAAGGAAAATCTGACATGCCCTCTACTATAAAAGCCTGAGGAGAAACAGATCGATGCTGGCCAGCTCCTGAATTTTTCTGTGGGCTTTCTGAAATGGAAAGTTACAGGTCGAAGTCTATGCCGGCAATGCGGCAGTTTTGAAGGAGGAGCTCCTGTTACTGGTTCTGCTGGACTGTAATGATTTCACAGGATAGGCTGTTTATGCAGGCGAGTGATTCCGTCCACAAACGAAAGTTTATTTTTCTGTTGTGTGTGTTTTACTGTTTATGTTGTTCTTGTAGTGCATCTTGAATTTTTTCTAAGAAGTCTGTTTGTGTCTGAAGAAGTTTGGGAAGGTGCTGCCACCTTGTTTCTATCTTAACACAGATGTTGTCATATCTGAAAACCCTTTTATTGTGGGTCAACATGTGAAAAAAAAGAAGAAAAATCAACCCCTCCCCCATTTATTATATGTGTGGCATTATTTCTGAGGTGCTCCTATTACATATTGTGTGTGTGTTGGTCTGAAGGGTGGAGAATTTCTCTCACCTTATTTTTTTCTATTTCTTTGCTGATTCTTTTCTTACCTGTGATACTGCTGGTGCATATTTTAAGGAATTGCATGCAAAAGGTTACATAAATTTATTGACTTCACAATTCCGCTTTTTCAGCCTCCTTTTCTATTTAAAAAAGCTGTGGCAGTGTAGGTTTCTTTTTTACCTTCCACATATTTGAGCCTTATGGAAGTTAAATGTCCAGCAGTGTGAATTGTGTACCTATTCTTCCTGCAGTGTCAGGGGAGATGTGTGTGCTGGTGAATAATTTACAGCCGTTTGGTTCAACCTTGAGGTGACCTGTATGGTCTGAACATGCACTGATGTCTTCGCTGCCGCCTCATATAATTCTGGTCTGAGAATGTGAGATCTGGGGGGGTTGAATTTGTCCTTCACTCCTGCTCAGTGCAGTGGCTGCAAGCAGAAACAGCAGTGTCAGATCAATGAATGTTGTCATGCAAAACAACAAAAATCCTGCTTGCACAGTGTAGGAGGCTTCCTTACAGGTGCTTTTTGCAAAAAAGAAAAGCCTCGTAGATGAGATACTGAAGGATTTTGGCTGCCTTTGACTTCACTGATGACAAGCTAACCACTCTTAGGAACGGATGACATACACGTGGGATGCATGTCTAACCTCATGTTTCAATATAGGTAGTTTTCTGTCCCAGTAACTGTACATGTTGCATTTTACATCGGCTACAGTAACATTACCTTGTTTATTCATAGCCATTGTGGCCAGAAGAGTCTTACCTTATTGATGATTTTTTTCTCAGCAGGGAGTGTCTCTGTATAAACTCAGTGGATCATCTGGATGCTTTTCAGTGTTTCCATCTGTGGGACTTTGATGCTATATTTGGGAACTTTAAGACCTTTCTGATGATCATTTCTAAAAAAGCAACCAGTGTCAAATCTAGTGACTTTTTTGGTGTTATTGGAAACTTGGAGACATTTCAAGGCACTCCCAAACGACACAATCCTAGCTGAGCAGTCGCTCCAAGCTGCAGTAGAAGCGCCTCTGCATCCAGACTGCAAAAAAAAGCTGAATTGTGCATGCATAAAAACCCCTGCTGGTTGATCCCTTACAGTAAGGCCCTGTTAAAAAGATGTAATATTTTCTTTGACTAAAATAAACTATATAAATATACTATATAGTAAAATACTGCATTTCAATTTGGCCCATTTAGAGTAACAAAACAATGTTATAGTTAATGACTTGTTGCAACCTCCAAGATGAACCAAAAGGTTCTAATCAAAACTAATCAAAAACAGATTATTAATAATTATGCCAAAAGTAATAATAGGAAACAGAATTAACAGAAGAAGGCTCATTTTAACTCCTAATTCATTCTGACTCCGTCATCCATGTGTTTTGCTCTCCGCTGCAAAAACAAGCCATTCTAGTCAGTGCGGTAATTCTCACTGGTTCAGTGGTGCTGCGGCATGAGAGCCCTCCTCCATCGTCTGTCAGAGATACTGATCGAATCTATTTTTGATGGATGACGGAGCACAAATGCTTAAATTTCAATGGGGGTAAAAGTCAGGGATGGCGGAGTTGTTATCAGATGCATGAACGGATCCTAAACGCAAAAGCGCATCCAGTGTGAGTTGCTGGGCAGTAGAATTTGCGACGAATGACACAGAACAGTCAGCCGTAACTCGAGGTTTAGATTGTTTTAATTGTTTAATCAAATGTTTAGATTGTTTTTATTGCCATTTTTTGTCTCCGACCAATTTATTCATCGAATCTACAATGTTCATCACAACGCTCATGCAGAAATATGCAAATTAGGTGATGATGTAATTTTGTGACTTCTAAAGGGTAAAAGGTCCTCTATGGCAACCCAACAGATGACTGGAAGCATGGCGTACGATAATTTTTAATTACAGAAAAGCACCAATATGATTTTTGAACACTAGGCTAATCCTATTATGAGACAACATTTCCAGTGAGATTCACTTGGCTACAAAAACCATTTTGTGAGGTAAAAAGTAATGTTACAATTGACGTTGGGTTCACAGTTTATAAGAATAGGTAAATTGAGTCATGGTGGTTTTACTGCAGCAGAGAGGTCATACTGAGGTGAAACAGCGTCAACACACTGTTTCTGAACTACTCCAGCTAAACACTGCCTACTTTGTGAAGTGCACCAGTTCCTTCTGTCCCCACAACATAATGCTCCCACCCCCAAACCTCCAGGTTAGGGTTGGGTTTTCAAGTTTGCAAGCTTCATCATTCTTGCCAAACAATTTTAAGTTTCAGTTTCATTCAGTACACTGCAAACTGTAATCATGTTTTCTGTTGCTCTTGTGGGTATGGCTTCTTCCTCACTGAATGCCTTTTAGCCCGAGACAGGAAAGGACTTGTTTGACTGTGAATAATGACACACTCTTGCCGGCTTCAGCCAGCATCTTTACAAAGTGTTTTGCTTTTGTTCTGGGGTTTATTCACATATTTCTCTCCAAAACAGGTTCATTTCTGGCATACACAACCCGTCTTCTTCCATAACTGTACGAGGGCTAAAAATTCGATAGCTGTTCATGCTTATGTATGACTGAACAGATGAATGCTGCCCCTCTCTAATAGAAACTGAAAAAACTCTTTTCCTGATATCTTGGCTGATTTCTTTAGATTTTCCTCTAAATAACTCCCATATTGTCCATTAGTATTTCCGAAACATACAAAGCCATGACATCATCACTTGGGCTTTCCCAAGTAGTTTTAAGGCATGTTAATCTTAGTTTAAGTACATTTCTGACTTAGAAGAAAGTAAAACTTCTTCTGTGAGATAAAATGTTTTAAAGGTTTTATTTTTGTTTTATAGAAGCTTTGTTCAGGCGTTCATTTGTAAAATCATGTGGTGTTTTGTTTCAGTAATGAAAGCAAACTAATGCACAGCTTCACTCATCAATCAGTAACATATTCTCTAAAGTCTTAGGTATCAAGTTTGTTTACCCTTGTTTTGTCTGACCAACCACTCACAGCTGGAACATATTTAATGGACTTTTGCACAGTACAAAAACTGAGACCTCCTCACATATAAGAAGCTTGATGAAACATGAAATATCTGAGCCTGTTTACTTGAGAATGACTGGAATATTTTTTGAATCTCATGGTGTGACCCTGAGATGAATCACTGATAGCCAAAATATAAAAGGAAATTAGGTTTTTGTCGCAATGTTAGTAAGAAGGAATACCATGCAGCAAGGCTTTCAACTTCAACATAAGCATGTGTAACGCTCTATCTCATAAATATCAGTTTATTATTCACAACAGAAACTCATCTGCAGGGTTTTGATAAAATGATGTTTTTCTGCCTGCCGTCTCTTTGATTGGGTCACAATAAAAAGCCTCCGTGCATGCATACCGACTGGCAAAATAGTAGATTAGAAACACAATGTGAAGCATAAAGGGGCTGTTCTGTTGTCACAAAGAGCCTGTCTGCGTGAGTGTAGGAGGAAGCAACGAGGGCTTTCTCTGCATAAAGGTAAACCTTATCTCCTCCTGACCTGATGCTTGCTCTGATCTCTCCTCCCCCATGTCCTTTCCCCTCCCCCCAACAGCATCAGGCTGATGTTTAATTGCTTCTTTGAATATATTGAGAAGTTGCTTCCTGCTCTTTGAATAAATGTCTCCACGCAACAGTGCTTCCATTTATAGACTGATCTGTAGTGGTATTGGTGTATGAGTCGATGTTCTACTGCGTTTGTGAGATGAACCGGCAATGTAAGGACATTTTACTTTAGTAAGATTCTTTTTTTATAATTTGTGCATCTTTATTTGTCTCACCTTGAGATTTTCTGGGCCACCGCTTGCCAAGTAAATGAATATTTGAGTGTGAGAAACATGCTACCAGGTGACCTTGCAGCAGCTTTCAGACAGAAGGAACTCTACATCATGGAACAAGCCAGCTGAATAAAATGTATTGGTTTTCAGTGTTTTTTAGATGGCAGAATTACTCCGCGCTCACATCAGAGACTTAAACGTGTGCCTTCGGTGATAAGAAATAAAAGTCCCCCGCTGCGATCCTTTCACTCTCAAGCTCTCCCTCAGCAATAAAAGCCTCATTTGGAAGAAGCTGTAATCTGTTTTCCTTTCTCTGTGTTCCATGTTATTCACCGCTGCTTGTTTTTAGAGCCTCTGCAGCATCAGCAAACTGTGGGAGGAAACAGGAATCTGAAAGTGAAATAAAGGTGTCTCTTTGCTCTTGCTGACGGAATGATCAAAGATTCCAGTTTACTAATAAAAATGAAAGGATCACAATCCGGGCTATAGTACCCTATGTTTAGAAAGTGCCCATTGCATTAACAGATGCAGTGCCCTGTTGTTGGGGTACTGTGTGGGATTTTGTTTCAGCCGCACTAATAGTTGTAGCTAGTATGCCGTTTGACCACCAGTTTAGAGAAATGACGGTCTGGTGTGCATGGTTTGCAAAACCAACACAACCCTAAAATAAAATAAAAATCCAGGTATTCTCTGAGTTTTTTAAATTTTTAAAATTTTTTTACCTTTTGATGTGAAATTCAAACTGAGACAGATACTGCATTGGCTGCTGCAGCTTTCCTTCACTCTGACGCGTGACCTGCTCTGCTCACAGGGCGCTGCTGAAAGAGTAGTTAATACATTTTATGAAGTCTAAAACAAAGTCCCAGGTTTTTGAAGCAGAAGAGAAACATTTTTGTCAACACACTGTTAACTGGAACCATGTAGAAATATGTTACGAGCCAAATTAGGAGTGGGTGCCATCAAAACAGAGAGTGAACGTGATTGGCTAAGCACTTCAGCAAACTGCCATGTCTTTAAGTTTTGTCAGCAGTCACAACAGTTCACAGAAACAATTTTATTGGCATTACAGTAAAAAAAAGCTCTAAGAGTATGACTTCATTTGCAACACACTGTTTAAACTGTACAATTTACAATATGGAACCAGTACTTTGTCTTGCTGGCTGCGGTGTAAATTATACTGAGTTTAGTGAGGTTAACCTATCCAGGTATCTTAAGTTCTGTTTGTCTTTGCTTTACACATTTTTAAGTTCTTAGAACAAATGATTGAAGCAAACAGTTCGGTCCCATTTCTCTGCAACATTAGGATGAAATAGGAATTGAATAAGGAACAAATGGCCCAGTTTTAACTGGAGTTGGTACTGGTTGGTACGAAGCTGCTGATTGACTAATAGACAAAAAGCTCATTAATCAGAAACAACCAGATGCTGACAGTTTAGGTCCTGACTATGATGTGCTAACTACAGTTATGGCACAGATTCTCTATTCGGTTCTGGCTAGTTCATTCAAATATGTTCCTACTACTTCCAGTCAAATAAAAGACATTGGTCAACTAAAAAAAATAAAAATAAACTACTTTAACCCAAGTCTGCCAGAGGTATGAATAACTTTGGGCTTATTTATATGTTAGTATATATGTTAGTTACAGTAGATAATTATAGGGTGAAATTGATTGATAGACTGTGAACATCAGGGTTAAAATAACCAGCTTCTATCTAACATACTGTATTACTGATGTTGCTGTTCCAAACTGTGCCTGGAATGGATATTGTTTTTAATAATATGAAATATTATGGCATACATATAAGTTTAAATCGAAGTCCATCATTAAGTAAGTAAAATAATGGGAAATAAAATAAAAGCCCACCATCCCTAACCAGATCATTCACGGATTTTAACATAAATCCTATGTCGACATGGCAAGTAATTTAGCATATTTGTAAAAGAGTAATAGAAAGGCCACAGCAGTCATGACATGCATGCTGCTGATTCAGTGTAACAGAATCCTTAATTAAATGGGGTGTGTTCAATATAATAGCAATGTGGAATTCAATCATTGAGCTCATTCATTCTGTGAATAAACAGGTGTCAAACATGTGGCCTTTATTTAAGAATAAAAAAATGATAGGTAATTCCAGGCATTATTCAGCAGAACAGCGTGCTTTGATTTAAAAGTTGCTTTGCCGAACAGAAAAAATGAAGAATTGCAGCTAAGAATGATCTCAAATGCTTACAAATGGAAACCAAAATCAGAAAGATGAGAAAAAAACCCAGAAAAGAGTTTGGCAAGTAGTACATCTACTCGTCAAAACCTAAATCTTGTGTACTGATGAAAGCAAGATTGTTCTTTTTGCATTAAGGGTTGCATTCAGCCTGTCAGTGGACATAATATTGAATATTAAAGCATAGAGGTACAGGCATCATTGTGTGGGAATGTTTCTCATACTATGGTATTAGGCCTATTTATCATATACCAGGGAATAGGATTCTGTTTGGATTCATCAAAATACTTGAATATGTCATGTAGCATTATGCTCAAAAAAGTCATTGAAATTGATGTTTTATCAAGTCAACCCAGCAAACACACCAGTAAGTGAGCAAAATCTTGGTTCTACTTCAACAACATTAATGTTATAGAGTAGTCAGCCCTATCCTTGGAACGTAATCCTTTGGAGAATTTGGGAGCAACACCAAGCATGCTGTTTCTGTGGTAAAACCGAGAAGTTCAGAGGAAAGGGAAATGTAGTTTAATGGTCCTGGGATGAAACACCTTTTCACAGGTGCCAGATGTTGGTTGACTCCATGCAACACAGATGTGAAACAGTTCGCAGAAACAGTAGTTATAAAACTAGTTAATAGTTTAGGGATTCATAGGAAAGCTAAACCTACAAGCATTTGTAGTTCAAGTACAAATTGAGACACTGCTATTTTCTCAACACCCTAAGATTCCCTTTACCTGACTTTCTGCAGAGCAAGAACTAATCTGATCAATGCTTTATGTTTTTATTTGGAATAGAATATACAGCGTTCCCAGTGTGTGCGTTCAAACAATTATAAAGATTTTTGAACTTTACCCACATTACCATAGCTTTAATAATGCACATCTATATGCCTCTATTCAGATGTTAATACCGACATTTAAAAATAACCCAATGGAGTTCATTCTTTCTATCATTTTGTACATAGTGCAGTTACCTTGTACTGTATCCTGCCATGAAGAACTAAAGCAGAACTGGAAAACAGGAAATGTCCACTGAGATTCAGTATTTAGATTTTCCATGTCCTGACGTTTAAGGAAGCAGCACATTCACCCAGGATTGACTATTTCATTTAACTGATGTTATATGATCAGTGGCAGTTGTATCTAAGTGTCTGTGTGTGTGTGTGTGTGTGTGTGTGAGAGAGAGAGAGAGAGAGAGAGGAACATTTATTGCTGTGTTCCTAAAGTTTGGGATCTGCCTGCTGACTACACTTTGACCATAGAAATATACAGATGTAGTCTGTGGCCCAGAGTGTGGATTGTGCACTCCACCCAGGCACGAGCCAGCAGCACTTTGGCAGGAGACTGGGCCAGACCTTGACGGAGGCTTTTATATGGTTATTGACCTGAGGGGAGGGATGGTTAACTGGAGAAAGATAAATGACTCAGACTGATTGAATAGGACTTTGCTCCTTTTTTTCTTCAAGTTTAATAAACAAACAATATGTGAATGAGAAAATCTATCCTTGTGAGGACTAATGTTAGACCTAAACCCAGGAAAGTAAGAACATCTAGATGGCTCTAAAAGCCTGTTTCAGAGCTACCCTCAGGGTTGATTCTTGGCTTTAGGATTCTGAACAAAATCAAATTAAGGTAGGGTGCTGAGGAATGAATTAAATTTGACTAGGGTCCTCTCAGAAATGGGAGTAGAAGTAAGAGTGTGCACTAAAGACAGAATGGGAGACTTTAGATTTCTTTACAGTTTAACTGATCTCAGTGTTGGGAGAAAAAATGGGGCTAATGCTCATTGAACTCAATCCACGCCCTCCCTTAAGTCTCTGACACAAACTCACTCTCACACAAACTGCAGTGTTAAACTGGAAGCCAAAACATCTGGACTTCTCATCAGATTTCTGGAGGCCTCTGCAGAGTGAAATACTTTTATTTTTACCTCGCTGCCTTTAGTCCAGTTTGAAATGTCTTTTCATGAAAAATCAGTCACAATATGTTCTGCTCTATGGTGTACAGGGGTTGGACAATGAAACTGAAACACCTGTCATTTTAGTGTGGGAGGTTTCATGGCTAAATTGGACCAGCCTGGTAGCCAGTCTTCATTGATTCCACATTGCACCAGTAAGAGCAGAGTGTGAAGGTTCAATTAGCAGGGTAAGAGCACAGTTTTGCTCAAAATATTGAAATGCACACATCATGGGTGACATACCAGAGTTCAAAAGTGTCAAATTGGTTTGGTGCAAACGTCTTGCTGCCATCCTGTGACCAAGACAGCAAGTCTTTGTGATGTCTCAGAGCCACGGTATCCATGTATGCAGCATACCACAAGAAGGAACGAACCACATCCCAAACAGGATTAACTGTGGACGCCAAGAGAAGTTGTCTGAAAGTGATGTTCGGAGTGCTAACCCGTATTGTAATCCAAAAAACATAAACCACGGCTGCCAAAGTCACGCAGAATTAAATGTGCACCTCAACTCTCCTTTTCACCAAACTGTCCGTCGGGAGCCCACAGGGATCAATAATACACGGCCGGGCTGCTATAGCCAAACCTTTTGGTCACTCATGCAAATGCCAAACGTCGTTTCAATGGTGGATAGGAGCGCAAATCTTGTGCTGTGGACAATGCGAAACATATATTGTTCTCGTGATGAGTCCACTTTACGTGTTTTTTCCCACTCCTGGGGGAGAGGTTTACGGTGTGGAGTAAGCCCCAAAGAAGCGAACCAACCCCGACTGGTGCATGCACATAGTTGAAGCATGGGTGGATCATGTGTGTTTGGGCGCCTATCATGGCATTCCCTTGGCCCCCAATACTTGTGCTAGAGGGCGCATCACTGCCAAGGACTACCGAAACCATTCTTGAGGACCATGTGGCCATCCAATGGTTTCAAACACTTGTATCCCTGAAGTCTATGATAGAATCTTGACAATCAGGCAATACACACAGCAAGACTGGTGAGAAGATTGGTTTGATAACATGAAAGTGAAGTTGAACATCTCCCTGGCCTATAACAGTCACCATATCTAAATATTATTGACGGCACTTTGGGTGTGTTTTGGAGGAGCGAGTCAGGAAACGTTTTCCTCCACCAGTATCACGTAGTGACCTGGCCACTATCCTGCAAGAAGAAGGGCTTAAAGTCCCTCTGACCATGTGGGCAGGACTTGTATATGTCATTTCCCAAGACGAATTGACGCTGTATTGGCCGCAAAAGGAGGCCCTACACCATACTAATAAATTATTGTGGTCTAAAACCAGGTGTTTCAGTTTCATTGTCCAACCCCTGTATATTTTAATGGAAAATGTAATGACTACAACTGAGCTTTGAACTTTCTTCTTGGTGTTTAAAGACAAGGGTTCTGGCCACACAGAAAACAAAAATAATTCTAGAGCCTTTAATCTAAATCAGGGACTAGTTCTATGTAGAAGTTGATAAATGTTTCTATTATTTTGTTCAATATGTTTTATGCAATTTTTATGAAACATTTTAGACTTTATAAGTGAAATTGTTATTTTGTACCCACAAACTGATTAATTTGATTAAATAAAGGATTTAGAAAACATCTAGTTTAGTTCCATTTATGTCCTTTGTTTCTGACATCACAGAGGTAGAGATGCACCAATCAGAGATTTGGGGCCAATTTTCAGTCTCTGCTTTTTGTAAAGCTCTGACCTGCTGATAGTGATTTATCTTTAAGAACAATATATTCACAGTATTCAAATGATTCTTTCTAGCTTTTTTGCCATTAAGTATTGTCATTAGGAGCAGAGGTGACGTCTCACTGTGTGTGTGAGACAGCATTTGCTGTAAAACAGGGTTTATAAATTTTAAACAAAAGACAAAATGATTTGGAGTTGATATTTTTAACTGCTTCTGGTATCTTACCTTAGCATTTAGCATGATTAGCGAGGTTAGCATCACTAACTGTAATGTAGACCCTAATCTTTGCTAGAATATTTTTAAAAGGCTGACAGAATTTCCAAATTCAGCCTGTTCCATGACAAACTGAGATTAGAAATTCAGAAGAATGACTGCTGAAGTCAGCTTTAGGTCCAAGACGGTTCACCAAAGAAGCTGAAACAAACAAAAAAAAAAGCACAAAAAAACCAAAACTGTATAAAGTAGATTAATTTTGATAAAAAATGGATTTTTAAATTATTTTTGTGTCTTACATTACTGTATTTGATTTATTTTTTACACACCTCATTAATACCTAATATAGGTAACTGTTGTGCTAACCGTGACCTGTTAGCACTCATGCATGGTTCACTCACTGAAAAAAAATTGTTTTTTAACTTCCAACGGGCTTCCAAACTATTTTCTTTCTCCAAGTGATGTTTCTGTGCATTTTATGAAGGAAAAAAGTTACTCACTCGTTTGTTAATATTGTTACAGTAAAACTATTTTGCTTGTTTACATGAAACACCTCCAACCCTGTCACTCACTGCCAAAAACAGTCAAGCACCCAGAAGAAACAGTTTTTTGAGGAAATGATTTGGTCCACATGCAGACCAACAATGGCTGTGTGGAGGGAGAGAAGTACTGGCATCATGACTGGAGCATCATTGTAATCAGACAGTTGCCGGAGCATCTGACAGTCAGCTGAAGGTCCCCAGGCACACAGCATTGCCAACATCCTCTCTCCTACTCATCGTTTTCAACATTACCCAACTTTAACAAATCGTAGACCAAAGTGGAAAAGAAAGTTAGTTTAGCCAGGTTTTCAGATATGGTAAAACATCACTTACTAGTATAAAACATTCAGAAATGTAAGAGACTTGTCCAGCCATTTAATGCTGCTGGATAATCTGTTGCATCTTGTCATCTAACAATGCAGCTGTAGGTTGAGTTTGTTGAAGCATTTTTATTTTACATTTTCAAATGTTCAGCTGCTTTAGTTGTATGTATAATCCAACCTCACATTCTGTGTGGTGGTTGGGCTGCCTCGATGTTCAATGCTGTTACAGAGAGACAGCTCAGAGATGAGTTGTGCCACTTTTAGTTTTCCTTGATTATAATTAGAGAGGATGGGAACAGACGGCGCCGCCTCACCCTGCTGCTTCTGTCAATCAGCCCATTTAGCATGAATATAATACAAGGCTGTGATCACACACATCCTCAGACGCACATGCGCTGGATCCCGTCTCCATTAATTTTCTAATTCTGTCATTCTCACTTAGACTGTACTGTTTTATTTATTTATCTCCATCTTTTCTTCTTTTCCACAAACATCTGGACAACAGTGATGGTAATACTTCTTTACGGCACCGTTGATCAGAGTTCGAGATCAGAGGTGCAAAGAATAAAAATTAGTTGCTAAATTTTCACACACAGATTTATTAAAAAATCATAATTAATGTAACTTATTACTGAATTAATCAATATAAATGTAAGAAGCATTATATGAATTCATTTTTACTTCACATTTTTTACTTTACTTTTTTACTTACATTTTCTGATTCCAGAATATCTTTATTGGAGACCTTGCACTAATAACATTTATATTAGCACATTGCTTAGTTGGCTCAGTGGGGAAGAGCAGACATCCTGAAATTCGAAGTTAGGTTTGATTTCAGCTTCCTCCTGCCTCATGTCAACGTGCCCCTTGGCAAGGTACTTGCCCAGCGATCTGTGTATCGGTTTATGAATTTTGAGTGGTCAGTATGACCACATAGTAATGTTAATTACAAGAAATGCTTGAATAAAGTTACACAAATAGCTCCATTTATTTCTCTTTTTTCCCAATTCCATACATAAAACACATGTGCTATCCAATTGAAAGCCACTGGTACAACACTAAGAGTATCTCTTTAGAGGTGAATGCAACCTAATTACTTTTACCTTCAGTCACCATGTGTTTCATCAGTGTTGATGGCCAGGTAGACATATGAGATTAGGCAGGAATCCCCAGAGATTATGATGTTTGCAGATGGCATTGTGATATGTAGTACCAGTTGAGGCGGAGAAATAAAACTCTAGAAGCAAGATGACATTATCGAACACTCTGCGAGTCAGTTCATCCCCTTATTTACATTGTCTTCAGTTAATCTCGGGACAAGTTGCATTATATTCTGAAAAACGGATTTGTTTTAATTTGGGCATAAATCTAAATGGCAGATGTCCTACCTAACATGGAATTGTTAACAATGTCTGGATTTTAGTCTGTAGTCATTTAGGTGTTTTTGTTGTTCCCTTGGTCAATAATTTATTTCTCATGTTTATTTGACATTATTTAGCTCATACCGCACAGCAACCTTAAAGTGATAGGTGCATAAAATGTGCCAGTCGGTATGATTTTGTATTATCACTAGAAGCTTTTGAGTCATTCTCCATCTTGAAAAACTTCAGACATACTGAGGGTGGACAGTAGGTTTTTTCCAAGTAGACTTCAAGCTTAGTGTGTCTGTGGCTTATAGGTTCACTGAGTTGGGTTTGAATATAAATCTTGCTTTGGTTTCACCTCATGAATGTTCTTTTGTAGTCAAAATCTGGCCAGCTCTTTGCTTTTGTGCACCAGACAAACGTAAATATTCACAGGCAGGATTTATTTGCTCATTGTGTGTGGTTTTGTGCGGCTGTGTGTGTGATGCTAATTGGTCCGTCCTGCAGAGCCTGGTCTGTCAGGGACAGAAGGGAAGGTGTTTAAAATGCAGAGAGCAGTCACGGCTGGAGGAATTCTAGCTACAAAACATCCCCCCCCCCTCTCTAGATCTTTTCACTGCCCACCCTTCTTCTCCTCTCTTTCCCCATCTCCCTCTTTCTTTCTCTCTCTTTCCCCCTGATGCATTTACCTTGTCTACCCTTTTTCTGCTTTCTCCTGTTTGTCATTTTGCTTTCCCTCTCGCTTTTTTCGCTAACACCATCTGGTCATTTTTTGTGACTCAGCGCTGTGGCCTGCAGGAGGCTCTGCCACCCACCTACATACACACACACACACACACACACACACACACACACACACACACACACACACACTGTGACATTTAAAATCCACTGCCCTAGAGATGTGTGTGACAGTGTGTGATACTAGGCATGTTGTGCAGACATTCTAAACACTTCTGAAATCAAGCCTGTCATCTCTTCACAGCAGCCCCGCAGGTCGTTCCTGGGCCCTCTAGTGGCAGAAGTAATTATGAAGTCAGTTTTGAACAATGAATGAACAACAAACTGTTTTTTAAAGAGAAAAAAAAAAACATTATACAGCATTATAAAAGCTATTTTCTGACTTGACAGTAACTTTATTGTACACAACCTTATTGTAACTACAATAAAAAAAAAACATCTTGGGCATTCTTTTTGCTGCTTTTCTGAGAAAGTTTAAAAACTTTTGTAAAAAAGCTACTTTAATAGCTAAGTTTGCCTGACTTTTTAACTGAAGCATGGGTTTAGTATCTTTTTGCTGCCAGCAAAACCTGGACATTGGTTCCTCATCAATTAGGTTCATTTTCTACACATCATAGTTAAAGGAGTAATTTGGATTTATCAGTAATAGTTCCCTTAAATGGAGTAGACAGATTGTGGACAAAGGGAAAAATTCCATCAAGTGGTGGAGGACAGCAAGCCAGACAACGCCCTGTTTTACATGGTTTTAGCTGATTTAAAACAAGTTAAATTGAAAATGTTTGTATTCAGGGGATAGGAGCTATATTACCAGATGATAATTGTAGTGTGGACAAACTAGATCTAGTTGATTTCTGTTTTCTGTCTTACTCTGTGAATTTACGCTGAGGGAGGCTGTGTCAACCCATTTGATCCACTGCGACTTGTTGCTCTGCTTTAAGTCTGAGTGAAGTCAACTTTTGGATTTTTCAACAAGCTGACAAATGTGCAAGAACATCAGTACGTTCCTGTACTTTTCCAGGTCTTGTAGAGGCTTGGAGAAGATTCGTGTTCTGTGAAAGTTTAGATGTTTACAATCCCTTTGAGTTGTTTTAACTTGTTAAAGTCAGCTGAAAGCAGGGCATCTTTCTAGGTATCTGCAATCCGTCCATCACTCTGAAGATTTCCTCACTATTCTGCAAACTTACTGCAAATGACATCTGTCTATTACAGGGATTGAATTACTAGTGACAATAACTTCACAGAAACTCAGTTCAATAAAATCTGACTTTTCACTTCAATGTTAATTTACCTAAAGGCAATATTATTTGGGCGGCTATGGCTACATATTTTGTGCCTAAATGTTGCCTTTTCGATCCTTGTCACTTCAAATTTGTAGACAATTGTCTACCTATCTACCCAAACTACTGCAATACTGGTCTAATGTATCATTTATTTTAACTGTAAATTTAACTTAAAATCCTGTTGTTTCATGAAATGCAAGAGACTGTGATCAAGCCAAAATAACAGACTGTTTTCTTGCTGACAGACTAGATTATTGGAGTCATTGGTTGTCACAGTGGGTACGACCTGCCACCAGCTCCATGTGAAATGTCTAATAGTGGGCTGGTCCAATTCATAGCTGAAAACAGGCACAAACACCTAAATGTACCTGATGGGAACACCATGATACCGTTTGGGTATCATTAGTTTCTTCTCCTCTTTTCTGCAGTAGTACTAGACTGTGGACACTTTGAAATTAATTCAACATCACTCAAAGCACAGAAAATAATCAGTCTGCCTCAGAAGGAAATAATACAACTTTTTTCTCTTTCTAACCAGACTGAAAGTCACATAGAACAACATATTGCATTTGGAAATGAGATGAAAATGTGAAAAATAAAATGAAGTGTTTAAAGTTATCAGAAATATTTTTCTCTTCCGGGCTTTGTTAATCAAATGATGTGCGATCTGAACATGGTGGCTTTTAATAGACGCAGTTGTTTTTTTCTTTATTTAAGATTACTTTCCTTTGCTTATTGTTGTTAGGCGTTTTTGTATTAGTTCATTCCGTTTGCTTCCTTCAAGTGTTTTTTGGACATAAAAAATATGCTCTGTTTTCCATGCTCCGTGTTCCTTGCTCCATGCTCCGTTCTCCATGCTCCGTTCTCCATGCTCCGTTCTCCATGCTCCATGCTCCATGCTCCATGCTCAATGCTCAATGCTCCATGCTCCATGCTCCATGCTCTGTTCTCCATGCTCAGTTCTCCTCGTGCCTGCTTGGATGTTTTTTGTTGTATTTACCATTCAACTATTTCCACTCACCATGCTGCTTCCCTGTTCCTGTCTGCATTTTGGTCCAACTCCAACCTCACAAAACATGACAGTAATGTTTTTATTCAGGAATAGAACAAGTCAGCCATTTCACTTCACAATTATGCACTACTTTGTGTTGATGTATCACATAAAATCCCAATAAAATACCTTAATACAAATCCAATAAGCTATTGCAGCCAATAAGCCGTTTACATTCCTGTTATTCTTTCCACAGGTTTCCATGTTGTTGTGCAAGGGTTGCTTTTGCAGAAATACACAAAAATCACAATTTGTAAAGTTTTTACATTATATTAGTTCACTTTTTTACTTGCAATTTTTTTCAAAATTGTATAGTTTTCTTACCTTCTATGTTGAACATTACTTTAAAGTGTCTATTTTGTTCATTATTATGTCTTGTTTCTATATGTATCTTTGTGCTTTCTATGTGCAGGACACTGTAAGTCCACACCATTAAGTTTAAAAGTCAAAGCTGTGTAGTGGTTTATATTGTTTAAGAGAATTTTTTTGTTGACATAGTGTATTTTTACCTATTTTACCTATTTTTACCTATTTACCCTTTACAGATTAGTTTTATTTTCCCAATAGAGTATTTTTAAAATGTTTGTAATTGTGGTTTACTTAGTCCAACACTATAAAAGTAGATGGAGAAAACAGTATTTTCTTATTACATAAAATGTGAAGAAATGCAAACATAAAGCAGAAGAAAAAATCTTAATCCATTTTTGTTATTTGCTTCCTATTTGTCATATATAGCCCCATGCTGTTAATCTCAGACTGGTCAGTTTCACAAGTTTTCTCTCTTAGCAAAGCTGGCACTTATTTTGACCCCCTCCCCTCGCTGCGTCTCATTCTCTAAGTGGATTAAATAGATTCGAAACACGAGCCAATAGAAGCCGCAGCCACACTAAGAGCATTGCCTGAATTTTAAGCAATCCACGGCGAGTTGATTCGCAGAGTAAAGAGCTGCAGGGGCGTAAAACTTCATGGGGGTTTCAGTAAAGGCTTGTACTTGCCCCCAAAAAGGTACATTATCAGTCTGCTGAGTGAGGTTCATCTAATATGCTGCAGTTTTGAAAGGTAAATGTGATACCTTTGGAAGTGAGCGACTATTTTCTGTCTATAAACTGGTTGTACTGGGAGGGTAATCAGCTGTCAGATGTTGATTTGTGCTTAAATACCTGGTTGATTTGGCTAGAGAGGTGAAGTATCCCCTGTATTTTCCTGTATAAATTGTACCACCACTTGAATAGAACCCCGGCTGTGCTGATTTCTTTGGTAGGGTGAAAGTTTTCCTTCCTCATAGGTAATACCAGGTTTATATTATATCGCTATTTTTGCTACACTATTTTCACTCAAGTATTCAAAAGCTAATTACTGTGACAGCTCAGTTTGCCTGCTCTAACCTTTAAGGAGGAAAATCACAATCTATCCCTCCATATTCAGTCATAACTGAATAGTTACATCACTGAGCTCTGACCCAAAATGTACCAGTCTTATAAAGTGATTTAATTTTATTTGGCTGACATCAGTAGGTGGTTACACGCCTGCCATGGACAGCAGTCTGAAGGATCTCAGTTTTGAGAAAAAATAGAGAATTTAGCAGAGGTTGGGGTTAAAAAGTGTGTCTCATGAACTACGTTTTAGTGTCGACAGTACTTTTCTTCTGTGAGATGTTTTTTTTTTTTTTTTTTTTTTTTTTTTTTTTTTTTAACCGTGCCCCTGTCCGGGCAGAGCAGCGCTCAGAATTTTTTGCCCTGAGTGCCAAAAAATTCCCCAAACAGTTTTAATTTTAAAAAGGGCGGAGTCACAGCTTTGTTTTTAAGGCTTGTTAAATTTTAAAAAAAACCTTTATTATAAACTTTTTTGGGGAAAAAATTTTCAATTTTTTAGGGGCCCGGGAGAAAAATGAAAAAAAAACGAAGTTTGGACAAAGGAGGATGGGGCAAAAGGGGAAAAGGAAGGGGAAAAAAGGAGAGAGAGGGGAGGAGAGAAAAAGGGGATAAATAGAATAAAAATTTAAAAACCCTCCCTTGGGTTATACAAAAAAAAACCCCAGGGTATTTTGAATGTAAAATGACTTAGGGGAGAAGTGCGCCCAATATAGATTATTGTGTACTTCAACCCTGTGGGATGGTTTTGTATAAAAGGTTTCTCCACAGAAATATGAAATTTAGCGATTGGGGGGACCCACCGACCTCCCCCCGGGGGTCCCCGGGGGAAAATGGGAGACCCGAGCAAAAAGACACCCAAAAGGCCCCCCAAAGCACGGGGAAACCCCGGGGAAGAACCACCCCCGGGGGACTCCCAAAAACCCCCCCCAGAAAAAGACAGTGGAAGTCCCGGGGGAAAGCCCCCCGGGAGCGACAGGGGCGGGAACCCCCGGGGAAACCCGGGCGCGCGACCCCACGGGCCCCCGGGCCGGCACCCTTTCCACTCCCCGGGGGCCTTCCACCATGGGGACCCAGAGCCCCAAGACCCGGTACACCCCACCCCAAGACAGAGGCCACAGACCCCGGGGGTTTCCGGGCCCCGGGGCAGGCAGCCCCCGGGAGTGAGCCAGCACACCCCGGGGAAGCACCCACCCCCGGACACCGAGAACCACAAGAAACCCCAGGGGCAGGACTCCAACCCCCGGGCAGGCGGGGTGGGGGAGGAAATAGGCCCCCCCTAAAAATGGGGGGGCCTTTAAACTGATCCAGGAGAGGGGGCAGTCCAAGACCAACCCGTCACAAAAAAAACAGCCACTCACAGTAAAAAGGGCCCCCTCCCCCCTCATCCACACAATAAAAAAACACTCGCTCCCCAAAGTAAAGACAAAAACAAATGGACATCCCAACTCACTCACTCTCCCCATGCATTTCTTTATACTCCAAGGTCCCCGGGGGCCGGCCAAAACCCCTAGGGGCAAACCCCCCACGGACCAAGGAGGTGGTCCCCACCAACCCCCCTCCACCTCCGGGGGGGGGGCTAGTTAAAAAAAGAGGGGTCCACATGGCCCCCGCCCGCCCGCCAAACCCGAGCCACCCAGGGGCGGGAGGGAGTTTCCGACCCCCCCAAAGAGCCCCCGATCCCGGGCCCCCCTGAGTCTCCCCCCCCAGTGAACCCCAACATGAAACCCCGCCACCCGGGGGCCCCCAACAGGGCCCCCCGGGGGATCAACACACGTCCCCCAACCCAAACGGGCCCCGAATCCCCCCCCCCCCCCCCCCCCCCGGGGCCCCAAAACCCCCAGGTGAATCTTAGCCCAGAGGCCGATGAGGTCAAAACCCCCCCAAAACGGGAAGCTCACATACAAACCTCGCCTTTTGAGGCACCCCCGCCACAAACCGCCCCCCCACCACAAGTGCGCCGGGAAACCGCAAGGGAAGGGGCCCCGCGCAACACCACCCCCCCCCAAATGGCCCCAACAGGGGAGATCCGCCGGGGCAACCCCAAAAACACAACAGGACCCCCCCCCCCCGCAAACATGACGGGGCAGACTCACCCACCCCCAATTTCCCGGGGGCAGTGTCCCCACCACCCCCCCCCAATTTCCCCCCCTCACCACCCCAAAAAAAACATTCCTGCCAAAATTCCTGCCAAATGCAACTGCCCGCTTTAAACCCCCACCACGCCCCCCAGCCGATCCCCAAAAGCCGGCGACTCCATATCCCAAAGTGGGTAAAACCCCTCCCCCCACCGGGTGCACCCCCCCACTAAACCCCCCCCCCACCGCCCCATGCCCCCCCCTCACATGACAGCCAAAAAAAAACAGGGCACCCCCCACCAAGGGCCCCCAAATCCCCCCAGACAGCGCCAGCAGCCCCCCCCCCCCGAGTGCCGGAGGGAACATTTCACTAAACCGGGTACCTGGGCCATGCAGGCCAAACCCCTTTTCCCCCCAAAACCCAAACACAGCCCCAACCAGCCGCCCGGTGGGGTACAAGACGCGCTCCCCCCCCCCCGGGGCCCACCACCCCCCCCGGCCGCAACTGCACCCGGCGCCCCAAAACCCTGGGCCAGAACCACAGAAAGCAGTGGAAGAAGGCCACGGGGCCCCACCCCGTTTTTGGGCACCCCGGGCCAAACCCCACCCCCCCAAACCCCCGGGGGTGGCCCCCGCCAACCGGCCACCCACACCCCCCCTGGGGAACCCACGGCCCCCCCAAGTTTTCCAGGGCCCGGGAACCCTTTCCCTCTGAGCGGGGCCACATCCCAATCAATTTCCGGCCCAAGTCCCCCCCACCGGAGCCCGGCACCCCCCCACCGGGACCAGGGCCCAAAGCCCGGGGGCCCAAAATCCAAGGGAATCCAAACGATCACCCAGGGGAGAAACCGAAACGCCAGCCCCACAGCAGGGGAGTCCCCAAAACCTTTCCCCCCAAACCCAGCCCAACCCGACTAGAGGGCCCACTCCCTCCCGGCCTCCGAACCCCAATGGGAAAATAGCGAACGGGGGGGGTGAAAAGACCCCCAAACCCGCCTCCGCCAGCCAAAAGTGGTGTTGCACCAGCCCAAAACCCGGCGACTACCGCCAGGACCCGCCCCCCAAGGCCCAGCCGGCCCCGCCCGGGGGCGACACCCCCCCGGGAAAACCCGACCCCCCAAGCCCCCCCCAGACCCCCCGGAGGAGCCGAAAACCCGGGCCTACCTGAGGGAGTTTTTAGATAAAGCGATAATGGCAATGGAGACCAGAGCAGCATGGTCTTGCTACAGACGTCCATGTAAAACTGGCATCCCCGCAAGGGTACTAAAAAAAGTGCAATTTAAACCCTAAACCAAACTGAAATTTTGGGTAGAAGTTCTTTTACAAAGTAGAAATCTGTTGAATCACCCCACTTTGACGGGGGATTTTAGGCACTGGTCACTGTTTTCCAAACTTAAAACCTTTCTGTGAGGTAAGATAATGGTGCCCTAATCTAACAGAACCCCATTTAAAAAAAATCCAAACTTTTTATTTATGCAGCTTTCTTTTATTTGGTGGACTTAAACAGTACAAAGCAATCCCCCCGTGCTAATATCAATTTGGTAAATAAGCAAAAAATCTCGGGTCAGAGGCAAGAGAATTGGGAGATTTTCCCCCCGTGCTTAAAGTTGAACTAAATCCCTTTTAAATTTTTTGAAAAAACCCAAAGTGGGGGGGCCCCAAGAGACCTGAGGGGCAGGGGCCAATTTTTGGCGGAGCGGAGGGGGTTAAGTGAGGGTGTGGTCAGGAGGATGAGGGAAAGTGGCAGCTAGCTTAATTTGACATATTTAAACATGGAGAGTGAGCAGAGCGATGCTCGTATTTTCACAATGGGTAGATCTTTGAAGGTGGAGGATTTTTCACCCACCTTGTCACGGAGGTTAAGGGTCGCTTTATTGATCCCAGTGGGCCTCAGCCTTATCAGCTGGAGCCCCTGGCTCAAAGCGCTGACTCAGTGATGCTCGAAGCCCGCACTGGCAAGGAGGATGGAATGGGTCCAGTTAGCATTATTGCTAACATGGACTAATGTTCAAAACAGTAACTAACTTTCATAAAGTTTAAATTTACATGCAGATTTATAATATATCAAGTAAAGCATATGACCGAAGGTATAACGCATAAAATGCTCCTGACTCGCTTCGGACGTGTGTCTGAGTGAGATGGGTTTATACCCGTAGCGGGGCTTGGTAGACTTACAAGCTGAACTTTTAAACCCAAATGGGAAAATTAACTGCGTAGCCGCGTTCTGAAAAGAAAAAAGGGCACAGTAACATAAAGATAACACCCTTAAGGCCCAAAGGTTTATCTGCAAAAAAACGTTGATTTGGGGTTTAGTTCCACTTCACCATTGTTGGTCTACAGAGTTTTTTTTCTGCAAAAGGATCAAAACACACACATCTCCACCTGTTTATATTTCTTCTCAGTTTTTGCTAGATCCTCACTGCACAGGTCAGAGAACGTAGGTGCTGATTAACTTTTATTGTCTTTAGTACTTGTAACTGAAGCAGTAATGTCCACACTAATTGTTTTAAAACATGCTTAGACGACATGGACTTTGACTGCAATGTAAAAAAAAAATGACAAAACTGAAAAGTACAGACAGATATTTGCAGATGGAGACCGAAAGACCAACAGTATGGCAGGCTGTGTGAGTGGAGAGGTCCCCATCAAAAGAGAGTTTTGTTGTTATCTGTTCTCTAACAGCTGCAGCCAGTGATTACATGACTGAAAAAAGGTATTTAGTTTCAACATGTCCTCCGCCTCCATGTTGTGGAGCTGCCCAAGCTGGAATTACTGCTTGTTTCTTGCTGATGCTGCCTTTTTGTCTGCTAATTTTAGACAAACCATAATTATCTGATGTCTGATTGCAGGATATAAGTATACAGGAAGGAGATGCCACAAGCATAAACATAACAAAGATTGAATACAGTACATTTTCACAACAGATGTTATTCTCTCAAATTATAGCAACAAATATATGGCCCCTTTTTAACAGATGTGCATATTGTTAATACTGTTTGCTGAGTGTATCACTGAAATCATCTAAATTCTTCTGTTTTCACCATTTATTCACTGTTGCCCATTAAGATGTTAAATGCAAAATGCTCTCCTGCTTTTTGCAAACATTATAGGGCCTGAGCTGGCCTGTTTCCATGCACAATGATTTGATTGAACCTGATTGGATTTGCTGCCTTGGCTACAGCCCGTCCCCCTCTTGCTTTCACTCCGTCTCTGTAGTTAATGGAGCCTTTCTAAAGGCTTTATTAGAAGTAATTTGCTGCAGCGAGTGCTGACTGATATCTGGGCCGTGACCCTGTCTCTCAGTTGAAGGGTAAAGAGGGAGTCCCAGTCACAGTGGAAATGGCAGGCCTTGCACTCGGTCCATAGATTAGAGTTTCTACCCTCTGTGCAGAATACATTGAAGAGCTCTTACAGTGGACAGTAAGGAACAGGGGGATGACAGTGATTACAAACAGAAATGTGTTTGCATAGGAGTGTGCTGGAAACCCTTAACCGATCAATTTTTATTCTACTACAGACAAGAGTCAATAATTGATTATTGAAAAAAAATCTGTTATTTTCTAATCTAGAAATAATCTGCTGCTGAATGTCTTTTTGTTAAATTATAAATTGGGAATAAGTTTAGAAGGTCTGTTAAATAGTCGTTTTAATCAAATGCAATCCACATGGGATTTTCTAACTTTAAGGGCAAATTTAAACATCCCTGATGGCCTCAGAATTATATATGGGAAATATTGTACTCTTTCCGACATACAGGAAAAAGACTTCACATAGTAAAACATTGTTACACTGGAAAAATAAAAATAGAGACTACTCGTTATTTGAAGCCCCCCCCACCCCCCCACCCAAATTGAGCATGCTTTGATAATAGCTCAGCTGACTGAGTTGGGGCGCACGGCATGCGGTGTGCTTGGAGACTGACGGGCTGCAGAACTGTTACCTTCGCAGAGTTTAGAGCTGAACTGATCAACTACTGTTTTTGACCGTCACGATAGCCTTGTGTCTGAATCAAGCTGGACCTCCCAGTGGGTTGGCAACTAACATCATTTTGTGGCACTACCAACACCTGTTGGACAGTCCAACAACTGGTTGCCATGATGACTGAATGTAGGTTAGTGGGAAGAGGCTGCTGACACCCATTTGGATCACTCTTGTGTGGAAGAAAATCAGAGCATCCTAAGAAAGCCCATCTATGAAGTGAACATGCAAACACCACAAGTAAAGGCTAACACAGCCAGGGATATAACCACATTTTTGTTGTTAACTGGGGGTTCATTAAAGCAAAATGGTTCTTATCTAAAGAAAAAAAAAATCCAAAATCTCAGGTCTGGAAAGGTTAGATATGAAAATATGTGTGGAACAATGTAGGCAGGAATAATTGAACAAATAAGTTGTTTCTGCCATCAAACAATGACAATGGAAATGTTTACAGCAAAGTATTCCATTTTAATGCTTATGAAGGCAGTGTCTATTCATTTATCAGTAGTCTGTTGAGCAGAGAGTATTCCTGGAAACAGGCTGACTTTGAAATATTTAGAAATCCTCACCAGGGACTGCTGAACATTTTTATTTCAGATGGAATTTGTGGAGCATATTTTTAAGAACTGGAACAACATATGTGTAAAAGAGGCAGGGAAGCATGACATTTTTATTCTGATTTATGGCTTATTTTTGAAAGATGGACATCCTGAGACTGATCAGCAGCACATGTGTCAGAAACTACAGAGCTACTGCATAATCCTCAGCTGCCCGTAAGGCCTTTCCTGATGGAAAACGGTTCCCAGCTATTAAAGCTGCATTGATGGTTTGTTCTGCAAAGCCAGAAACAGAACACAAAAAATTTAAGGTGGTGTCTTGGTGCGGATTTGATGGTGCATAATGTTCTAAGTATCTGTTCAGTTTTTGCTATTTCTGTTGTAGGTGTTGCAGCTGCAGCAGGGGAAGGAGGAAGCTACAAAAGGCCTTCCCTACACCAAAGAGGGGAGTCTTGCTCACTGAAGCATCTTCTATGGCTTTTCTCTGACTAGATCAGAAAATCAGAGTTTCAACCTGTACTGGATTCAGCCTGGAACAGCGGGGAAATACCTCTCTGTGGAAGCCAGCAGGACTTTCTCTATAAACACATTTGTATTCATATGTTCTTAGCTGCACTACAGTGTTTGACTCAGAGGTCTACGGTTTCCCTTCAGACTGATGGACTAGGCCTGCACAGTATATTGGAAATTTATTGATATTGCAATATCATTTTACTCAATATGTATATTTCAAGAAATGCTGGGACTGCAGCAGATATTAGCTAATTATTTAAGTATTGTGCATTTAGGCTCTTTATGCATCTGATATATCTGATGACCCTTTGTTTAATGCAGCAAAAAATTTTATTTCCTAACTTTATTTTATAAATGTCATAATTAGGGAACTACGACTAAGTGGTTTCAAAGTCCAAACATCGTACGTCAGCAAGAAGCAGCCATTTTAATAAAACCTTGTTGTAGAGATGGAAAACATGAAGTTTATTCTATTTTTCCCAGTAGCAGTTGTTTGCTATAAAACCCAATGTTCACCAATATTATCACATTTTCCAGATATCATGCAGCCCTATAATAGATAGTTCTAATGACAGAATAGAACCGATGATTCAGTGGAGGAGAAGAAATATGTTTGTGTAATTGTGGTCACCGATGACAACTGATCCAGCTGTGGACAAAAGCAGTCCCATCACAGTGTTTGTTCTGCGGGTGCCAAATTCTTTCTATTTGCTTTTTTTAGGTAAAAAGGTTCATTTTAAAAGCCAATGCATATTCTGTCTGGTTTAACCTGGCAGGACCTAGTAGAAGGATATGGAAAATGTCGTCGCAAAGATGTTATGTTTGAGCAGAAGATAGAGTGAACTGGTGCACAGGAATTCCTCTTTGCCCACTATCTGATCCAGCCAGCACCCCTAACCCTCCAGAAAACAATAAAGCAGTCCAGAAAAGTGGACAAGTTAGCTGGATATGCTGATCATTTACAGCTTTGATTGCCATATTATGATGAACCACGTTATGCTAGAAAACCTATTTTTGATTAAAAATTAATTTCACAGATACTGACACAGTTTACTGCACCGTCATTAATATGCACAAAGGGGTGCAATACACAGAAAAAAAATAAAGAAACCGAAATAAAAAAACTGTTTGTCGGTTATTTACACTTTTTATAATAAGACTTTCAGCGAGATCCGTTGTGTAATAAAAAAATGCAGGAATTTGAAACAATATTGTAAAACACCATCTTACGCTGTGTTGGTTTAATTCTAAACAGAAATGGAACAATATTTCCTCCTAATACATAGACATACAGGGGTTGGACAATGAAACTGAAACACCTGGTTTTAGACCACAATAATTTATTAGTATGGTGTAGGGCCTCCTTTTGCGGCCAATACAGCGTCAGTTCGTCTTGGGAATGACATATACAAGTCCTGCACAGTGGTCAGAGGGATTTTAAGCCATTCTTCTTGCAGGATAGTGGCCAGGTCACTACGTGATACTGGTGGAGGAAAACGTTTCCTGACTCGCTCCTCCAAAACACCCCAAAGTGGCTCAATAATATTTAGATCTGGTGACTGTGCAGGCCATGGGAGATGTTCAACTTCACTTTCATGTTCATCAAACCAATCTTTCACCAGTCTTGCTGTGTGTATTGGTGCGTTGTCATCTTGATACACGGCACCGCCTTCAGGATACAATGTTTGAACCATTGGATGCACATGGTCCTCAAGAATGGTTCGGTAGTCCTTGGCAGTGACGCGCCCATCTAGCACAAGTATTGGGCCAAGGGAATCCCATGATATGGCAGCCCAAACCAACACTGATCCACCCCCATGTTCCACCCTGTGCATGCAACAGTCTGGGTGGTATGCTTCTTTGGGGCTTCTCCACACCGTAACTCTCCCGGATGTGGGGAAAACAGTAAAGGTGGACTCATCAGAGAACAATACATGTTTCACATTGTCCACAGCCCAAGATTTGCACTCCTTGCACCATTGAAACCGACGTTTGGCATTGGCACGAGTGACCAAAGGTTTGGCTATAGCAGCCTGGCCGTGTATATTGACCCTGTGGAGCTCCCGACGGACAGTTCTGGTGGAAAAAGGAGAGTTGAGGTGCACATTTAATTCTGCCGTGATTTGGGCAGCCGTGGTTTTATGTTTTTTGGATACAATCCGGGTTAGCACACGAACATCCCTTTCAGACAGCTTCCTCTTGGGTCCACAGTTAATCCTGTTGGATGTGGTTCGTCCTTCTTGGTGGTATGCTGACATTACCCTGGATACCGTGGCTCTTGATACATCACAAAGACTTGCTGTCTTGGTCACAGATGCGCCAGCAAGATGCGCGCCAACAATTTGTCCTCTTTTGAACTCTGGTATGTCACCCATAATGTTGTGTGCATTTCAATATTTTGAGCAAAACTGTGCTCTTACCCTGCTAATTGAACCTTCACACTCTGCTCTTACTAGTGCAATGTGCAATCAATGAAGACTGGCTACCAGGCTGGTCCAATTTAGCCATGAAACCTCCCACACTAAAATGACAGGTGTTTCAGTTTCATTGTCCAACCCCTGTACAAAGATGTATAGCAAAGATCTGCTAAATTTGGTTCTAGTTTTCAGGTGCAGGACATAATATTATACCTTTTAGCTTTTCTGCTTGATATAGAGTTGCATGAGAATAACAAGCTGATACTAGGAACCAACTGCTTGATGAACAGGCTGCTTCAGTTTGCCAACTGTAGTTTTAAAACATCATTACCTCCATAAGAAGAGTGTGTGACACTCCTTTAGTTCCCTCTCCACAACTCCAAACAGCCAAATTTGACTTTATTGTAAGTAAGGGAAAAGTGTAGTATCCTTGTTATGGCCAGCTGACCATCAGTGCGCAGCTCAGGTGAGGGAGGGAAAATACTAAGTCTAAGCTCCATAGAGCCCCCGTAGATCAGCAGACCTGCTGCTTTTAATTGTTCCAGAAACTAGATGGAAACTTAAAGAAGATCGAGCTTTTTCTGCTGTGGCTCCAAAACGTTGGAATACTTTTAATACTTTTAATTGCCCTTAAACATTAGAGAAGCATCTTTGCTTCCTGTTTTGAAGTCTCTTCTAAAAATACCCCTTTTTTAATAAAGTTTGGCCCGGTGTGCGTTGAAATGCTCTTTTATAATATCTCTTTTTATTGTCTTTGTTTTATCCATTTTATTTATCTTATTTTTGTAAAACACTTTGGGCAAACTTATTGATATTTTAAATGAACTTTAGAAATAGATTGGATTTGGATAGAGTTACAGAAAGGCCCGGGGAGTCTGGCATCCTGTAGTAAGATTATAAGACTGTAGAAATGCCATGATGTCAACTGTTTGTGGTTCTGAAGCTGTTTTCAAACCTTGGTATACCTGGATGCCTGCAGCAGCCTGTGCTAACTGTTTGAAGGGTTAGGGTCAGGCACCTGCAGGTGCTTTCTTTGAATGTTCACATGACTTTTTTTTATCAACTAGTTCAGCAACATTTGACGCATCTCTTAATAGCTGGCTAAATAAGGTGGGTGGAAGTAATGGTGACATAAACTGTGTATATTCAGTGCTGTTCATAATGAATAACTATTTGAAATCCCCAAATACATTTAGACGTGAACGATTATCATAATTTTAAAACCTGACTCCAAATTTCCAAGAACAGCTAGATTTAGTACCTTTCTCAAGTTCAGCAAGCCAAAGGTTTCTGTTTTTATGTTGTTTTGCCCAACTGACAATTCCTATGCATGTAAATGTGATTGTGCATCTCTGATTGTGTGGTTGTGTATCACTTTGACAGAGCATGACTGCTGTTGCTTTGTGTGAATGATTCAGAGATCAACTGAACTCATAAATAATGAAGAGGACATGCGTTCAGCTTTGAATATTTCATAGTGTTTGAAAGTGAGCAGAAATTGTGGTTTGGCATCGTCCAGTTCGTTCTCAGAAGAAATACTGTAAGTGATGTAGAGACATATAGATGAGGGAAAATTAAAGCAACTACTTCCTTTTAGTCATTTTGACTTGGAAAATAACTTGAGGCACTCACATTAAGTACTTACTCTAAGTACTGTTTTTTTTTCTATTTACAATATTCTTGTTCATTATATTTCTTTTATTTTATAAACCCAGAACATTTTATACAAAAAAGCTTAATTATTGGGAAACACATGATCAAAAGTGTGGTTTAAGTTGATGAAACCTTTTTCAAAACTTGCAAATTTTATCCAGACACCAGGATAAAAATGGAAAAATGGACTTTTTAAGGAAGAGTCAAGTCAACTGTTTCTTTTAGAAGTGTGTTTAGTTCTGGCACCCTTTGCTCATTGCTTGGGTTTGGGCAGCAGAAAAGAAAATTGGTTGGTTTGGGCAATTACATTTCCAGGTTTGGTCTGGGAACCAAAGTTAAAGAGCTCCTTTAAGTATTTTTTAAATGGCAGAAAACGGTTTATCTGAGGTGATACAGTAACGTTAGTTACTGTATTGGGGTTCTAAATACCTATAAGTGTTTTGAAGTTTTAAATCAAAGTAAAACCTCTGCTTCCAGACAAAAAGTGCAGTTTTGGAGTCACTTTAGGTCAGAATATATAGTCTGTTTGGTTTGTTGAGTTAAATCACAATGCAAAAAATGTTTACGTAACATTATATACTGGGTTCAGGTTGTTGCTCACTGGCAGAAGAACTTGACATTATTACCATTATATAAAACAAAACCTTGTGTTGAACACTGACATTCTTAACTGATATGCTGAGTATTTGTTTTACATTGGAGCAATTTTTTTTATGTTTATTGGTAGTTTTAATTTTTCTAAATTCCAATGCAGCTTTTTGCTTAAGCAATTACTTTATAAAGCTAAAATAAGTCATATATCTTAGAGATGCTCAGGTCGAATTATTAGAGATGCTTTAATGCTCTGTGTTTGGGTTTTGATCCAAACCTGATAGACTACATGAATGTGAATGTCTGCCTGTGCCGACATTTTCCAGTGCAGAGCTGCTAGATCTGACCTATAGACTGTTAAGAGGAAATGGGTTGAGGTCATAACTTCAGCTTAAAACACATAACTTCAGCTCTTTAGGTTTTTGTGCTTAGTTTTATTGAGCTTATTAGCGTTCCTTTTTTAAATCTTTTGCATGCAAACATATTGTTCCCCTAAAATGACACTGTTACCAGGTCTGCTATTTGTATTTTTGGTGGAACAATATGTTTGTATGCAAAAGATTTAAAAAGGCAATGCTAATAAGCTCAATAAAATTGGTACTGCTACTACTAAAGACAAGAATATATGATGATGTGCCTTTTTTTTCCACTGATGCTTCTCTTGATGGAGTGATGTCAGATTGAGTTTCACCCCCATATTAGGCTGGATCAGTCCCAACCCCAAAATGTATTTTTATGAAGGGATTTATTAAACTTATCTCAAGAGATGTTCATATTGAAACAACTAGTGTTCAGTTCTATACCCCAAGGCAGTCTTCAACTCTGTTATGGTACATTACATCCTCAAAGACGTGCACACCTATTCCCCACAGAGGAAATTAGACAGATTAGACAGGACGGGTTGATAGAAAACAAGTAAGCAGCAGGATAAAGACGCAGTTACTGCAGACAGTACATAGCTCCAGGTGTTTGGATCTGTGTAGGTTTTAAGTAACTGCCTGCTGCAGCCCATTAAACATGCGTTTCTTACCTGGATTAGGAGTGTGTGTGTGTGTGTGTGTGTGTGTGTGTGTGTGTGTGTGTGTGTGTGTGTATAGGTGTTTGTCAAACTGATGTGCAGCTCACAGAGAGGAGAGAGAGACATGTTAGCAGCTCTACTGTTTGTCAGGCTTGCAAAAGCCTTGCCTGCTTCAGTCGGATTTCTCTCCCTCTCAGGCTTGTGCTGATGCAAAATCAAATCGAATCTCATCTTCATTCCCATGTCAGCCAGTCAACATGTCACTTTCGGTTTTGTTGTGCGGAACCCTGCCTATTTATGTCTTTTGACTTTGTGTCTTTTTCTTTTTTATTTTGCTAAATGTAGCCTTCAAATGAGTTGTAACTGGTTGACATTTACGTATTTGTTTGAGTAAAACATATTTCATGTGAGCACTTCCCCTTTTTGAACAAGGTTATCAACATTATTATTACTGGTAATATCATTATTATACAGGGGTAATAGTAATAATGATGATACAAATACTAGTAGCAGTGATATTTGCTTAATATTTTATCATTCTTTCATCAACAAACAGAATGCTTTCCTGTGGAGGATACTGGAAGATGTTTTAATTTATAAGTGCATAAAGGGTTTCTCGCATCAGCACAAACATAAATCATCAGGAACAAATAAAATGAAGACAGATCTTAAATTTTTATGATCTTGGGGAAAGATATGTATGCCAAAAATACATTTCTGAGTCAGAAGGTTAAAAAGATCCCTGCTATAAATGAAAAATTACCCGCTGTAATGGTAAACCTCTGTTGTTGTGGCTCATATATGCTGGTCATGTGTCCTGACCACTGTTTTAATGGTCTCTTCATTGCTCCCTGTCCAATCTCTGTATATACCCTTGTTAAATCCTGAGTTACTTACTAATAGGAAGTAATTCCTATTGCCTGGTGTCGTGTATTTTTGTATCAATTTCGTTTTTGCTATTTTATTTTATTTTTTTAAAAGCAGTGCACTAAGAAATGTCAGACTTGCCTTTGACTGCCAAAACAACAAAAAACATTGAAAAGAGTTGCACAGTGGTGAAATCAGCCCCTTAATGCTATTATTATGACCGTCCAAAGGAAGTTATGAATCAGTTCATCTGTCATTTTTAAGCTTTAAAATAGACAATTATGTCCTTTCTTTTGCTGTCCTGTTGAGCATAACCAGGGCTTTGAGTGGACAGCTGGATGTTAAAGCAGGTAACAAGTTAAACAGACAAACCAGATCCTTTTGGAAAGCTCCATACATCTGGCTGACAGGTAACTTACTCAGCATTAGCCACCAGGTAGCTACTTGTGTTGTTTGTTCTCCATGGAATAAGGACAAAATCCTCTTCAATAAAGAACTCTCCGACTTATAACCTCCAAAATAGATTTTTTTGTTTTGCTTTGAAATATCCGTGCTTTACTGTCACTTCCTGCTGTTTGCATCTGGGTTTGATGGATAGGTCAAAAAATCTGGAGTTTTTGATTACAGCGTCACCTCATTTTCAAACTAATACTCACTATGTTTAAAAAATATACAGCTGCAGTGCATCGAATATGCTCCATAGATAATACTATGATCTTGTCAGGATCTGCCATTTTGGACTTTGTTTTGGTTTTGTGTTTGTTTAATTTTGCAGTTAGGTATTTCTATTCCTTTGGGTTTAGTAGTTATGTTTGTTTATTCCTTCTGTTACCCTGATGTTAGTTTTGTTCTCTCTCCTGTCCCCTAGTTTTAGTAGTTCTTTCTCCCCTCGCCCATAGTTCCCTTGGTGGTTGCTTTCTCATTTATTTATTACTTAGAATGGTTTTCTCCTCTGGTTATTATTATTATTATTAGAACAGTTCTCTTTGCTTCTTTGGGTTTTTTAGTTTAGTTTCTCGCTTAGTGTTTCTGTGCTTGTTTACTGTTAGGTTATTTGTTCGTGCTGCATTCTTCTAGTTTATTAGTTCCCCTTTTCCCCTTTGGCCTAAGACCCCTTTTTGTTATTATTTACCCAGTTGCTTGTTCCCCTTAAGATTAGTTGTTCTTTCCCAGCCTAGCTCTTTATTTTAGTTCTTCATGTCCCTGCTTTGTCTAGTGTTTATTCCAGGTTTAGTTTTGTGTTTTATGTTAGGGTTTTTATTTATATAGGTTTCTTTAGGTCTGTTTTCCTTTAGTTTAGCTTTTCCCCATGCCCCAGTTTAGTTCTTACTAGAATTACTATTTATGTTAGTTTATGTTTAGGTTTCCAGTTTAGTTTAGTTTAGTTTAGTTTAGTTCTCCCTTCCAGTCTCTGCTTTCTCTAGCTCCCGTTTCCATAGTAACATAGTCCCTCAGTTCCCTGCAGCCTGGTCCACACCTGTTTCATGTTTCTTCTGATTTCCTGCCTCCCCGTCTCATTGGTCCATACTCCACTTCCCTCAGCTTATAAGCTCTCTAGTTTTCATTGTTCCCTGCTGGTTCCTTACGTTGACAACCCTTGTTGTATTCCCGAGTTCCTCCTTATGGTTTGTTTGTCTCCTTACTTACCTGTAAGTCATTGCTTTTTTAAAATTAAAACGTCTTCTACTCACCATGCGGCCTCCTCGCCATGATCTGCATTTTGGTGCTGCCACCAAACCCACAATGCTGACAGATCTATCTGATTGGCAGAGTGTCAGCATGTTCTTATCCTTAACAATGGAGTATCATCATATCACTCAGTGTATTTAAACTGAGCTCTCACGCCTCCAGCTACACCAGATATTTTGTCCCAGAACTTCCATAGTTTTTCCCCAGTTCTAAGACTACAGCAAGGACAGTCTCCATGTGAGTCTAACTGCGAGCGTCCCTGAACTACACGTCATGGTGTGTGGTCATTAATAAAAACTCATTGATATGATTGTGTCTCAATTAAAACAGGATGTGGTGCGAGGTTCGGCTGGTTTCTTGGTGTCAGATGTGAAAAATGAAGATTGCTGAACAGTGTGGTCTGACAGACACTGACAAAGAGGGAGAGAGGGAGATGCGCTCTGCATACCAAACATTCACTGCTTCATCATTACAATTAGACACACACTGTTCTACTGACAAAAAGCTCATAGATATTTAGGTTTTTATCAAAACTAAAACCTTTACATGTTGAGCGTTTGTCCCTGTGCAAGATGGAGAGGAAGCGTTTGGATATTTGCTATCTGGTGACTTTTACCAAAGGAGACCCATTGCCAAAGATGTGCAGCAGTTGACATGGTCAGTATGGTGGCAGAGTTAGGATATAACCTTGCCATACAGAGTTAGGTCTTTACTTGCTCCACACCAAGGGTGTAACTGGATCTTCTGGCCTGAGATCTTGTGATACAAAAACCTTAACAATAATTCTCATCAAAGTCTGTTTTCTTTTCTAACCATTCAGAGATGGACTTGCTGATGTGCTTCAGATTATTGTCCTGCTGCAAAGCTAAAGTGTGTTGGAGTTTAAAAGGTCATGGCCCAGTAGTCTCCTTCAGGATTTTCTGAAAAAGCCATAATTCCATCAATTACTGCAAATTTTCTTTTTCTGAAATGCTTTGTTAGTTTTACAGGATGCATGCCTACTAAAAAAAAAAACCCTTTGTCTCAGCAGTTAACTTTAATTGTTGGGAACTATCAAGATGTTTTTTTGCCAAATGTGGCAGTCATTTCTTTCTTTTTGCTCTGCAGTAGTTTTCACCTCAAAACTCTCCCATGGATCCCATTTATGTCTCTTAAGTTTCTTTCTTGTTGCTGAATCATGAACACTGACCTTAGCTGAGGCAAATGAAGCCCGCAGTGCTTTAGATGTTGTTCTGGGTTGTTTCGTGACCTCCTGGATGAGTCAATGAGCTCTTTCAGTAAATTTGTTAGGTCAGCCACTCCTGGGCAGGTTCCCGCAATGATTTATGTTTTCTCCGTTTGTGAATAATGGCTCGCACTGGGGTTCACTACAGTCCCAAAACCTTAGAAATTGCTTTAAAACGCTCTCCAGACTGTTAGAGATAGAGATTAAGATCTTTTAGCCTACTTCACGTTGTCAGACAAGTTATATTTAAATGATTTCTTGATTCTCCAGCAGTAATCAGGCTTGGGTGTGGCTAGTAAAATGAAACTTCGAAAATGTGGTTAATCACAGGTAATTCAGGAGCTAACACAACTATATTTTCCTATTAGACCAGGTTGGTTTTGATAACTTTTCCCCTTAATAAATGAAACCATTTGAATTCTGCTTTGTGTATTTAAAAAATATTTTTGATTATCCGAAAGATTTAAGTGTGACGAAAAAGCAAAAACAGAATAGATCTGTAAGGGGTAATATTCATGTTCACAGCACTGTATGTGGGAAGATGGGAAGAGTGCAACAGCAGCTTTAAGCCTCAAATGTTTAATTACTAAACGGTACTGGAATTCAGTATTATTGACCGATAATATTGACCAATCACTAAACCACATGCTTGGTTGGGCAAAAACTACACAAGTCCTTGTAAAAAAACAAAAACATCTGTAAATGTGCAAACAGGCTCAGCTTGTTTGAGTGAAAATAATAACAGGAGTTTTCTCTAATTAACATCATTGTCTGCAACACTAATCAAGCCAGTTTGGTGATAACTTGCAGCCAGGATCATTGGAACTTAGCTGAAAGGAAAATTTGTGACAAACAATGCCTTAAGAAACAACAACGTGTGCTAGAATGGATTCTGTCAATTTTAGGGATTAAATAGATGTGTTTAAGTTGTGGTTATTTCATTTTTCCATGGGGTTTCAGTGGCTCACTCAGCAGAGGCCTTTCAGTCGGGTGACTAGCAAGATGCCCGCCCACAAACAGCACACATGAAACTAGTCAAGCCTGAGGGTTGTGTGTGTGTGCGTGTGTATCAGGCTTTTATTGCTGGAAAGTCAGCTGGGATTATAACTTTGTCTAAAACACTCTTGTGTTGCTAGATGACTAATGTAGATTCCTGTGGAGTTTTTTTTTTAATATGACTTTGTCTTTATTTTCCTGGCTTTTTGTCTTGCACAGGTAAACTGTTATTGTGGATCAGACTGAACTAGCCTGCCTGCCGACTTGCTGATCCATCATTATGTCTGTCTATGGGGCTATCTGATGACAGGACTTCAGAGGAAGGAGAAAAGGGACTACCTGCTATGGCCAGTGGTAAATACCAAAATTTAGAAATGCCTGACAAGGTTGTGGTTAGGTTATTTTCAGAATGAAAGATAATCTGTTTCTAACATCTCTGAGTTTTTATCTGTTCCAGCAGCTGATGGTCCAGGTAATCTAGGAGCTGAGCAGAACCCCCTGAGCATCCCTGTTGCTGATCATGGAGCCTGGGCCACAGCCATGAACAACCTGGGCATCATGACTGTGGGCATCAGCGGGCAGCAGCTGGTTTCAGGTACTCTCTTCTTTCAATGTGATGTGATTCTTTCAATCCTGTTAAGGATTATGACTTCATCTTTGGCTAAATATAAATATGCTTTCTTTTTTTATTCATTATAACTGTTTCTCTGCTTGTAACAGTGAAGTAGAAGGAAAATTATGTTTTTACAAATAAAAACCAGAAAAGTGTGGAGAGCAGTTGTGGAGAAGCTTTGAACAGAGCAGAGCACTATTCAATTAATCATCCAACTGTAAACCTTTTTGGCCTCTGTGCAAAACTATCTGTGGTAGAAGGCTAACACTGCACAACACCCTGAACACACCATCCACATTGGAAACGTGGTGGTGGTGGTCAGAGTTGATGAGAAGATGGATGGAGCTAAATACAAGGCAGTCTGGGAGGCTCAGAAAGACTTGAGACTGAGGTTTAGGTTCACCTTCAAGCAGAACGATGACCATAAACATACAGATAGAGATATGATTGATTTATTTAGCTCAAAACATACTCATGTGTTAGAATGGTTCAGCTAAAGTCCGGACATCAAATCAATTGGGCATCTGGCTGAATTTAAAAATTGGTGCCAAAATATGCTGTCTAACTATCTAACTGAGCTGTTTTTTTTATTTTTATTGGCAAACATTTAAGTTTCTACGAGTGCAAAGGTGGTAGAGACATACCCTACCAGATCTGCAGCTATTACTACAGCAAAAGGTGGTTCTAGAAACAATTTTAAAAATACATTTAAATTGAGGCGGCATCTGGCTTAATAATTTTGTCCTTAACACAGCCATCCAGGGTTTGACTCCCAACCTCAGGACTTTTGTTTCCTGTCTGAAAACCTGTGAATAAAGGCTGCTAGTGCCATAAAACCCTAAAGAAATACATTCACATTAGGGGTTGTAACATGATAACATGTAAAATAATTACGATGCAAAAAATTGTGAATGATATTATTGTTTACAGTTGAAAAATATGTCTTTACTTTTGCATCTGACTTGTCCATAAGTTGCACAGCAGAGATGTAAAGATGTTACACCAGACAAACAGTAGGAGAAAGTGTGTGAAGGAAAAGATTTTCCATTTGTGTAAATTTATCTGGTATAGCAGATGTTTACAAGCTTTGTTATTCCTAATGAACAAAAACAAAAGGCAATTTAAAATCTCTTGTAAGCAGAAACATTCAGCTTTTCTCGTCTTTCAGTTACAAATCCGCTTTCCATCTTTTCAAGATATGTTTCCAGATATCCAGCTGTGACGCTTTTCTTTAGAATACAGAGCTCAAAAAACCAGAACTTGTGCATCTGGATTTAATAAATCCTTCAGTTTTGTCCTCATTCTTCTCTGACGTCCACATGTACTGTGATCTTAATTATAGATGTGTTTTAAAGTCCACAACTTCACAGCAAACTCTTGAATGTATCAGTCACACTGCGTACTGTGCTGTAAAATCTGACTGAACTCCAAACATACAAGCCTGCTGCGTATTTCTGCTGAACCCACGGGCTTCTTTTTATTTTTGTCAATGTGTGTTTTATACCCTTATCAATCCACTGACCCCATTTGGTGACACTGCTCAGAATAACTCAATACATGGAGCCAACTAAGCCTTAATAAAGAAAAATTAGTTCTTGTTATGAGAAATAGACGTAAATAATCACCAAGGTTCACTGTGATAAAGTGAAAATGTTAGAAAAAACGGTATGATATCACCATAGTGATGGCATGATGTTCAGTTACCTTCACCTCTGGCAGCAGCTTCAGACATCCTCCACTGCTTCATGTAGGAGGATTTAGGAAAAAGATGATAACTGTGAATCTGATACAAAATGTGTTGCTTTAACCATTTTACCATAAATCACAAAGCATATGTTGACACCAATCTCTGAGAGACAGTTCCACCGTTACAAGGCGATGAAGAAAGTATCCATAGCCTCAGCATGACTGAAATGAAAAACACCAGACATACAGAGGTTCTCTGTTTGTCGTCTCACGTAGAAAAGTAACTGTGGATAAATGTCCTTAAATGAGCGATTTCGCAGTATAACAGAGTGGCATTCCAGTGGACCTGGAAAAAAAAGCTCTCTTCCGCTCTCTTTTCTGAGCCCTGAGCATGTTAAATAATGTTATTTAGTAATAGAAGTAATGGCATTGTTCTTTATTGACCTGGTTGGCAGACAAATGAGCACACACACATACACAGGGGGACATTGTCATTAGCACACACCGACTACAAAACAAACAAAAAAATAATAATATGCAGAATTGATAATGTTAATAAATAAAAATAAAATATTTATTGTTTCTGTCGCAGGTGCTTTGCTACATACTCGTTAGAACTTGTTAACCATCATAAGCTAGGCTGGTTGATTAACCAGCAGACAAGTAACAATAATTTAGAAACACATTTTAGGTTTATACTTTAAACCGCATGGGTTGTACATTAATTTAACATTACTATATTATTATTATTTAAAAATGTTATTTGTGTTTACAATAATTTTTGGGGGGGACATCTTTATGGGGACACACATCCCCTATTCCCCCTTTTCCACTGGCTCGATTTGGCCCGACTCGGCTGCACTCGGTTCGCTTTGCGAGCATTTCCATTACTGTTATTTCAGTACCGGTAGCTACTTTTTTGGTACCTCCTTCTTAGCAGGGCTAAGCGAGGTCGAGTCGGTACTGTACGTGACGTGAACAAACAAGCTGTTCACTGATTGGCCATGGGCGCGGCCAGACGTAAGAGTCGACCAGCGTAAAAAAACTACTGGCATTTTCAAATGTGCATTCAAACGAGTGAGAGAAACATATAATGGAGTTCGCACAGTTATCCGGAAAAGTCATCCCTTGGAGCAACGACGAGGTGCAAGCTTTTCTGGCGATCATAGGAGACTGCAATATTCAGCGGCAGCTGAATAAATATATAGGCAACAACTATTAGAAATAAAATGGGACCTAATTAAAATCTTTACAGAGTCTTAAAGAGAAAGTGAAATCTTTAATAATGATAACAAAACAGATGTCAAAATCCTACTCATCAAATCCGATTTTCAATGCAGTCAGCAGATTAAATCCCCAGACAACAGACTTGTTACTTCTTGTTTTTGTAACGCGTTTCGGTCTTTTGTTCTTTACATTGGCGGTTGGGTGTTTCATTCGCGGTTATGCAAAACAGACACATGATGCTTTAAAGCCGCGCCTCCAGGAAGTGTTCCCTTCAGCGGAGCGGAAGCAGGTCTATGGAAACACAACGTGCAGAGCCGTGCGGAGCCATGCGGAGCCTCTGGGCTGGCCAAATCGAGCCAGTGGCAAAAGGGCATATGTCCCTCTCAGGATTTCCGGCTATGCCTGCCACACTCTCTCTAGCTCTTCCCTGAGCCAATGGTATCTCTCTACTTTCTCATGTTCATTTTTTCCAAATGTTTCCATCCTTTAGGCTGGCCACATTGATCACACAGTGGTCCTCTGCTGCTCATCAATGATCAGAATGTCTGGTTGGATGGCCATTACCATTTTGTTGGTTTATATTTGAAAGTCACACAAGATCTTAGCTCGGTTATTTTCCACCACCTTAGGAGGTGATTCGCACATACAGTATGTTTGTGTACACTATACCAACTACTCTGTTACGGCGTTCCACCTATTCCTTTCCTGCCAGTATCTCACACCCCGCTGGGACATGCTGGATTGTTTTTGAGGCCTGTTTGCCCACCCTGCCTGGTGTGGTATTGTAGATCTAGGCCTCTATTGTTCTGGTGCTCAAGGCCTACTTCTACAGTGCCATGATCAGTGCTTCTGTGCTATCCTTCAGACCTGCCATCTCTAGCCATTGCTAGGATTTGGCCATATCAGCCACTTCAGCTACCTGTCGGTAGTATATCCCATGGAGGGGTTTTGCTCCCATAATGGTTACCCTAGCTCCTTCTCTTTCAGTTTCCATTGTCTGACGCATTCACTGAGTGCTTCATCCCTTCATCTTCTTGATGTATTTATGGAGGTTGGATATTTCATCTTGGACAGTGCCTCTGATGCTCACTAGTCCTCTGCCTCCTTCAGTGAGCTTAGTGTATAGCCTGTGGATACTAGATTTGGGGTTGCATTCACCAGATGTTGAACCCTCTTCTAGTCAGTATCCATAGGCGGTTTTGTTGAATGGGTAGCTGAGGGGACAAAGTATCTCCTTGGTATATGACACATTTGATTGAGACTTGTGCAACTGGCTTGAAGTTGGCTTTAATAGTGGTTTTCCACAGGATTATTGAGTTTGCAACAAAGGCTTTCAGAGTGTTGTCGACCTTGTACAGCTTCAGGCATTTTAGAATCCACGTGTGGCATTGAGTCGTAGGCTTTCTTGTAATCAAGGCATTGTTGTCTGGTTTTGCAGTGTCGGGCGACTGTTCTGTCAACCAGCAGCTGGTGTTTGGCTCTTTTACCAATGCCTTTTTGTGCCTCTGCCATGTATGGATCTATTTGCCTGTTTATGTTGGCCGCTATGATGCCTGACAGGAGTAGGTGTGCAGAGACAGGTTATGGGCCGATTGTGTCATTATCAGGGATCCAGTCAGGGTGAGTCCCCTTTCTTAGCAGTTGGTTCATTTGTGCCACTAGGGGCTCATGGAGAGAAGTCAGCTTCTTGAGCCTGTAGGCATGGATCATGTCCGGGCCTAAGACTCTTTGTTGCATATCTGCCACTGTGATGTTCACTGTACTTTGTTCAGGGAGAATAATGTGGTCTGCTCTTAGCACTATTAGCCATTGTGCATAGTTGTTATGTGATGCTTCCTTTTTCAATATGCCTTTCCAGTACTGTTCAGTCTCCACCCTTGGTGGGTTCACTTGTATGTTATTACCCTGCCACTGAGATTCAGTGAAGGAAAACAAGTTTGACAGATATTCAGACTCTTGAGTTTTTCCAGTTCTGAGTCCACTGTTCCAAGGTTAGCTGCTTCATTAATGTAAGAAATCATGGCTTTCCTTCAGCTGTCACAACCTTTGTGTTCCCCTATATCAGGGGTCTGCCATCTTTACAAACCAAAGAGCCATTTTTTGCCCTCAGTTCAGCTGAAAAAAACTCATTTAGAGCCGCTAACATAATATGACCTTATTAAAAATAGACAAATTATAATTTTTGTTAAATATTTACTATAGGAAAGATGTTGTCATTTTTAAAGAACCACTGTTTTATTTTTAGTTTTAGGTTTTAAAATAAAGATAAACATTATGTTAAAAAATTATGTAAAAAAAAAAATTTGTTACCAATGTACAATAGAAAATAGATCTAAAAAATGTTATTGGTGTTCTGTTGTGGAAATTCAAAGCATTTGCTTCATGAAAAAACTGCTGAAACCTGCATTTGTTGTGATATCTAAATATAGATATTTAAAACCTAAGTTCTTGATCATTTTTAGCCAAAGATATTAAGAGCTGATGTGGAAGGTCCAAAGAGCCCCTGCGGCTGTGGAGTCGCAGGTGGCAGACCCCTCTAATCTACGCTCACTGGCATGCTTCCAATCTGACTAGCCTCTGCTGACAAATGCTGATTTTTTTTTTCTTGCCCTCTCTAAATATTTTACGTAAAGTATAACCATTCTCCAGGCCCAAGCTCCCTTAGTTTGCACTGAAATAGGTTTATGAGGAACTTTGCTTCAGCTTTCAATATTGCCATTTGGACACATAAACGTCAAGATCTTTGTTTTGACACGGTTTGCCCAAAAAGAACATACTTCACTGATGATGTTCCCACAGTGGCCAAGACCATTGCTACAAGGGTATTTTGCCTGTTTGCTGCCTCCTCTGTCTGCTGCTCAGAGCTCATCAACATATAACCTGATTGGTGAGCTCATTGTCCAATGGGCCTCAGAGCTTACGTGGTGACAAGGGTCACTTGTAATTTGGATCAATCAGCAGCCACAAATGAGCCTATAAGATGTTTGACAGAAAACCTGACAAGTTATACAACATTTTATTTTGTTTTTACCCGAAATGATAGGCCCCGGGTAAGCCCTTGCAACAAGGTGGCCTTGCTTCTATCTCCCTTGTGTATCTCTTCAGTCGGGTGGCCAAGGCTTGGAGTCTTTGTTTAGCAATATCCTGAGCCCCAGATATTGGCATCTGTTTGTATTTCATGGGTATTCCCTTTCCACTTGCCCCCTTCTGGAGTCGCCTGCTGATGCTGTAGCCCATCTACTGTGAGGATCAGTGTGTTATGTGCTCAGACATGGCATTCTGCAACAAGATATTATTTGAGGTACATTAGCTTCCCTATTTTATCATTCTGAAACGGTCTGCGAATTTTCCTCCAACCTCTGACATTTCCATTCTCTCTTTTCTCTCAGTTGAATTGGACCATTCTCTGTAAACTCAAGAAATGGTTGTGTATGAAAATATCTGTGCCCTTCGGTAAGGATAGACTCAGATTCTTCTTGTACACTGTAATTGTTGTTTATTCTTAGTTCCTGAATAGTTAAAAGATGGAGTTTAAAGAAAAGTGATGTAGCCAAATGATAACCTCATCTCTCACTGGAGTTTAGATGGTTCTGTTGTTCATCAAATTCTAGATTTGTTCATCATTATTAAATACAGCTGGTCAGGGAGCACAATGAAAATTAGTTCACTTGTTCCCGAAAATTAGTATACAAATTTCAGATTTGGGTTTAGGTGGAATTTTAGGGTAGCATCTAACGTTTCTCACATGATTAATAGGGCTAGAAATGTGTCCAGGTCACATTCTGATGTTTGTTTCAATCAAGATTAAACTCAGGGTAAGTTTAAAACTCATGCCTTAGCGCCTCTGTGGTGCAGCAATCACAGCCAGATGTCTCATAGCCAGGCTGCTGCGGCTCACGTCTCCTGGCAGTTCTGCCTTAAGCCGTTCTTTCAATAATCACATTTACAGGCTTAAACACTTATTTTTCTTCTTTCAAAGCATCTTTATCTTCATTTATTTGACCTGATTTCACTCTCCCTGCCTCTGTGTGTGTGTTTTGTTTTGCCTTTCTCTATCTCTTCCTCTGTTTCTGTCTCTGGCAGATACAGCGGAGCTCGGAGCCAGAGAAATGAACCTGGCTCGGCTGATTTTTGGCTCCGAGAGAAGAGCTGAGAGCAAAACCAACCTCACGTGATTATGATGAATGTGTGACACAAAAATATGCAATTTACCTGTCAGGGTTACAACAGAGGGCACTTTAATGAGTTTTTCTAATACATGAAGAATCTCTTAATGCATGCCAGCAGCAATGGCTTAGATTCCCGCTTGATTATCTCTCCACATGTTTTTTTTCCTTCTTCTTTTGGATAAGCCTGAAGATGTCTGATAGTTTGTGAGGTGTTTTTTTCTTCAAACTAAATGCAGCACATGAAAACATCTAACAGCTCTACAGCCTGCAGCAGTGTAATTCAATGCTGAGTTAAAATGAAGATATGTAGGAATTACTGTGGTTGAACTGCTCAAAAACTAGCTGCTTAGAAACCATGCCTCATTAGGAAAATAAGGTTCCACAGGAGAGTTTTAAGAATTACCAAGATAACGAAGGTGTTTACCTAATTGTTACCGCATGTCAACTAAAAAGAATATTATTCAACTCAATAGCTCTTCTTTGTAGCCCAAAATCTTAGCGCAGCACATACATGTGAATGTCAATACCTGAGGGGGCATTATAGTCCATGTGGAGTGTTGGGAGGTATTTCAAGGTTTTCCAGTTATTGTTCTTGTTCCTGATCTTTTTACGACTTATCTAGCAAGTTTTTCTGTAAGCATCATGAAAATCTGCTGCAAAATTGGTGCCTTTCTCCAGCAGTCTACGGCCAGGAGGCGGCGTACACCCTGGACAGGGTGTACAAACTAGAGTTTTTTCTGTGAAAAAACAATAAAATACATCTATGCTTATTTAACATCTGCGGTCCTTAACCCTGGTCCTCAGGACCCACGGTCCTGCAAGTTTTAAATATTTCTCTGCTCCTGAATACCTAATTCAAATGTCTGCATTGTCTTCTCAGCACGCCATCAAGTTCTGCAGAAGCCAGCAATCACTCAAGAAAGCAGAGACCAAAAATCCAACTTTTTAATCTACATGCAAATCACTATATGCAGTACACTTTGCCCTGAACATGGCATTTCCACTGTGAAACATGGTAGTGGCAGTGTCATGCTGTGGGAAGATTTTTCTTTAGTATGGACAGGGGAGGTCCTCAGAGGATGATGAAGAATTGAAAAGGAGCTAAATACAGGGCAAGGTGGCTTATCTTCCAGCAGGTCACTGACATGAAACACACAACCAGATCTATAATGGAATGATTTTAAATCTAAGTATATGTATGTGTTAGAATGTCCCATTCAAAGTACAGACCTGATTTTAACTGAAAATCTGTGGTAAGACTTTAAAATTAATGTTCACAGATGCTCCCCATCCAATCTGACTGAGCCTGAGCTATTTTGAAAAAATAAATTTATTAACCATGCATCATTTTCCTTCTACTTCACATTTACACTCTATTTATCTTGGTCTGTAACAAATTAGTACAAGTGCCAAATCTATGTACAGTCCACAAAAACAGGTTTAACATATCGCCCCATCATCATTAAGTCAACAGGACATGTGCTGCGGATTGTTTTACTGTGTTCTGACTGTTCAGACTAGCAGGAGTAAAAGCTTTCACAGTAAATCAGGGTTGCATTCTATCAGTTCTCTGTACAGAGAAACATAAGAAACATTTATTTCTATTAAATTATTTTAAGGCAACATTTATCATTTCCATTGTGACAGCTCCTCTCTCTTGTGATTTGAATCACTTTATTCCCGGTGGAGTTGCGACTGTGTGGGCAGCTGTGGAGGAGGATTTTCTGCTGACGTTTTGTTCCTCCGGCTCCCTTGTTATTGCAGTGTTGAAGATGGGAATGTGTGACGTTGCACCACCCTCCTCCAGCCTGCCTGCTCTATTTTCCTCCAGACAGGGGAAGCATTGCTTCTGTCGCCTCTGTTTTCTTATTGTTTATCTTCCCCATTCTTCCTCACTTTCTTTGTCCTGGAGAAAAGACGAACTGTTCTTCCCTCCCTCTCCTCCACCTTTCCCATAAGCCCAGTTCAGCTGATGTTTTTACCACAGATCCAATCTGCAGCTTTCTCTTCTCCTATCTGGTACCTCCCAGATATAGTGATGCTTTCTTATCACTTTTGGTTTTCTTTCCTTTGTTGTCTGACCTACTTTTGAGGCTGTAATCTTTTTATGTCTTTGATAAGTTAGAGAACAGTATATTATCTTATTCTTTGGAGGAGCATTTTCTTTAATATTGCTTAGAAAAAGTATTTTAGTAAAAAACAAAAAGCAGCGTTAGCAAAAGCCAGCATAAGAAAGCAACGTACACAGTAGGGCAGTGCAATTTCAGGAAGCATAAAGCTCGTCCTGCCGATTCTGATATCTTTTAAAACGGTAATATGAGAGGACTATTCAAAAATATTCTTCCAAGTGGCTAACAAAACAAATGTCACATTAGGTATTGCCTTTGTTGAATTGTTGAACAGTGTAAAAGTTTTTCATCATGTAGATCTTACAGAATCTGTTGTTTTCTGTTTGTTATTCTGCTGTCTGTCCTACAGACCCTCTGTGTATCCCAAGATTTGACCCTGGTCTGGGCATCATTGCACCCATAAACCCCATGATGGCGGGCATCAGCCTGGTTCCACCTCCACCTGTTCCCCCCGATGTGCCTGTCATTAAGGAAATTATCCACTGCAAGAGCTGCACTCTCTTCCCTCAGAACCCCAGTAAGAACCCATCAACCTGCTCTGGACAACACTGTCAGATACTGCATGGATGAAGATGGTGGTTTTCTTGAAGAAATTCAAAGCAGATGAATCATACATTAAGGCAACTAGACTGATAAGGAAATGCAGAAAGGCAGTACAGGAATAAATACCAAAAATATCAATAGACATAGAGCAATGCCAAAATATTGTCTGAGAACAGTTACTGCAGCATTCTTATAACTAATAACATACAGATTAATCCCAGTACACCAGTTTAACACACAAATTGTCAATGATTAAAGTACTAAATAATGACACCTATGATGGTGACTTCCCATGTGCTTCAGATCTGCCCCCTCCATCGACACGGGAGCGGCCCCCTGGGTGTAGGACGGTGTTTGTGGGAGGCCTGCCCGAGAATGCCACAGAAGACATCATCAGGGAGGTGTTTGACCAGTGTGGGGAGATCACTGCCATCCGCAAGAGCAAGAAGAACTTCTGCCACATTCGTTACAGTGAGGAGTTCATGATTGACAAAGCTATATACCTGTCAGGTGAGCAAATCTAATTGAAGCTTTTATATTACCTCTCCTGAGAGGAATCCAAATTTAGGTTTAGTATCTTCTTCGAGCAATGCATTGAGTGAGTGTCTCATTGTTTACCTGTATCATTGTTGTATATAAAGAGGCTTGCATTAACTCTTAAATCCAAAACAAAGTGCATTCTATGTTGATTAAATATGGGAAAACTCTTTCAAACTGAGGATGATTTAAAATTTTGCAGGAATTTTGCAAGCTTACTATTAACATGGCTAAATAAACCAAGATTGTAGAACCAAGGTTGTAGAGGTTTTGTCAGGAAGTCACCAATTATATTACTTACTGACATGGGAATTTGAGGCTACGTTCAACATTATTTAAAGTTTCTAGTGGTATTTTGATGTCAGCTGACTCTGGGACATCCACTGTAATGGCTCTCCTGGATATTGCCTGAGTATCTTGATAAACAGACTCTGGGATGTAGTTGGCCCATCAGGTGTGGCTCAAGGGTAGTTTAAACCCTGTATTTCTGGCAGAACATTTAATGTTTTTGCAAGCCAGATCATGTCAGAGCCCAACAGCCTGCTGTGTGGTGTACCACATGGCTCAGTTCTGGGACCTGTTCTCTTTCTTTGTATATTTTCCCCCTTGGTCCAAATAACCAGGCAGTTTTCTGATGTATATCATTTCTCATGATATTCAGCTCTACTGTTCTTATAGGCAAATTACATATTTAAAGTTGTCCTCCTTGATAAACTGTTTTTGCGATATCAAACAGTGGCACTTTGACAACTACTTGCAGGTGAACCCTGATAAAACAGAATCCCTAATTATGGCCCCTAAAAACAGAATAACTGAAATCAAGCAATACCTTGGTGTATTGACCTCCTTAGTCAAACCGAACCTCAGAAACCTTGGTATTTTATTTCATTTGGCCATATCATTGAAGTGCCATTTTCGTGGATTAATTAGAAATGTTTTTGTGTTTTTTTTTTTCAGTTAAGAAATACACGTAAGCTTCAAACTCTGGTGTGAAAAGCTGAATTAGAGATAAGTTAGAGTTGAGCTTTTCCTCTCATATTGATTACTGTAACAGACTTTTTATGTGTTTGAATAAGAAGGATCTTGACCGCCTCCAGTTGGTACAGAATGCTGCTGCAAGTCTTATACCCAACATGCTAAAGAAATGGCGCAAAAGTCCAGTTTTCACCTCTTTACCTTGAAAATTTTAGTCTTTACTTTTAGAGCCCTGTGTTATCAAGTCCCAGCCCCCAGCTTATATATCTCTGGCCTTTCAGAACCTTCTGGGTTTTTAGGCCTGTTTTTAATTGTAATTTAATTTAATTGTTTTTAATTGAGACACTTTGTGTCTCAGTGAAAGGTGCTATATAAAAAAACTTTAATTACTTTACCTACTTTCTTACATTAACCAAGAAATGTTTAGCATGCAAGTCTATGGGTCTGGCTTAGGAAGTAGAGATGGAGACTGGGCTATTAGATGGCATCCGGAGCGTCTGAGAGTTAACTTCCTTGTTTTTTGTTCAGGATACCGGATGCGCATCGGTTCCAGCACAGATAAAAAGGACTCTGGGAGGATCCACGTGGACTTCGCTCAAGCTAGAGATGACCTGTACGAGTGGGAGTGCAAACAGCGTCTATTAGCCAGAGAGGAAAGGCATCGGCGAAAGATTCACGAAGAGCACCTGCGTCCGCCATCTCCTCCTCCCATCGAGCACTACTCTGAACATGAGGCGGCACTGCTAGCAGACAAACTAAAAGGTGAGCAACCCTGAGAAAAACAGTAAGGTTGGATTAAAAACTAAAGGTGATGGCAGCTAAACATAATTCTGTTTGGTGCTAAAGGCTGAGGCAGTTCAGTTTATTTTCAGTATGAAAAGAAACTGTATGAAGTAGGAAGGAACCATAATCACTGGTGAATTTATTGACATGTTTCAGAAGAAATAAAATGAGATGTTGCCATGGATACATTGATTTTATCAGACATATTAGTTTATAATCATGCAAAGTTCCTAAACATGATGCAGAAAGTATGTGTTTGGGTTGTACAATGTGTTGTCAGACCACCTGCTAGGTGGTAATACCAAATGCAAATGAATCTTTTTGGAAGCTGCACAGTTATTGATCTTTGTCTATCTTGTGTGTGGCAACTGTAAGAGTACTGTAGCAAACAAGCATGTTTGTGTCAAGCTGTCTGTGCCAACAGAGGAACACACTGCTCTGTAATCAGGTTTTTGTTTATAAAGTCATGTGAATGTTAAAAAAATATATATATATATATATATATTTTAATGAAAGTGATTGTACCAGGACTAACGTTTAGATGTGTGTTTCGGATGCGGGAGACTGAAAATGTGAACTGTTTGGCTCTCTGTGTTGATTACAGGTTTTTTTTTTAAATATTTTATCTTAAAGGTTCTCCATTTTTCCAAATCTCTTCTAAACTTTTTTCTCTGCGTGTTTTCAATTTTCAGACTGTGGAATAAGGCCATTTCCCCTGCTCTGGTTTCACGTAGCTCTATTTCAAAATCTGTAAGGTTTGTACTTGTCAAACAAGGATTGAGGTGCCCAGTAATAAATACAGATTATTTGAAGCACAGTTTGCGAATTAATTTTACTTTTTATTTTCTTTGTAAAAATTAATTTTAGTGCATTTTTTGTCATTTTAGCCAGAAACAGACAATAGGTTCATTTCCTATTGAATTTTAAGGTGCCGAAAGCAAAAGTTGTTCAGTTGGTAAGTCAAAAAAACAAAACATTGATGTGAAATCAAAATGTAATGTAATAAATATAGGAAAAAGTGTCTTATTCAAATATAAAATCAATGCATAAATCAATGCCTTTATTATTCGATTTTTTTTGTCCTTTACAAATTTGAAGTCAGCAAAAGAAGTCTGGAAAATCCAAGATTTTCTCCATTTTCTTTTACTCCATGCTCATCTAGGCTTGGAAAATGTTTGTAGAAAATATCAAACCCTCTCATACAGATCAGGACTTTGGTTATGATAAAGTAACCAGATAAAATGTACCTGAGGCTTTCCCAAAATGTCACTTTTCATGTTTTAAAAGCATGTCCAAACAAGGTACAAGTTCATATGTTACAGATTACATGCATCAGTGGTGGTGTTATAATGGCATAACAATAATCTAGGTTTAAGGAACACAGCAACTTGCTGTAATTCACTTTATACGAGCAGGATCCTATTTCTGTGTTGGAGGACATGTTAACACAAATCTTGTTAGCTAAAGCCCTATATAAGAAGAGAACAGGACAAAAAATAGGCAGGTAAAACCAAGTCTTAGGGTTACTCCCAAAAGATATATCAATCAGCAGGAGGTCAATTAGGTCATTTTTTTAATAAAGGGTCATAATCTGACATGTTTTATGAGAATAAAGAGGCCCAAACAGGAGATTAATACTGAAATCAATAGAAATACAGTGTAATGCTAGGTTTCCAGATAATACACCTGTATTAGGGCATGTGAAATATTAGCCATTTGTATGAAAATGAATATCCATAATTACATAAAAGACTTAACTACAATTAAAAATAAAGGCATACTTCATGGTTTACATATGTTTTAAAATGGGTGGTTAGTGCTACAAAATGGATGTAGGATCCCTGTGTGCATCTGAACTGAGAGTACAAATAGGGGGGTAGGGGTGATTTAGACTGACCTCGAAGGTATAGTTTGAACTTTGGTTCAGTTGCCTCTTTTCTTTTCTCTTTACCCTCTGTCCTGCTTTTAAACACCTCACCTGGTTCTTCTGCACATCAGAGGATTGGGTGCAGAAGGAACAGCGTGGGAGTGAGCTGAATGAGTTGTGGATTGAGAAGCTTGGGATGAGTTATGTTTGTGGAGGAGTGTGAAGGTCACTGCTCCTCCTCCGTCGTGTATCTTCCGCTCGGCTGTGGCTGAAGCGTATCTTTCCTGGATATTTCCCGCATATTTGTATTGGGAAGCTGTTTTGTCCTCACTGTGTTCCTGGAAAACAGGAAGGCTAGAATCAGTTAGGTAATTGAATGCAATTCAGTCTCATCACCACGTATTGCTGTTATTACTGTGATCATTTCTTTCTCCTTAAACATCTGGAAAGCATAACATTATGTACCACCCAGTGTTATTTTTGTTTAAAGCTGGAATTAATCTAACTATAGTGGCACAATTTTTCGGCTAATAAATATGTACAGTCTGTATTTCATGAGATCCACCATAAGAAAATTGTGAAACAAAAAACTATGCATCTTCACATTTACCACATTTTTCTATAACACAGCACACAAAAGCATTAAAATCTGAGTATTATTAATGGATTAATTTTCTAAAGAATGAAGGAATATTAGGGTCCCATTTAGGAAAAAACATTGGTGCAGGTTGGGCTTTTATTATTGTCTCTTTTTGCTTTTCCATTACAGAATAATGTAAAAATATTAGGAAAAAAGTGGAAGTCAGATTTCAAAAATAAAGTCAAAATGTTAAGGGAAAAAAGGTGAATTTCTATTTGAGGACTAAAATGAAAATAATGTGAACAAAGTGGAAATAATATCTTGAAGAAAAGGCGGAACATTGACACTTCTGTATTCTTTAGTGTGCGTCAGGAAAGCCTACTAGCTAACCAAGAGTCTGTGTTAATATGCGAAATGAGATGTCTTCTGTTTCATCCAGTTTCTAAAGTATAATGTTATTGGCTTATTTTCACAAGACAGATCTTTGTGCCAGTGTTCGTATGATTTAATGGCTACATCTTCATCTGAGCATTGCGGCTTTATTCTTAATACTTTGAACTTTACTGTTGATATGCTTTTCCCTCTTTGTCCTCATCATTTTGACTTTTTTCTTAACAATTCAACTCTTTTTGTTGTCATTTTAACTTTATTCTGAAAAAGGTAAAGCATTTATAATACTTCCTTTTCATTATTTATTTTCCTCTAAGTGACCCTATTAGGATCTTGGTCCAATTAAAGGTCCAATGAAGGTTTCTTTATTTTGCTGTTGTACAGTTGCTGTTTACTGCTTCCTAGGTCACAGTTCAACATTCATTTTCTCACAGCATTATGAAGAGAGAATGGTCTCATTAATGTTGCCAATATGTATTTAATAGTTTAAAAATGTCTAGTACGATATGTGTGTAAGTGTTGTGTAGTAGCGAATGATTAGTGGATTCTACAATCCATAGAGGGTTGTCATCGGATTAATGTGGCTTTTCTGTGGGTAATGTTTTTGTCAACACTCACTTCCTCTGACTTACTGCGCACCCTATAGACCTAATTAATTTTATTTTAAAAGATTCAATAAGACCAGATGAATTTACAACAATGCATCAACATCTGAACAAACAGTAATTCACACTTTTATGCATTTTTATCTATCTTTGCTTTTATCACACTTTCTCTAGCCTATAAACTCTTAATTCCACCCTGATGCCTCTAAATTGATATAAAGTAAACTATAGGTTTAGTCTGAAAATGCTTTGAAATCCACTCCGTGTACAGAAATAGTTCTATACATTAGTGGTGAATACAAAAATGTTTTTGGCGTATAAAGTACCATAGGCTGGGTCAAGCACTCATCAAAACTTGCTAGTCCAGAGTTAATACTGCTTCATTTTAGGTGCTCATGCATTGCAGCAGTGATGTCACAGTATGCCACGGTAGGAGACCTCTGCAGTCTAAACTTTGCTTGTTTCTTTTCCCTACCTGCTATCTTTAGCCATGTTGTTCTCTCTACATTCTCCTTTTGTTGATGGTACTGAGCAAATACATAGAAGTAGGTTCTATGCATGAGGTACTGAAGGGAGTGCTGGCAGACAATGGGGACGATTCTGCGCCAATGACTCCCTGTAATGCACTGCACTTATGAAAAACCTTTTGTCAAGTGGTTCCCACTTTTCTGGGCTTACACTGCAGGTTTCCCCCACTTGAAAAGGCAGCTTGCTTCAATAGGATTCAAACTGGATTTCACTCAATGACCCAGAAACAATTTTTCTTTTCCTCCTTTCCTTTATTTTAAAGTTCCATGGGCACAATAGGTGAAAAAAACCCTTAAAACACAAAAAATGCAGGGGTTAAGCAAAACCCCAAAAAACCAAATTTAAAAAATAAGTTAACTATCCAAATTAAAACCCAAAATCAAACAAAAATATTTAAAGCACTAAAAACAGTTTCCACATGTATTCAAATAGTCTCAGCTCACCGGCTCCTTCCTTTCCTTTAAACAACCTTTTTCATCCTGCATTCCTTTTCCGGTACCCCTCTCACACATTGTCAGCACTCATTTTTTCGTGAGTACCTCCAAACATTAATTTATCAGCTCCACCTGGGGCAAACAGGCGCTGCCACCGGGGGGGAGACACACCCAGACCTGACCACCCAGAAGGGGGCGGGGCCTAAAGCTCAGCTCAACACCTCCCACCCCGTTTTCCCCACGGAAACCGCGGGCAAGATCGCATAAAGTCAGTTTTCTCCTGGTTTTTTTTGCCTCCTCCCCTTGTGTCAGCCGGGACTACTAACCGTCTGACATCTCTGTGAAAACTTTTGGTCTGAGTGTCCCCCCAAAAATGCTGCAACGGGGATCCTTGGTTTCGGGGTTTTTGGGTGTGGGTCCCCCTCTGGGGCCCGGGCCTGCCCACGCTCTAACATTCACACCCCGCAAAAATCCTCTGGGGGTCGGGGTTGACATGTTTGACCCCCCCAAGTTTTAAAGTGCCTCTCAATGCTTTCTGACCCACACAGCCAAACAATTTTCCCCAAACTGCGACTTTTCTTTTTGGTGTGCCATTTACTTCTGAAAAACAAAATTGGGTCCAGCAATTTTGGCCCCGGGACCTCCAAAACTTTTTAAAAACCTGGTCGGGGCTTTTTTTGAAGTTTTTTTTATAGGGAAAATTTTGTGAATTAAAAATTTTTTTCCAGTCACCATTTAAATGTCTCATCCCAGCAGAAGTGAATTAGGTGTAAATACTGTACAGTGTTTTCCGGGCCCTTTTGAACCGGGATCACTAGGGCTTATTTGGCAAGGTTGCAGAAAGGGTTGAAGTTTTTTTAAACTCCCTAAGGTGAGCCCTGATTTTTTTTCCCCAAACTCGGGAAGTTTTTTTTTCACGACCCGGAAACAGCTGCTTCACAAAACCCCTTTTTGATGAGGGGAACCCGGGCTGGCGGGGATTTCCACTCCAGTCAGTTCCATTCTGAGCGGAATTTTTCTTCCACAGCGGACCTGTTTCATGCCATCCAAAAACTGGTACAGCCCCTTTCCAAAACAGGCTTGGCCCCAAAAAAATTGGTCCCCGGGTCGCCCCAGATCTTTTAGGATGCCCTCGAATCGCTGTGAATCTCTGATAGCCATTAGAAAACTTTCTTTTGACATGGGTTGAAAAGGCTCTGTGTTGGAGCCCCTACGGGCCATGCAAAAAAATTTTCCCCCCCCCAAATTTTTAACTGTGTTTTTTCCCCCCCCCTCCTCACATCATTTTTAAACCTAAATAGGGCCCAAAACAGGTCAACTGTTAAAAACTAAAAAGGGGCTGGGGGCGTAGTTTCCCCTTGGGGCCCAATCACTCTCCTTGCTGACATATTTTTTCTCGGGCTTTTTTGGGGCAAGTCCACAATTTTCAATGATTTTTTGGCAAGCCCTTGGCCCTTGTTTATCCATGCTTTTCTTTCTCACCTTAAAAAGAGTTGCGGGCCACCCCCTTGTGCCCCGGGGCTGTGAGCTTCTAAACCAGCAGCGTTGAGACCCAGCAAATTTTGTGGTAATAGGGGAAACACCAACTCGGGCCTTCATTGAAAGCCTGGACTCCTTTTCCCCCAAAACCCGAAGCCCAGATTCTTCCTCTTGGGAACCACCAAAAGGGCCCATTGTTGGCTGAAAGGGGACCCCTCCTGTCAGCAAGAAAAGGGTGTCTTAAAGCATCTTGGGCGCTCTACTACATAATGACCCCAGCTAAGACACTGCCTCCCCCTTTGGGGTCCTCAGGGCCCCTTTTTTGGCCTGCAAAGCATTTTTTCAGCCCGCCCGAACCCGGGCAATTGTCCATCAGTCGAGTTTAAAAATGGGAAAAAAAACCTTACATCCACCCGGTTTTTGACTTAATGCCAGCAGGTTTGGGCTCCGAAGTCTAGATCTGGGGGTCCTTTTTTCCTCGACTCTTTAAGTACGGGGAGCAAAAGGTTTTTTTGGGATCTTTCCCAACAGTCTCTCTTGCAGCTTTATTTAAAAATCCTTTGGAGATTTAATTTTGGGCCCTTTGTCAGCTGGTAAACCAGAAAATCTGGGGTTCGCTCCATGCAAAATTTTTTTCCCCTAAAATGTTTAAACCACACCCAAGAGTAATGATATCAGCAAATTTTCCCCGGGGGCCAGGGTCCACCCCAATCCTTTTCAGTTTTTTTGTAAAATTTTTTTTTTTTCTCCCCAACCTGTTTTTTGCAAAAAAGGGTTGGGAAAAACCTAGCTTTTTTTCCGGGTTGGGCACAACGACAGGGTTTTTTTGTCAACAAAGGGGGTAAACCCCTGCTTTTTTCCTGACTTTTTACAATGTTGGGCCCAAAATAAACCCCTTTTAAGGGGGGCCCGCCCAAAAACTGCTCCACACGCTCCGCCTTTTACCTTGGGTTTCCCCCCCCTTTTTGGTCCCAAGGGTGGGCCCAAATTTTGCTTTTTGACTCCCCCCAAGTCTTACTATTGGGCCTTTTTTTTAAAAGGCCCCCCAAAGCAAAAGGGAAAGAATAGGGACCATAAACCTGGGTCGCTGGGCCCTCAGAAAAGGGAAAAATTTCATCAGGGTTTTTAGGGAGGGGGCACCCCCCGGTGTCCCCGAGCTCTCAAAAAACTTGACCTTACTTTACTAGCATATTTTTTTAAAGAGACCCGATAGAAAACTGCCTTTTTAAGGGTTTTCCCGAGAGGGGCAAGGTCCCCCAAAATGTTCCCCCTTTTAAAGGGTTTCCCCTGCTTAGCCCCCCTGAAAAAGCTCCCACGGACCAAAAAATGGCCCCTTTCTGCTTGACAGGGGTTTTCCAAACCCAAATTTGGGGCATTAAAAGGGCCCCAAAAACCCGGCTGAAAATAAAATTCCCCGTCGTGTTTAGTGGGTTTTTGGGGTCCCCGAGGGTCCCCCCACCTGCTTTCCCGTTTGGAAAAGGGCCCCCCCTTTTGGGGGAGTCTGGGGGTTTTTTCCCACCATTTACATGGGGGCCCCATTCTTTCCCCCAAAATTTTAGAACAAAGGGCCCAAAAGCCCCTTTTTTTTCTTCCTCTCCAAGCTTTTTGGCAGAATCATAATTTTTTTGGAGGGGGGCCCCCCGGTTTTTTTTAAATTTTTTCCCGGCACCCCCGCCTCCCCCTTTTTACCAAAAAAACCCATGGGCTTCAAAAAAAAACCCCCCTGCAAATTTTAAAATCCCGGGTTTTGACATTTTTTTTTTTTGAAAGATCCCGGGGGCTGGTTTTAAGTTTTTTTGAGAAGTCAAAAGGTCCCTCAAAATAGCTTTTTCTCCTCTATTACTCCCACGCTCCTCCACAAAAAAAGGGTTTTAACTCCTTGGGAAAATTTTTCTGGGTTTACTTTAGGGGGAAGTTTTAAGGGGAATACAACCTGCTTTTGGGTTTAAAAAAACCCAGTTTTTTTTGACTCCTTTTTTGGGCCCGCAAATTCACCTAAGCTCCTCCTCCTCAAGTCCCCGCCACAGGGAACCTTTGGCAGGGCCACCTCCCCGGTCCCCCTTTAAGCCACAAAATGAAATTTTTTTACTCTTCCATATGTTCCCCCCCGGGGGAGCCAAAAATTTTTCCCCTTTTTAAACCCGAGAAGCACGCACGGACCCAAATTTTTTGCACATCTGGGGCCCTTTTTGCCAAAAAAGATCATTTAAACTCCCCCCCCCGGGGGGACTTCTGACTATTTGGGGGGTTTGGGCCGCCGCAAACCTTTTAAAATGGGGGTTTGGGGCAGAGCCCGGGTTTTTTGGGGCAATTAAAAGGGGAACCCGTATACCATACTGGGGGCCCCGTTTCCCTTAAACCAAGATATCTTTTTGACCCAAATTCATTGGGGGAAACTCGGCGGGCCAAAAAAAAAACCCTTCCCCATAAAATTTTAAACTGCATATGCGGGCCTTCCCCCTCTGGTTTTCCCTTTCCCGCCCGTTCCCCCTTTAATCCTCATGAAAATACTTCCCAAATGGGAAATCCTGTTTTCTTGGTAATGTTTTTCCCGGATCCTTCCTCCAGGGAAACTTTTTGGCCCTGCCCCAAAGAGGCCCCTTTTCCTATATCTCACAAATTTTAAAACGTGGGGCCCACACTTTTTTCTAAATTCCAGCTCCCCCTTTTTTCAGCCCAAGGGGCCCTTTCTTTTTTTTCCCCCTGGCTGGGGGAGTTTTTTCCCCCAACGGCAACCTCCCTTTTGGGACACAGCCCGGGGCCCCCTGCTGTCCCCCTTTTCCCCCAAATCCCAAACAAACCCCGGGTTTTTAGTAAACTGGGAAAAAATGGACTTGTGTCTGGAGGAAACTGGGGTTTGAAAGGTAAAAATTTTTTGCGGGGTTTTGTGGATAGTAATTGGGGGCTACACAAAATTTTTTTTCCTCATTTTTTTCACACAGCGTTCTCATAGTTTGGGAAGGTGTTCGGGGTTGGTGAGCTGATAAAATGCCCTTCTTCAAAACAACTCAGGTTTTGGGTCCCAGAAACTTTTTTTTTCCAAAATGGTCCCATCCCACAACACGGCCCCCCCAACATTTCCCGGTTTTCTGGGGTTGCTAGTTTGACCTCTTTGTTGGTTTATAAGGGGGTGAATCTTTTTTGGGCCCTTTTACCAGGGTCCCCCGGGGGGATCCCTGGGAAGAACTTTTGCAGTTTCTCGGAGACACTGCTTATGGATATCGCAATTTTGTCTACCCATAACAAACCATTTTAGGGGGCCGTGAAAGTGCCTCTTGGGGCTAAAACGGAAAAACGAATTTTTTCCAGGGGGAAACCGCCGGTTCCCCTTTGTTTTCGCCGGGAACCCCTTTCCCTGCCTCCTACCCCATAGACCACAAGCTGATAGCTTCCCCTCTGAGATTTAGTCGGGCCCCTGCTGCCTTATGAGTGTAAAATTTTGTATCGAAGCTAAAATCGTGGGGGTCCCAATTTTTTTGCCCCTCTTTAAAGCTGTGATTCCAGAATAAATCATTTTTTACACCCTTTTCGTTATTTCCCATTCTTTTCTAGAATATTTCGGTGATTTTTTTTGAAAACATGGGTACCCTTGTTTTCTGGGTTTTACAAAATTTTTTTTGGGCTTTCTGGGCAAATTCGGGTGAGATTTTTTTGGGGGAATTCTTTTTGAGCTTCAGTGAAATTTTGCCCTTTGTTACCCCCTCCTCCCGGGTTCCCCACTTCTGTTCCTCCTTTGGATTGTGCTGTCTCTAATGTTTAAAGCTTTTGGACACAGAGGGGTAATGTGGGCCCAAATCCCTCTCTTCCACTTTTTTTAACAAAAAACGAAGTTTTGCAGTAAATAACAGCGTTGTGGACTTCAAACTTTTTCCAAGCAGGCTCCCAACTTCCGCACGGGCCCATCCTTTTTCTTTTAAAAAATTAAGCACAGGGAATTTCTTACGGGAAAATAAAAGTTTTTTTTCTGTGTTTGTGTCCCCAAACAGACAACACCCCTGATTTATGGCTGTTTTGATTTGGTTTTTGGGGTTCTATTTCTTGCTTGCCCCCGCTGGGGGCCCTTTTTCTTTTCTCTGTGAGTCCTAAACCCTTTTTTGGGTTTCGGCTGCTATAAATACTCTCCTCCCCTTTGAGGGGGGCCAAAGATTTTTCAAAGCGTTTCCCTTCGGGTTTTACTTATCCCCCTAAAACCCCTGCATGGGAAGAAGCCACTCTTTCTTAAATGCATCAAAAATTTGTTTTTAAATTGGCCTTTGCCCCTTAGGGGGTTTTTTAAAAGCGCCAGTGCCCCCCCAAGGTCATTTAAATTTTCTAGGGCCTTTTCAATAACTTGGGTTAGCTCAACAATTCTCTTGGTCTGGTGACTTTTGGGACATGTGGAAATCCCTGGAGCCCCTAAACTATTTCAATAGCAATAGCTGGTTGGGACCCAAAACCCTGTTCTCCAGTACACAAAAAAAATTGTCATCTGCTGTTTTATAGGTCACCATTCAAGCTCTTTTATTTTTTTTCTCATCCCAAACTGCCCAATGACGGAAACCCTTTTTTTAACTTTTTTTTGGGACCCGGGTGTCCCTTTTCCTTAAATCGGAAGAGCCTCCCAGTCTCTTTTCCCGCGATGAAAATCTCGCCAAAAAATCCCAAGAAAATTTGGGGGGGGGGGTTTGGGCTTTAATCTGATGGCTGATTTGGGTAGTTTGATGGCAGATGCGCTTGCACCCCCTTCCAGCTTCTTTCTTTTACCCTTTGGGGCCTTAAATGAACCCCTGCCTTTCTGACATTAATTTTGGGAACAATCTGCTAAAGTTTCTCTTACACGCAAATGAAAATCCTTTTGCTCAGCTGGGGGGGCCCACATTTTCCACTGTGTGTACTGCTCCCTTTTCCTTTCTTAAACCAAATTTTTTTTTTTTTTTCCAAAGGGTAGCCCGAAATAAGCCCAAAAGCCTCTTTTTTCCCCCCAAATAAAAAAGACGCCACACTCCTTACTTTCTTTTTGTGCAGCTTTCCCCCTTTTAAATTCCTCTTTCCCCAAATAGTTTGCCCACAGTGCCCTTTCTTTTACAAGGTCCTTCCCCTTTCCCAAAATTTGAAGTTTTTCCCCAATGCACCTTTTGGAGCTCACCCCAACTGTGGACCTTTCCGGGTCGTCTAAGCTGCCTCTGGAAAAAGATACTGAGCCTCCCCCTTTTTCATTGGGCCTTCCATAACTTTTTTAAAGCCTCCTTTCCCAAGTTTCTTAAAGCTGCCTTTTAGCTCCCTTCAGACACCATGGCGGGCTTTTCGAAAAATGTTGTTAGCCACCCGGAGAAAATTTTCGCTCTGCAGATTTTTCTTTTGTTTTAAAACCCTTTCCATAGCTTTGAGTAAGCCATTTTGAATTCCAAGGGGTTTCTGTTTCAACCCCTTCCCCGGGGTTTTTCATGTCAAGGGTTCCCAAAATTTTTTTCGGGGCTTCCCAGGGGCGGGTTTTCCCCCACATAAAAAGGGGCAGCTTGCTTCAATGGGTTTCAAATTTGGTTTTCCCCTAAATCCCCAAAAACAATTTTTTTTCCCCCTTTCCTTTTTTTAAATTTTCACAGTGGTCACAATAGGTAAAAAACCTTTAAAACAAAAAAAAAAATGCAAAGGGTTAAGAAAAAACCCAAAAAACCAAAATTTTTAACTATGAAGTTAACATACCCCAAATTTAAAACCCCCAAAATAAAACATACATTTAAAAAGCCTAAATATCTTTTTTCTACATGATTTCCAAATATTCTCCCAGCTCCCCGGCTTCCCTTTCCCTTTCCCCTTGAAACAAGCTTTTTTCTTGTCCTTGGGTTCCTTTTTCCCGGGACCTCTCTCACCATTGTCAGAAATTTCATTTGTTTTTGAGTACCCCCCAAAAAAATTTAAATTTTAAAATCATTCCACCTGGGGGCAAACAGGCGGGCCTGCCCCCGGGGTTTTGGGAGAAAAACCCCCAACCTGCACTCAGCCAGAAAGGGGCGGGGCCTGAAGCTCAGCTCCACACCTTTAGATGGTTCTAAATGATTTTGGTAAAACCATATTTATTGGGCATTTTGGTTTTTTGTCAATGCTTTGTTTGGGTGAAAAACAAACCCCTTTCATTCCCCTTTTTCTTTTCCTGCCCGGCTTCCCAAACTGCAAACCTTAATACTCACCAAAGGGGCAAACACCACCCAAAATCAGGGGAAAAGGACGGGCTGATGCCCAAAAAATCTTCACCGGGCCCGTGGTCAAAAAAAATTGATTAAAAACAAAACCAAAAACCCAAAACATAAACACTTTTTTTCCCCCAAGGCACTGTGAGTGTTCAGCTTAAAAAAGGGAAGTTTGTTTTGCCCATCGCTTGACGGTTGGGTTTGATTTCCCCTTTGGCATTTTTTTTAGAAGTATGTTATAAAGAAAATCTAGGGTTGAAGGGGCAGATTGCAGCTAACGAATTTCCCTTCTCTAAAGTGTAAAATTAAATTATAGGGAAATTCACCTTTAAATTTAAATTATGTCACAAATCTTTGTTTTTCCTGGTTTGTTTAGTGATTAAAGGACAAGGAATTTAATAAAGCAGAAAGGCACTTTGGCGGGGTTTGGGAAAAATAAAAAAAATCAATATTTTTTTGGGGGGTTGGGGGGGTTCCAAAAAAATTGAACACTGTAATTCAGAAGCAATAAATTGGACCATAAATGACATACAAAACTGTAATACCACCAATCATAATCCGATATCCCAAATTTAAATATAATAAGTTTTCCCCTTTTTTTCTTTTCCAAATTTTGGGGGCTTTCCCTTGGGTTTTTTCTGTATTTTTCTAAAAAGCACCTGCTTTTTGCATTTATTTTTTAAATTTTTGGCTTCCCCGGGAATCTACCCTTTCCTTGTGCATTTTTTTCCCCCTCCCATCCTGTAACACCTACATAAACAAGCTTGTTTTCTCTCTGAATAACCCTTTTCAATTCATTCTTCCCCTCAGACAGCGGAGGAAATAAATTTCCATTCTTCCCTCACACGTCCCTTTTTAAAGGCACTTTCATTTTTGCTCCCCGAAAATGTGACTGTAAATCGGCTGCTGAGAATGATTGGGGGCCCCTTTTATCGATGCTGGGGGGAAAAGTGTTCTTCTTAAGGGTTGTTTTGGCCTGGTTTTAATTGAAGGGCTAAAAAATTAAATGGCGTCTAATTCACTCTGTTTTGTGTCTTCGGGTCCTTTTTGGCCCAATCCTTAAATTTATTTTTTAAAATAGGGGGGAAGGGAAAAACTGAAAATTGGGGCCTGCAGAGACTCAGATCTTTAAAGCTGAGGATGTTTGTGGGTTAAAAAAATAAAAAAAATCCAAAAATGTCTTTTGGGGATCCGCGGGCTGCGGGGTAGTTTTTCGAAACCCACGAAAAAATTTGAAGGGGGGCCCAAAAGGGAAGGATTTTTAAATGTTCCCCTTCCCCTTTCAAATTTTGTTTTGGGGGGGGGCTTGGGTTGGGGGTTAAAGTTTCCCCCAAAGAAACAGCTTCCCAAAATCTTTCCTCTCAGGGCCACCATTTGGTTTTGTTTGCTGAAATTAAGGGTTCCCCCGCATCATTAGCATTTTTATTTTTAAGCTTCTGAAGAATGAGGCATGGCAAGTTTATTTATAGCACATTACAGTATCAAGACAATTCAAAGTCCTTTACATGATGAAAACAACAAAAGAAAACCCATAGTAAAAAGTACATTGCAGTAGCTTAATCAAGGAAAAGTTTTAAAAAATGCGGGCAACCGATTGGTGTGAAAAAAAACAAGGGAAAAAAATTTCTTTCCTGGGGGGTTTCCCCCTTTCCCGAAACTAGCTTTGGGTTTTTGGGGGCACTGGAAAACAAAAGAGGTTTTAAATTCTAGAATGGAAGTTATCTATCCACTCATTTCCTAAGTTACAGGATAATGTGGGAGTGAAGGGGTAGACTTGATTAAATGTTTCAGTTCTACTGTCCTTAAATAAGTGTTTTCCTATAATATCTCTTTTGCTAATTGAGTCGATGGAAATGACGCTATCAAAGATAAAAAGTGGTCAGATAGGGAAACAAGAATTACAGAGACCTTGGAAATGTTTAGACACTTGCTGATGATCAAGTCCAAAATATGTCCCATTTTGTGTGTTGACTGTTAACATTTGGTCAAACCCCCTTTTTTGCTTTTTTAATAGTTTTTTGCCCCACGCTTAGAGGTTATAAAACATGGGTTAAAGCCCCCCAAAATTTGATTAAACAGAATAAAAACATATACAGAAAAATGTCGCTGAAATCACTGAAGAGGTTTGCTTTGGATTTCGGAGTCATGTAAACATTCAGAAACATGGCTCAAGTAGGGCCCTTTACCTGGACAGCAAGATACTGGAAAAAAGTGAAATTTGCCCAAGAACACCTTTCTACACTTTTGTGAATTATGAAACAAGGTGGTCATCCCTTCCCTATGTTATGTGTCGTGCTCTTACTGAGAAAATTGCAATTGGGAGGTGTTCACACTATCAGTGTAGGTATATCACCATTTTCATCTAATCGTGTTTCTGTTAAAAACATAATATCAAGATAATGCTCAGTAATGAAGTCTTTGATTAAAACTGATTTTTTCTGACAAAGATCTAATGTTCAATACAGCAAGTTTAAGTGACTTAGTGGCTGGTTTTGTTTTGGTGGAAAGTTTCACCCGACAAGACTTAGATTTTACTTTTTGCATTTCAAAGCGACCTTTTTAGACACAGTAAAATAAATGACAGACACGATAAAAATGTAATCAGACAGAAAAAAAACAAAACACAAACTTGATCGGGACCTGTTGCAGCCCTCTGCAGTGCATGACAAACTCTGCCTTATACAGATTACTGGGCTCATCCTTCTCACTGTGTTAAACATGTTACCGGCACAACAGCTAAAACGGCGATAATTAAAAGACTGAAGGCAGTGGTTCATTGCACTACAAGTGTTAACAAGTAAATAAAACTTCATATAAGCAGGGCTAACTAACCATTTGATGCTACATTCACTGGTAATCATAAAAGGCAAGAGTGTTCGCTGACACGTGGACAACTCAGCTTCAGTTGTTAAACCAACAAATTACCATATATGGAGTGGCACCACTGGTTTTCTAGTGGGATTCCGGTGTTTACAGTTGCTTTGCTCCCATCAGTTGTTGTTAGAACTGTCTGCTGCTATTTCCCCCTTGGTGGTGGGGCTGAAGAGACATTTCTCTGTATGGCGCCCAAGCTGTTTCATCTAGGTGCAGGCTTCTTCCTGTTAGCCATCTTCCCGGATGTGAAGGAAGGAATTTATCTTTCGGCTTTATGCAAAGAGAGTTCCAGGGAAGACTTATGGTCGGTTAACCTTCATTTACATCAATATTCTGTTTCTTGTTGGTGCTAGTTAGCTGTCTGTCCCATCACTGTGTTGAATCATTGGTAGGGTCGTATCATTTCCATACCCAGCATTTACCTCCGCATTCACGTCAGACTAATGAATTTTCATTTCCATCGCTGCTATTTTCTGAAGAAGTTTGCCGAAGTCATCTGTGGAAAAAGGAGGCATCTTGTGCTGTTCAGCCTGTGCTGCCATGAAAAGTGCAGCTGCTCCTAGCGTCGTGCGGTCAAAAGTGATTACATTAAAAAATCCTTGAAAGAATCCTCTGACAAATTCTTGAGTGTCAATGATTTAAAGTAGTTTCGTCCAGCTTTTTTGTAGTTTTTGGCTGAGATAGGAAAAGTAAAATAATGCAAGCAAACAGAGAGCAAGGGGAGAAAGCATCCGGGCAAGAAGAGGGGCGGAAGCAGATGAGGCTGATTACAATCACATTTTAAAGTAGCTGTTAAAAATGTTTATTTTTAAACAAGCTCATCATGACAAGTGGTAATGCATCCTGAATTCGAGATTCCAGATAAATACCTACCCAGATTATTCAAATGAACTAAAAGTTCATGAGCTGCTATCTGCTCCTCCTGCGGTGAGCTAAAAACAATATATTCTCCATATTTACCACAATTCTCTTGATTATTAGCTCTCTTTTTCACTGGAATGAGAGAGAGCCAAAACTATCCGAACCTGCCAGGTTTAAGCTGCCAGATTTAGTTCAATCGTCTTACACTGTTCCCACAGACGACAACAAATTCAGCGAGGCCACGGCGGTGCTCTTCACCTGGATTGACCGGGGCGAAGTCAACCGCAGGACTGCCAACCACTTCTACTCTATGATCCAGTCGGCAAACAGCCACGTTCGCCGGCTGATGAGTGAGAAGGCCCTGCATGAGGAGGAGATGGAACGGGCCAAGGAAATCTTCAAGAACGCTCTGATGGCCATATTAACACAGTGTAAGTATGTTTTTTAAACTTGATATAGTCACAGTGAGAGAACCTTTCAGGCAGATGGTTAAATGTCGCGAGGAGCATCTTTGCCAAAATAACGGTAAGCAATGCAGTTATTAAGGTAAGCCGGACTGATGAATTTCTATTCAGACTATTAGCAATGTCAATAGGATGTTTGAAGAAGTTGACAAGAACAAGTATAATAGCAAGAAACAGCAGGAACCAGGAGTATGACCAGTGAAATATTCTGAATTTTCTGATTCATTTTAATCTGTAATGTGGGGTGATTAGAATTTGTAATATTTTATTATTAACACCTTATTAGTTAATAAATAGCAGAATTTCTAACATCCCTACCCCGTATGAGTGCACCAGAGTTGCTCTCACTGCTGTAGGGAGTGGTGCCACAGCAGATTACAGAGGTGCAGACCATAAAGCCATTTTCAGCACATCTACTTGAAAGCCAGTCTCGATTTAATACATTTACTCTGCGAGCATCTCAGACCCGTCTCCATGACAACACTCTCTCATCCGTCTCCCCATCAGCGGCGTTATCCTGAGCTCACTGTGCTGCGGAGATGAGGTCAATCGCACAGACGTTTTAGAGGCAGTGGTGCAACAGCGTTCTGACCTTTTCACGGCCAAGCAGTGGAAAACTCCAGCACACAGAGCCTGTATCTGTGTTCCTGTTGTCATAGATTACCCAGCATGTCTTTGGAACAAACCAGGTTCAACAACACTCATTTATCATCAGCTCAGAGTCCTCATTTTACAAACTTTACAGTTTTTACTTCTAGTCAGTGTTCCTTTACAGTAACACATCACCGACAGCTAATGTTATTGAATTTAGCTATAATTATATTATATTAGCAAATACAACTCATGCATTAAAAATGAAGATTTCGGTAGTACAAAACTTTAAAAAGAGACCCCAAGAATTTCCTTTGAGCATCTCTGCTAAGTGTTCTGCATCAGCAGTGACTGAGAAAATTTCAAGCTTTAAGGAAAATTACAACTCTAAAATCAACATCCTGGTCCAGTGACAAGGTGCAGACATTTTTGTGCTTGGTGGCTAATGAGAAAATATAGAGGAAGCTAGATGGAGCGACACAAAATGAGAAAATGTCCTCTATTGTGTTGTGTTTATGTTGTATACAAATCACATCACATAACGTTTAGGGCGACCTTGCCATGATGACCCCACCCGCATTGAGGTGATACTCATTGTGATGGGAAACAACCAGAACCATGTAGTCGTGCAGGTACTAATGGAAAAGAGCCTTTACATACTTTGCAAGAACCAAGAAATTGTCATGCTGCCTGCCACCTTCGCCACCCTCCAGCACAAAAAAAAAACTGAAAGAAAATCCCATTAGATTAAAGGAATAAATTGATATTTTCTGCATCTATGTGTATCTCCGGCCTAGATTAGAATACATGGAACTCCAGTAGCTTAGAAGACTGCTATGCAGCTTTTTGCACTCTCACCCGTATGCTGATTCAGTAAGCGTCCATTTGTATGTTGGTCATGCAGGTTGTAGGTCTGAGCTGTCTGCAGCCTCCACCTGAACAGTCCGATGCCATGTTGTTTTCTGTTGTATTTTATCTGAGCTATAGTAAGCGAGAGAGACACAGCAGTGTTGTAACACTTTCACTTCATCTTCCTCTCCATAAAGATATCACGTTTGTGATGAAGATTGCCTTTTATTTTCATGTCAGAGAATGACGCACCGGGTGAGCTGGATTAAACCAACTCAGAGGTTAAAGGGGGCGGTGGAACTAAGCCATTAGTTCTAATATATTTATGTTTTGGTTGTGTGTTTCAAATATTACAAGTAGTTTTTGTTAAATGTCTGACTGCAGGGAATGATCAGATTTTTTTGCTGTCAAAATTTAGGGGGAGCAAAAACAAAAGGTTTCTCCTACATTTGTAAAAATGCGGATGCAGTTGCTCCAAGTCTTGTTCCATTGTGCAGGTGACTATGTTGTCATTTCTGCTATGAGGACTTCCCTGAAGTTCTGCAATCACTTTTCTTGTCTGTAAGTATGAAATGGCCTGGGCAGAAGAATCGCTTGCCACCTCAAGTAAATGAACAAATTCCTTGGTTAATGCTGAGTATGTAAATGCCTTCATAGTAGCTAAAATCCCATTGCTCATCACCTATTATTAAGTGCAATTCTTAAATACTCCATTATGACCATCAGACACTCTAACTATGCCTAGTGAATAAAGACAATTTTTATCAATTTAGCTCCAATGCACAAAACAGTTTTGTCACCATTTAAAAAGATCATTTTACCAGTGGTATATTTAGCCTACCAACCAACATGAGTATGTTGACCCAATATGGATTTTGAGATGAGTACTTACTTAAGCCAGTTCATCACCCTGTGTAGGTTTTTGCTGGGTCTAAAATTGGTATTCATAAAATCAGTTGGAATTGTCAAATCCTCCTGTCACATGTGGATGTGCCCCTGGGCAAGGGACTTAACCTCAAGTGCCTAAATTTGTCAGTGTAATTGGGTGAATGTGGCTCTAGTGTAAGGCGCTTTGAGTGATCAGTATGACTGGAAAACCACTATGTAAATTCAGTTAATTCACCATAATAAGCAGGGACATTATGAATCCTATAGGCAGCTCCACATGGGCCTATTTTCCAGGCAATTTCCTGCCTATTTTGGTTCTACGTGTAAATGCTGGCTGGCTACCAAAGCTGGCTTTAAAAAGATGAAGAAATTAGTTATATTAAATTAATCGATAAACTCGTTTTACAATTAAGTTTTCCATTCATGTAAAAATCACAAATATATGTAGATTCAAGACGAAGTTTCATTTCTGGCACGGGGCTAAAATTTGCATGTCTAAAAGTAGAAATGGAAAAGTTTAGTTGCGTTTCTACTGTTCGTTTACACAACAACGGCACGTTTCCTCTGAAAATGTAACAATTTGAGAACAGGTTCCAGAGTGTAATGATTGAAAACATCTAGGTTTCCGCTGTCGTGTAGACGGGAAAAACAGAATCTTTGTGAAACCGGAGGAAATGAATGCGCACACGCACAACATAATGGCTGCCAACCAGTTTAAAACCCACAGAAGATTAAGAGTACCTACTTAATCTAACGACAGTTCTCCAACAAAGTGTTCATTTTCTCCCCCGTTTTGTCAGCAGGAAGTGTTGCCGTGTGAACGGATATCATAATTAACACATTGTCACGTAGATGTGTTAACAGAAACAGAAAAAAGAATCCCATTTTCAATGGATCATAATATAAAAATATGTAGCATCATTTACTTTGCATGTTCAAACGTTTGTGAGTGAAATAAAGTACCAAAAGGTAAGTACTGTGCTGTCAAAGTTTGCTTGTTTTGTTTTTGGTTGTTTTTTTGACTGTCCTTGTTCCGTAGATTCACATCAGAGATAACACTGACCAAAAGACATATTTTGTTTTAAAGCCTGAAATGTTGAGTATCAGCAAATGTAAGAGCAAAACTTTAAAGGCAACATTTTAACACAGAATGAAAGAATACCCTGTGACTCCATGGGAAGTAAATTTAACCTATCTAATGTGAAAGTAAATGGTTCCTCTGGCTTCCACAATGAATCCACTTGGCTGAGAGGAAACAAAGTTAAAACCACCCTTAAAGGTTCACGGGAACCAGACTGTGTATGTAAGTCTTCTCTGCACTAACAGGTATGGAAAAAGAGCTAAAGCACAACAGAGAGAGAGCAGGATGAATTGTTATCAAGCTAAATACATTCTGCTTTAAGCATGCCCCATTATCTGTGTCCACATTCATGAAGAGAATGGTGTCTAAACAGTCTCCTTCTGTTCTGGATAAATGTTGCCTTGTCAGTCTTGAAGGAAGTGAATCTGCTTGTGATGTAAGTACAGAGCAGCACCTACCAGAAGGGAGACCTGTTCATCACATGACGCACATTTTAAATTATTATAATATTTAAATTATTGCTAAGGCCACAGTGATTCATAATCCTGTCAGATTTAGATTTACCTGATTATATTTTATTGGAAAAATTGCGTGTTGAAGACATTAGTTGTTTCCAAATTCAGGGGCTGCATTCTTAAAAGGATCCGGTCTACGTAGGCTAGGTCCTTCAGAGACCGCGAAGACCGTAAAAGGCAATCGTGAGTGGCGGTAAAACTAGACGGCCTAGCCTTCACCAGCTGTTCCCGCCCTTACGTCAGCATAACTTCTGTCGCTTAGCAACCATGACAGCGTGAAGCACAGAGCTGTAAAGTCGTAAAAATAGAGCCCAAACTTTTGTTTATTTGAGGAACTCCAGCGGTCCACCGTCTTATGATCTTGTTTTATCTCAAATGTTTTATTATCTTTTCATTTTATTCTTGTTCATTAATTAGCCATTTAAAATGTTCAAAAATACTTTTATGTTTATAGATAGAAAACAATAAAACACTGTAAATAAACTACGTTGATGATGAATACTATTTGTTTAATTAATTAGTAAAACTTTTAACAACCAAAGTACTAATATATTAACTTAATAAAATTAATTTATTTGTAGAGTAACTTATTCAGGAACTCGATACTTTGCTCAGTAACAAATAAAACACTGAAATAAACCAAACATTCACGGTAAATATTATCTGACTGAGTTATATCAGTGTTTAACTTCCACTCAGTGAGTTTGAAAACGATGCCAGGAGTCAGGCGTTCTCTCCGGGTGTAGCGAGTCTGGACCGCTAACCAGCTAACTGATGGCGAGGCGAGCAGGAATGCACATCTCCAGAAACATCAGAGCACTTTTGGAGTTAGGTGATATTTTGATAAATGGAGCCGACAGATTTACACAGATACACTCTAAAACTTCGTAAAAGTTAGTTTTGGGTCACAAAAAGTGTAATATATCAAAGTTTTTCCTGCTCTCCTCCGCCATTGCCGCTGCTTCCGTTTGAACAATCCGCTTCAACCCGCAATGAATCATGGGATAGGGTGGGCCATGAAGGATACACAAGACCCATCCTTCAAATCTACGGAAAAGAAAGATGCATTTGTTGGCCGCATCTGGAACAGCCTTTGAATTTGGACAACCTTCATTGCCTTGCGGAGAGCTTATCGGCCTACAAATGTGGTCTTTGAAGGATGCAGCGTGTGAATATGGACATAGCAATTATACAATTCTTAATAGCCAATGAAAAAGTCTTCACTGTCATTAAAGCAATCGAACCCTTTACGTACTGGTAAGCATTGTGCCTTTTTCCACTGGTGTTTTGACCAATTATTTTTGGTGTAGGCTTCCGTGCCATCACCCTAATCTTAAGCTCCCCCAACAGATTTAAGTCAGGACTCTGGCTGGGCCAGTCCAAAACGTTAACATTATATCAGAGGTCAGCAGTCAGATGAAATATGTTAATCAAGTTAAACAACTGTTAAACTTAAATCTGCCAAGTGTATGAAAAATGTTTGGCTTTATTTATTCAGCACCAGTCTTAGGATCTTTGAGAGTTTTTTTACCCACAAAATATATCCACCTCCTAACTTTTAACACCATAAATCACCCAACTGTAAGATCACTTATTTGTTAAATAGATTCACTCCTACACTTTCATATAATAACAACCAAAAACGTAATTAATGCTGGGACATTGGAAATACTTTACATATAAATATTAACCAGAGGACTCAGATTCTTTTGTCCAGCTCAGTACTATTCACTTTTTGGAACCTAGTTGTTTATTTTGCTTCATTTTACTCTTGTGATTTCATCCTAGTTGTGAAATGTGACAGATGTCTGTGTTACATACTTAAAGTAGGAAAACCCTCATAAGAAGAAAAGTACTTACTCTTAATGAAATTTTTTCCCAAACGTTACTATCGTTTTATTGATAGATGAGTCGTTTCTGCCCTAAAACTTAGTCAAAATGCCAAAAATTCGGAACATTTGCACACAAAAAAAAGGAAATGCAAGAACACTGGACCTTGAGCTTTTCAGCTTTAACCACAGAACAAAACTCCAAATTTGTAGTATCAACATATTTTTGATGATAATCAGTGCTGGCATCCTTATACCCAACGTATTTGTTAAATAAATACTGTCTAATTAAGAAATAAAGTTGCTTAGGTTGCATATGCCAATAAAGTACTCATTCCTTATCTCCCAGAACCTGTGAGTGTAAAGCCAGTATGACACACAGAATCATGTTTTTAGGAAATCCTCATAAATAAACCAGACATTAACGATTCATTAGTGTCAGTGTCAGTTGGAAGTATTTCTAAGTAGCCTGGAACATACCTGCAACAGGCAGCAGTCACAGAGATCATGGTTTGGACTAAAAAATGTTTAGGGACTCTAAAAAGTTCTGCATACCTTGGGCTGTATTGGGTCCATGTTTATTTATCAGTTGTATAATTGGTAATATCGTGTCCAGCCAGTAGTTGGGTATTTGAAAACAGTCACAGTTGCTCATGTGAACCCTTTAGGAAAAAGTTACATCCCATCCCTGTTAAAGTTAACATAGCTGATTCTCCAAAGAGGGATGACTCAGACTTCTGTCTACAGGTCAGATACTGACTACTCATAACAAGACAACACAGCCCCACTTCAGAGAAAAGGCATTAACGTTTGACTGCTAATTAGCTTCAGATGGTTATGAACCACAGCCTGTGATGAAGGAATCCGGTCAGATAAAACATGGCTCCAGCTTGCTGAGTGTACCAGCCTGTGGTCAGTGTATGCTCATGGTCTCTCCTCTGTTTGGTGTAGGAGCCTCTAGTCAGAGCTACAGCGCTACATAAATGGCTTATTTTGTCTTGACCCTCCTCCTCCTCCTCTTCCCTGTTCACCCCAAAGTCGAGCAGATCACCGCCATTTTCACGGCCGCCACCAGGCAAAAGGCATGGGACCATTTCTCAAAAGCACAGCGCAAGAACATAGACATTTGGCGCAAGCAGTGTGAGGTTGGTATGCCTTTTTTTCTGTTCTCTCCTCCCACCCCAGCTTACTGCTTTCTTCTCTGCTGTCACCTGTGAGTCCCCAGGAGAGAGCTGACAGACAGGCCTGTCTGATCTGTCAAAGTCAGCGGCCCTGTTGTTTTACTGAATGTTTCGTTCTCACAGACAGACAGACAAACAGGCAGGCAGACAGAAAGATAGCTGCCTGTGATCGTGGGCCTCTCCTCCTACCAGCTGGGAAACTGTGAAACATCTGATGTCTCTTCGAAAGTGTGAGGCGATGCCATGGCAACAGTGATTTCCAGGATTAGGTCTCTAATCAATTATTCATCCAGAATTAAATCAAGATAACAAGTCGAACATGAGAATTCGGCATGTAAAAGAGGAACGATTTCAGTACAGTCATCACTCCAGAGCTTTAGGCAGCTGGATTGGTGTTTAAAGGCAGCCCATTTAGCATAATCTGTGTCTGTCGTCTTAATTCATTCAGTTAGGTCTCTGACAAGGAAACAGTTCAAATGTGAAAGATTTTTCTAACCTCAGTGGCTTTCAAAAGTACTCATACGCCTTGAACTTTTTCCCATTTGTTTTACTTTACAACCACAATTTTCAATGCATTTAACCTGTGTATTATGCAGCAGACTAATACTAATATTAAGTCTGGTGAGACCGGCAAGATCTGAGGTAAACCCTGGGAAAGTTGCCAGTGTATCACAGGGCAAGGTAGATGCACAGCTTTGCACATCTAGACACTAAAATGTTTGAACATTTGTCTTGCAAAATAGCTCCAAATCACTCACATTGGATGAGAAGCATATGTGAGCATCAATTTTCAGGTGTTGCCACATATTCTCAATTGGATTTAGGGTTATACTTTGGGTGGTTGTAAAGCATGAATATGCTTTGATGTAAACCACTTCATTGTTGCGCTGGACGCCTGTCTATGGTCATTGTCCTGGTGGAAGGTGTACCTTCTCCTGTCTCACGTCTCAACCTCTATCTTCCGGATTGCCCAGTATTAAGCACCACCCATTTTCCCAACCCTAACCAGCTTCCCTGTCCCTGCAGAAGAAAAGCATCCCCACAGCATGATGCTGCCACCACCATGTTTCACATTAGGGATGGCGTATTTTTACAATTTTGTACTGTGTTGATTTTCTGCCTTGATTTTTGCTACAAATATGCACAACTTTATGGTACATTGAGGTTTGTGGTTGTAATTTGGCAAAATGTGAAAAAGAGAGGTTGCACTCTTCTGTCAAAGGGTTTTTTTTTTTGTCAGAGATCAGGTCATCACAGGCATTATTTCAAGAAGTCATAAGGCATCATTCAGGTGGGGTTTTTATACTTACACCTCTCTGCTCTCCACCTGTAATTCATTTAGGCACGATTATTTAAATGCAGTTAATCTACAAACTTAGTATTCCTTGAATCTTGAAATTAAAAATTGCCACAGTATAACTCAACCTTGCTGAGAATATATCTGTTTTTAATTGCCAGCGAATGTAAGCACAGTGTTTTATGAGTGTGCTCAGGACCGCTGTGTGTGCTGTGATGTTTCAGGAGCTGAGAAATGCTCACAGCGAGGAGATCATGGGCATCAGACGAGAAGAGGAGATGGAGATGTCAGACGACGATTCAGATGATTTTCCCAACAAGAGGATCCGCACTGAAGAAAATGGTCTGATAAACCATTTTCCAGCTGTAAAGAAAGAAACTGTGTTTGGTTAGATTTTGTTTTGTCATCTGAACCATTCAGTTCTAAACATTGATTAAATCTGGCCATTTCCCCTGTCCTGGCCTCCTGCAGGAGTGTGTGATCAGACCCAGGCCTCTCTGAAGGAGGAGAACGACTCCCTGCGCTGGCAGCTGGATGCATACAGGAATGAAGTGGAGCTTCTGAAGAAGGAGCAGAGCAGAGTCAGCCGGCCAGATGACGATAACGCTCACACACAAGCACACACACATGCTCACAGTCCCGAGGCTCAGATCCAGCTGCTGCAGCAGAGCATGCGCAACATGCAGCAGGTAGGCTGCTATCTTTCATGTTTCCCCATCTTAAAATGATCGCACCCTATTTTCAGGATAGGTTAAACTCATGTAAAAGAGTTTATGTCGATGCTTGTGTCTTAATGCTGTTCTCACATAGAGGCAAAGGAGAAGTAGGTAAATATGATTTCTATTTTGCAGCAAATTTTCATTATTTCCAAAAATGTTCCTGCTATTTTGTTCTTAAAATGTTAGCATCTTCCCCAGAAATTCCAAAGCAGCTCCACCGCCACAACAGTGCTCCTCTATTATTCTGCTACACAAATCGAACTTTCCTATGACTTAAAGACTCTTAAAATTTATAAATGATTTGTCATTACCCCAAAAAATACAATAAGATTTAAGCTTATTAAATTAAGCATCCATCCACCCATCCATCATTGAGTGAGGGATGGGCCACACCCTAATAACATATAATCCAAATATTTCTCTCTGTGGTAGTTCACATCTGTGGTAGTTCACATCACTTGTTTGGCATGAGTTAGCCTGCTCTGACCCGACTTCCTGTCTGTCTTAATCTGAAGTGACAGCGCTGATGGAGAACGCCACATTTGAAACAACAACCAACACTGTCCAGAGTCACCCTGCTGTCACCTCTTGTTTGTCACCTGCTGGCATTTTACTTCCCTTTACATAGACAAGCAGCCTCAGCAAACAAATTAAGAGCTTTGATAAATACATATTTTTCCTGCTATCACTTTTATACAGTGCCTTGCAAAAGTACCTCATAAATGTTTCACATTTTACCACATTACAATAGGAAACCTCAGCGTATTTGAGCGGAATTAAAGAAAGGTATACACAGGTTTTAGATGTTTTTTTTTTCTACAAATAAATTTAGTTTTTTGCTTTGCAGATCTAGATGATTTTTTGGCCGTACTTCTTTGCAAAATAGTTTAAGCTCAATCTGATTAGGTGGAGTGCATCTGAACATCATTTTTAGGTCTTGCACAGATTCTCAGCTGGATTAAGGTCTGGACTCACTCCATAACCTATGCTCAGCTTCTCTGTCTTTGCTGAAAAAAGGCATCCCCATAGCATGATACTGCCACCACCATGTTTCATCATGGGAATGATTTGTTCTCAGTGTTAGCTTTCCACCATACATCTAGCAAAAAAAAAGATAAATTTTGCTTTCCTTTTAACCAGAGGTTTATATTCCATATCTTTGCTGGGTTCTCTTCATGACTGCACAAAGGTCTTATGACTAACATTCAACAATGTTGTGCTAAAATTACCGAACATAAGTAGGTGACGCTGAAGGCAGTTCATGGCACTGGGCTTTTTAGAGGTATTTGAGTATCAGATTTTTTTTTTGAAAACCATGTAGTTTTTCTTGAACTTTGCAACTATATCTATATATTGATCTATCATCCAAGATCCTTAAAAATTGACTGAAGTTTGTCTAACATGAGAAATTGTAGGAAAGCTCGAGGAGACTGAATACTTTCCTTGATTCAGTGCAGGTGTTGGGAGACAGTAGAACTCTAGCAAACACTAACATTACTCTTAGGCAATGTCTCCCACCCCATGCATGAAGCTGTTGCAGAACTGGAGAGCTTCTTCAGTGACAGACTGCTGCATCCTAGGTGCACAAAGGACCGTTATCATAGGTCCTTCCTCCCAGCAGCTGTAAGACCTAATGGCAATGTCTCCCACCCCATGAATGAAGCTGTTGCAGAACTGGAGAGCTCCTTCAGTGACAGACTGCTGCATCCTAGGTGCACAAAGGACCGTTATCATAGGTCCTTCCTCCCAGCAGCTCTAAGACCTAATAACCATTGCTGCTCCAAACTAACTCAATAAGTCCGTCACATCCCTGCTATTATCTGCACAGTTTTTGATATTGTTGTAAATAGTCTTGTTATTTTTGGACAAATAGAGCACAGCTTGGACATTTTTTAATTATCTTACTTAGTTTGTATATTTTTTAGAATCTGTGCATGCTGTTTGTTAAGCTTTACAGTTTTTGCTTACATTGTACATTTAACCTTACTGTTTTTTAAATTTTTTTATTGTTATTGCTATCTTGTATCTGTGTGTTTTCAGTTTGCTGCATCTTAATTTCCCCGGTGAGGGAAAAAAAAGATAATTCAATTCTAATCTATTCTAATGCAAGACAATTTAGAATCATATTGCTTGTAAATCTAGTGCACACCTCCTAAAAAAAAAGGTTACCAGCTCTAGGATTGTGTGTCCATGAACCTTTGACCTTTCAGCTATGCATCCATGGCTTCAGTTTAAGCAATCATATGTACTCTTAATGTCTTTTATATTTGTTTCCAACCATCACACAGAGGTGTACGAATGTTTAAAATTTCCCTATCTGTTGTAGCTTCAGTTAAATATATCTTTAAATTCCCCGCTTGTATATTGGACTAAGGAAAAATGTACCATCTTTGAATTTAAAACTGCCTCTACCTGTTTGACTCCATCTGTATCACGTTCAGTGTATGCATTTCTAAATATTTTACACTATACTAATCTTGAATTCTGTCTTGAAGCCAATTTCATGTCTTTATTTTTCTTTTAGCAACTCCTGAGCCTACAGGAGAAGCTGTCGAAGAAGGAAACTGAGCTGGAGCAGGCAAGAGAGGAGCATCGCTACCTGGAGATGGAGGTGCTCTCACTCAGAGACAAGGTGTGTGCTCATTGCCACAGCCTCTGGATAACAAAGACCACCCATTAAGCTACTATACAAAGATGATCTACGATCTCACAGTACCATCCCTGTAAACATGGTATATTTTAGACATGTAATGAAGAATTTACCATGACTAAGTAAATCCAATCAGGCATTGAACATTGGATAATCTTTTCCCCTTTTTTAAATAACATTACTGTGAAAGCCTAAAATCAATTTTTATCCTCCTATAAAAGTGTGCAACATTGCTTAGGCTTACCATTAACAAGATCTCCCTCTAAGTTCAGTTCACACAGGATACAACTGAATTATTTTATGGCCATAATGTTTAACCTATTGGGCCAAAGTGATTCCTCATATGATTGGATTAAAAAAACAAATACTAGGGTCAGCGTGACTGCAAGTAATATTAATGTTTTAGAGTGGCCCAGCTAGATTCCTGACTTGAAAGTGAAAGAGAATCTGTGGAGGGAACTAAAGATTAGGGTGATGGCAAGCAGGCCTTCCAACCTCAAAGGCTTGGAGCTCATCACCAAAAATAAATGTTTAAAGTACCAGTGGAAACATGGAAAAAGTTACTCAGCAAGAGGAATTTGGTTTCTGTAATTGCAATAAAAAAATGTTTTCACAGTGCAACACATAGACACAAACAACCATGCTCGTATACACTCAAACATAAGGGCAATTTAGACAGACAAGTCTAAGTGACATGAATGTTTTTGGACATCAGGAGAAGGCAGGAGTACCCAGAAAGAACCCACTCAACAGTCACCATTCTGCCCAACAAGCCTTTGATTGAAGGAAAATAATTGTAAATCTAAATCTGCCAAGGGTATAAATAATATGGGGCCTAACTGTAAAAGCATACCAACAGTGTACCGAGGTCACACAACAGGCTTCTGTTTGTATTAAGCTTTGTGGAAAAAGGCGGCTTCCCCATTACGTGTAATAGTCTGATATGTAAAAGCTTCAAAAAAACTTCTGTAGTGATGACGTGGAGGATGTTTACTGTTAGTAGAACTTTTACTAAATATACTAAATATAAGTTCTACATTTTTCAGAGGACTATATATTAAATGAAACAATGTTTGCATTAGTTTAAGTAAATTATCATTAAATATTTTATAATCTTAGCAACAGAAGGAATAATTGCTGTTGTTCTGTTTTGAGTAAAAACAATTAGATAATTCTTTGTATTATGTTTTGGTAGAAATACCGTAATACTTTAAACCATGGTATTTTAACCCCAGGTTACCATAACATGCATTTCTAATACTAGCCCATCCTTAATGTTACGTGAAAAATATGGAAAACAAAAGAAAACATGTGGAGAAAGTGCAACATGGAGGTAATACAGAAGAAATTAATCTATAAATAAATAATTAATGAAAAATATTAAATTAAATTAAATTTAATTTAATTTAATTTAAAAGTTAGAGGCTATGTTGTCTGGGGCTTAAATGCCCCTGGTAGGGTCTCCCATGGCAAACAGGCTCTAGGTGATGGGTCAGACAAAGAGCAGTCAAGAATCCTTCATGAGGACTAGAATATCGAGGCACGTGACTTCGGTACGGCGGAGCCGGGGTCCCACCCTGGAGCCAGGCCTGGGGTCGGGACTCGCCGGAGAGCGCCTGGTGGCCAGGTTGCTCCTCGCGGGACCCGGCCGGGCCAAGCCTGAACGAGAGACGCGAAGCCATCCCCCAGTGGGCCCACCACCTGCAGGGGGAACCGTGAGGGACCGGTGCAAAGAGGATTGGGTGGCGGACGAAGGTGGAGACCTTGGCGGCCCGATCCCCGGATGCTTAGGCTGGCTCTAGGGACATGGAATGTTACCTCGCTGGGGGGAAAGGAGCCTGAGCTTGTGCAGGAGGTCTAGAGATATCGACTAGAAATAGTCGGGCTCACCTCCACGCACAGCGTGGGCTCTGGAATCCATCTGCTGGAGAGGGGCTGGACTCTCTTCTACTCTGGAGTGGCCCACGGGGAGAGGCGGCGGGCTGGTGTGGGTTTGCTTGTTGCCCCCCAGCTCAGCCGTCTCGTGTTGGGGTTTACCCCAGTGGATGAGAGGGTCGCATCCCTGCGCCTTCGGGTTGGGGATAGGTCTCTGACTGTCGTTTCGGCCTACGGGCCGAGCGGTAGTGCGGAGTACCCGGCCTTCTTGGTGTCCCTGTCGGAGGTGCTGGATAGTGCCCCTCCCGGGGACTCCATTATTCTGCTGGGGGACTTCAACGCCCACGTGGGAAACGACAGTGACACCTGGAGAGGGGTGATCGGGAGGAATAGCCTCCCCGATCTGAATCCGAGTGGTGTTTTGTTATTGGACTTCTGTGTTAGTCACGGATTGTCCATAATGAACACCATGTTCAAGCATAAGGGTGTCCATCAGTGCACTTGGCACCAGGACACCCTAGGTAGGAGGTCAATGATCGACTTTGTTGTCGTATCATCAGACCTTCGGCCGCATGTTTTGGACACTCAGGTGAAGAGAGGGGCTGAGGTGTCCACTGATCACCACCTGGTGGTGAGTTGGATCCGCTGGAGGAGGAGAAAGCCGGACAGACTTGGCAGCCCCAAGCGCATAGTGAGAGTCTGCTGGGAATGCCTGGTGGAGCCCTCGGCCAGGGATGTATTCAACTCCCACCTCCTGGAGAGCTTCGGCCAGATTCCGGGGGATGTTGGAGACATAGAGTCCGAGTGGACCATGTTCTCCGCATCTATTGTCGAGGCTGCTGCCCGTAGCTGCGGCCGTAAGGTCTGCGGTGCCTGCCACTGTGGCAATCCCAGAACCCGGTGGTGGACACCGGCAGTAAGGGATGCTGTCAAGCTGAAGGAGGAGTCCTATCGGCTGTGGTTGGCTTGTGGGACTCCTGAGGCGGCTGACGGGTACCGTGAGGCCAAGCGTGATGCGGCCCGGGCTGTGGCAGAGGCAAAAACTCAGGCCTGGGAGGAGTTCGGTGAGGCCATGGAGAAGGACTACCGGTTGGCCTCGAAGCGATTCTCGAGTCCGGCGCCTCAGGAGGGAAAAGCAGTGCTTTGCCAACACTGTTTATAGCGGGGATAGGAGGCTGCTGACCTCGACTGGGGACATTATCGGACGGTGGAAGGAGTACTTCGAGGATCTCCTCAATCCTGCCGTCGCGCATTCCCTGGTGGAAACAGAGGCTGGGGACTCGGGGTTGGACTCTTTCATCACCCAGGCTGAAGTCACCGAGGTGGTTAAAAAGCTCCGCGGTGGCAAGGCTTCGGGGATGGATGAGATCCGCCCTGAGTACCTCAAATCTCTTGATGTTGTGGGCCTGTCATGGTTGTCACGCCTCTTCAACATTGCGTGGCGGTTGGGGACAGTGCCTCTAGACTGGCGGACTGGGGTGGTGGTCCCCCTTCATAAGAAGGGGGACCGGAGGGTGTGTTCCAACTACAGGGGGATCACACTCCTCAGCCTCCCTGGTAAGGCCTACACCAGGGTATTGGAGAGGAGAGTCCGGCGGATAGTCGAACCTCGGCTTCAAGTGGAGCAGTGTGGTTTTCGTCCCGGCTGTGGAATACTTGACCAGCTCTATACCCTCTACAGGGTACTCGAGGGTTCATGGGAGTTTGCCTAACCGGTTCACATGTGTTTTGTGGACCTGGAGAAAGCATTCGACTTTGTCCCTCGTGATGCCTTGAGGGGGGTGCTCCAGGAGTATGGATACGGGGGGCCCTTTATTAGGGGCCGTCCGGTCCCTGTATGAGCAGAGCAGGAATTTGGTCCGCATTGCCGGCACTAAGTCGGACCTGTTCCCGGTGCATGATGGACTCCGGCAGGGCTGCCCTTTATCACCGGTCCTGTTCATAACTTTTATGGACAGGATTTCTAGACGCAGCCAAGGGCCGGAGGGGGTCTGGTTTGGGGACCAGTGGATTTTGTCTCTTCTTTTTACAGATGACGTGGTCCTGCTGGCCCCCTCTAGCCAAGACCTACAGCATGCGCTGGGGCGGTTCGCAGCCGAGTGTGAAGCGGCTGGGATGAAGATCAGCTCCTCCAAGTCAGAGGCCATGGTACTCGACCGGGAAAGGGTGGCTTGTCCTCTTCAGGTTGGAGGGGAGTTCCTGCCTCAAGTGGAGGAGTTCAAGTATCTCGGGGTCTTGTTCACGAGTGAGTGAAGAATGGAGCGGAGATCGACAGACGGATCGGTGCAGCTGCCGCAGTAATGAGTGCACTGTGCCGGTCCGTTGTGGTGATTTACCGGTCGGTCTACGTTCCTACCCTCACCTATGGCCATGATCTGTGGGTCATGACCGAAAGAACGAGATCCCGGATACAAGCGGCTGAAATGAGCTTCCTCCGTAGGGTGGCCGGGCACTCCCTTAGAGATAGGGTGAGGAGCTCGGCCATTCGGGAGGGGCTTGGAGTAGAGCCGCTGCTCCTCCACATCGAGAGGAGCCAGTTGAGGTGGCTCGGGGATCTATACCGGATGCCTCCTGGACGCCTTCCTCGGGAGGTGTTCCAGGCACGTCCCACCGGGAGGAGGCCCGGGGGAAGGCCCAGGACACGCTGGAGGGACTATGTCTCTCGGCTGGCCTGGGAACGCCTTGGGCTCCCCCCGGAGGAGCTGGAGGAGGTGTCTGGGGAGAGGGACCTCTGGGTGTCTCTGCTGAGTCTGCTGCCTCTGCGACCCGGTCCCGGATAAAGAGGAAGACGACGAGTACGATGACGAGTACGAGTAAATTTAAACACAATATTAAATAATTAATAGGAAAAAACAAACAAGAAAGGCAATACAGAAATAAATATGTATTAAAAATAAACAAAGAAAGAAAAATAAAGAACTAGGGATAAGGCGCAATTGAATAAATGGGGATAACTGCACATAAATAAATTACTAGTCAAAACTAAAATGGTTTGTGACACATTTTATGCTGTAATGGTCTAACGCTTGGCTTTTTCTCCTTTTGGGGGATTTATTGGCACATATTTATTTTTATTTTCACATTTATTTTTATTTTAGTTTTGGTCCTCCCTAAATGTGCACGTAGTGTCTGGTTAAAAATGCTAGACTTCACTGATTGTTTATCCAAACCGAGAGTTTATTACAGTAACAGCATCAGTATGATCCTTTCAGTGCTGGCGTTGTTCTTTAAATAATGCGGAGCAGATGTGTTTGTTGGTCGGCCTGAATAAACCAAGCACTTAGGCTGCTTTCAGTGGGTGTGCAGGTTTTCACATTGTGTCTGTTTGCTGATGCCTTCAGTTGGCTCCATTCAGCATCTCTTCATCACAGACATTGTTAACATTTGCATGAAGATAAGCTATAAGACGTTTTTCCTCCAAGTGTGAAAATGTCTGAAGTGCGAACTGAAAAGCTTTTGTTTTCTACTTCTTGTGTATGTTTGTGGTCTTTACTTTTGCAAGTCATGGTCCTTTTTAAAATAACAAAACCAGGATCCAACTAGAAGATACGAACAGCAAGTGTCTGATAAAACTTTGTGCCATCTGTGCCACCAACTGCTGGTTCTTCATTTCTTTTTATCCTCTTTTATCGAGTTTGTCAGATGTGGCTTTTTTTATTGGTAGTGACATAAAACATACATTGACAGACTAAGAGAGAGAGAACAATTGGTTTAAAGTGTTGGAGAGATAAAGGATGATGGAAGGACACGAGCGCTGCTATGGCAACAACAGTAAATTTGCTTTTTCCTGCTGAAAGGTGATTGCTATCACCTGAGATGAAGGATGTGTGGGCTGAAGACTGGTTAGTTAAACTGTTTAGCTTGGCATTACTGATTCCTCAAGAAAGAAATGTCAAAATTTAGCTGGGGACATGTTGGGTTAAACACACCTCTAGTGGCTCCACAATGTCCAGCAATAACAGTATCAGTTGAGGTTTTCCTGCTAAAGTTTAGATCTCAGCAGAAATAATAGTCCAACTGCTTGGCAAATTTTATTTTCAGCATGGAAGACTCTTCCTTTTTACAAGTGCTTTTATTGAAAAGTGGAAGAATTTTCTTGCTTCTGCGGCTCAAATTACTTAAGACACTGTTTTTTGACAACCACACTATGTGAAAGAGGACAAATTCCCCTACATTTCTATAAATTGTGTGTGTAATGAAAGTTGTGGCAGCAGAATGAATTTGTGAAACCATGAATCTCACCTGAGCTGATGATTTCTTTAGCTATAGGAAGGAAAGGAAGTATTTAAATCAAAAACATAGTGAAACTTAGACTGTGATTTTATCAAAAATTGTTAAAGATGTTAAAAAGCTTAATAATTTAGTCACAGCCCCTGCTTCAGATACAGGAGCGTTACTCACCGTTTTGAATCCCGTTCAAACATCAGAGCCTTGGTCTTCACAATGATTTGCCCGTGTTGTAGTGTTACTCGCCTTTTGGACTAAAGAGGGTCACAACATATAATCTCTACACATACTAGCCATGTTACCTTCAGCGGCTCACTGTTTCGATTTTCCACCATGACAGTTTAGATGGGCTGCTGCAGGAAGGAGGGAGGGGCTGTCTGTCTGAATGTTTGCAGTGCTGTTTTGTGAAATTGTGTGCCAACTTGGAGAGATGAAAATGGTTCAGTTACAGTTTGTTTTGATGCAAATGAGTATCTTTAACCAATTATTACTTTTTTCAGTTTTGAATACATCAAAATATTAATTATTTTGACAATTTTGACAACCATAGAGGTAGTTGGGTGTGTTATTTTTTGTTTGTTTGTTTGTTTCTTCTGTCTTAGATGAATCTTAATGCAGATTGATTTAATTTATTGACTGCTGCACAGAGGCTTATGCTTGCACTGCAGCGTCCAGCTCAACACTTCCCGAATGGGGTTGAATAAAACATTAAAGTCGGTCATTGTTTTAGAAGTAAACGACAAAAAAAACTTCCATCAATGCACATACAACCTATAGGAAAAATACAGCAAACAGGAGGAACAGATGAGGTGTGGATGAGAAAGAAAAACAGTTTTGTGTCTTTATAGGCGAGGTCGGCAAAGGTTTCATATAGAGAAAGGTAAATAAACATAAATCAATGAAATGATTAATCTTTTCTTGAATACTTGCTGTAGTTCTCGGCACAGTTCCCATCACATTTTCAGAAAAATACAGCTGCTGTTTGGTACAAAAATGGCAAATAAGAGAAGCTTGGGGAGGGCAAGAGAGTCTTTATCAATATCAAGTTATGGCAGACTCCCAAGAGAAGGCCACAGCTGACATAGAGGGAATTTTGTAAAAAAAAGATACAGATATGGAGGTCTGGCCTATAAACCCATCATAAAGATCTGAGTTTTACATGGGTCCATTCAGAATACCCTCATTTGTCAGGAGTGCAGCACAAGTCTAAAAGTGATTGGTGTGGCTTTGCATACAAACCTTTGACTGAAAGCAGCTCTCCCTACTATTGCCTGTGCTGTGCTGCTGTAATGAGAACGTTGTCCCGTTCTACTGATGGACAGCTGCCTGCGCAGAGTTGTACCACCTGTCACTTGTTCATGTTAGTTCGAGGAAGCAGACTGATGGTTTTAAGCTGAAATGAATGAAGTGTATTTAAAATAGATTTAAGAAAATTATTTATATTTCCAGTACAGCTACAGGAATGTACAAAAACTCTTTTTTTTTTTTTTTGTCACACTCACATGTTTTAGATAATCAGATTTCTATGACCATCAAAGATTAAATGCAAGAGTAAATACAAAAACCAATTTTCAAAGGATGATTTCATGTATTAAAAAAAAGTTACCCAAACCAAGCTGGCTCTATGTGAAAAAGTAATCACCTCCTTGTTACATCATCAATAACTTGTGATTAACCAGATTATTCTGAAAATAGAGTTTAGTTTTACAAACCAAAGACAGGCCTGATTACTGCCTGATCTGTGGAATCAGGAATTAGCTTAAATAGAACCTGACCGACTGCATAAATGATAGCTAGAAGCTATTTAGCTTAGCTTGGCTAACCTTATACTGGATTAGCAACAACCCATTTTTATATGTCTTTTTAGGTGACATTTTTATGTAAACCAAGTCAGCATGAAACTGCTCTGGAACAATTAAACTTTGAGATGTGAAAAGAAAGTGGGGAAAAAAGGGGAATAAAGGAAGCCCAATTCTTCTTCGAAAGTCAGAGAGCTGGAGCTTAATTGAGGGGATGATGTGCTTTTCACGTTGCCGCTGCTTTCATCCTAAAAAAAATAACCTAATGTTCCATCAACCTCCGATTTACCAGTGATGCTCAGAATGCTCATGCAGGAAAGAGATAATCAAGCAGGAATATTATTCCCATTCAGACAACTCCAGAGAAACAAATATTTAATCAGATTTAGCAAAATCCATTCACTTTAACATTACCGTATTTCTCAGCATTACTGAGTAATATAGATATAATATTAACCTGTAAAATGTAATGTAAAAGAATTATAAAAATGTTTAGTGAGAAATATATTAGGACACTCCCACATTTATTCACACTTAAAATGGCTAAAATGACAAAGAACATCACTACTCAGCATTTAAATGGGGTTTAAACTTAGTTTAAACATTTGGTTTTGGTGTGCTTCTGACTGTTGAGAGCGAACAACATGGTGAGATCTAAAGAGCCGTCTGAGGCCCTCAGAAAGAAGGTTGTAGCCGCTCAAGTCCGGTAAGAGATTTAGAGAGGTTGCAAATAAATTTGAAATCAGCCTTTTCACGTAAGAGAAAATAGTCTGCAAAGCAGAGGACATTCAACCAGAGTATTTCAGGAATTAACCTTCATACCAACTCTGAAGCATAGAGCTCAAAGTGTCAGATCTCATTGAGATGCTGCGGGGTGAGCTAAAATGGGTTGTCCATCTCACAGCTGAATATGGGGAGGGGAACAAACTTCCCTCATGTGAAGCCAGAGACTGTTAGATGGGCCACAAGAAGCGTCTCATTAGGGTGTCCTGGTATTTGTTCGGTTATAAAACACGTTTGTTTACATATTTTATTTACGGAGTAAAACATTTACACATTTAATGTGTACCTGTAATTGAAACACATTTTTCCCAGAGATAAATTTAAAAAAAAATCCACATTGATATGTATTTGTTGGAAAGAACTGAATATTTAATGGTGTATCCTATGTTTTTTACATGACTGTATTGGCTTGTGCATAAATAACTTCATAACAACGCATTAGTTTAAAGCTTTATAACAAAGTATTAAACGTTTTTGAGACTGAAATCATTTTAAGATGGTACACATCTACTTTGGACTTGGTCCCTGCTGGACCAGCTGTTAGCTTAAACCTTACAGGATCCGCTGATGTGGATCTGTAGTAAATGAAGAGAGAAGTAATGTACTGAAGGTGGGATGTAAACTACTTGATATTTGCCTTCCATTACTTAGAGTGATTTGTGGATTCAAGTAGACTTTTTGTTTTTTTAAGATAAACCTGATTATATTTAGATATGTTGCTTTTAGGGGGTCAAACGGGGTACATCTGCAAGAGCTGTTTAAGGCCTTTATCTTGAGGCAAAAAAGTTTTCCCTACACTTTCAAATGTTATTAGCAGACATTTTTATTTTCAGTTGTCTATGATTCAATGACACAATTTGTACAAATTGTTCAAAGTGTTTAGATATGACCCAGCTCTGTCCTGGCATACTGGTGGGTCGCCCTCTCCTATCTAATTCAGACCCCTGACCTGATATCAGTTATTCTGCAGATTCAAGAACCTCCCAAAGCATTGTTTATTTGTATTTCTGATAAACTAACAGCTTTTTCTTTATTTCAGATTTCAATCTATTTCTGTTGCAGCCATCAAATGTCGTGCTTTGGCAATTTCAGACTCAAATTCTAGTGCAACTAATTATCTCTGCCTCTTGGGGTTATCTCTGATTAAATGTCAGTTTTCTTTTTTTATGTCTCTGCAGCTGTTGAGTAGTAAAGGTGAAGCTGTGGAGGGAACCAATGGAGAGCTTCATGAAAAGGTAAAACCTGAGCACTCAGATAAAGTTAAACAATTGTCCTGTTAACGTGTACATCTCTGGTTCTCAGTGGTTGTGATTTATTAGGGTCTCTTTCTGAGTAAAACAAATAAAGTTGCATGAAAGAAAAACATGTCCAAAACGTGCTCATTTAGGCATATGTTACTAGTTGTGCATGCAAAATGAATTATGCCAATTTTCATTGCATACATTTGCAAGTTGCTCCGCCTTGATCTTTAATAAAAAGCTGTAAAAACAGCTAATTGAAAACACCTTATCCTCCATGTTTGAAATCAATACAGAAATTCTCGTGGATTGTCAACTAACCCACCTTAATGTTTTGACATACTTAGGCTTATGGACCCTTCTCCATAATAGCTGCCCAGGTGTGTGAAGCCTGTTTGTGTGTGTTTCCACAGAGCATGAATGGGTGCGTTCCCTCGCTGTACCTCAGCAGAGACAGGAGGAGTGAGTTCATGAGAGGAGGAGCCGCTTCAGAGAAAGAGGCTCTGCTACTAGGTAAACAAAGTTTAACCAGCAAAGATTATTGTGCTTTAAGACATTTCATTGCAAATTTGTAACATGTCTTATTGGGATTTTAAGCGTACTTCCTGCGGCAACTCAAGAAGTGAAACCTTCCACAGTAGCTGCTAGTCATCTTCTATGCTATCATTATTCAGTCTGTTTTGTGCACATCCATTACTGTGTAGTTTGGCTCTTCCATAAAACAGGACAGGTCCAAACTACAACGAACAATTAGGTCTGCAGAGAGGATCATCAGGGGTGACCTTCCCTCCATCCTTGACTTGTACAGGTCTAGAGTCAGCTAAAAGGGCAGCCAACGTCTCTGCAAACCCCTCACAACCTGTGCACAACTCGTTGAGACTTTTACATTTGGGTCGACCCTACAGATTTGCAAAAAACAGCCTCCACAGAGACGGTTTCTTTCCCCAGGCTGTCTCTCTGATAAAAACTTAACAGTCGGAGTGCCCTGATATTTACCATTCATATTTGCATGATCCAACCATGTCTTTCTTTTGAGCAAGTGGAACCAAACCCAAATGCCTTGTTTGTATGCACAAACTTGGGTTCCGCCTCCTTTTCTCCGATTCAACAAATTAAAACCAAGTGCAACCAGTTCCCTTCTGGAATCACCTGGTTAGTAAAGAACCAACCTGGGTCTAATTTATTCTCAGTATAATTCCAGCTGTTCTTTAAAAGCTTCAGAGGCTTGTTAGAAGAACAGTAGGCAACAACCAACATCATGAAGGGTTTGCTCCCAGACTTTTAAGATCTCACAGAAGTCTTCAGTCCAACAGCTAAAAACATAGGGACATTGGCACAACTACAAACCTACCTGTTGGCTGAGCTGCATCATATGGAGAGATCACTGAACTGATTGTGAGTCTAGAGCCCCTCGCACAACAGCACTAAAAGAAAATTGATGATGTCTATCCACCTAGAACTCCACCAGCAGCCTTTAACAGACACGGTCTCTGGACTGAATTTATTTCAGAAGCTTCTGTTTTCTGAGGTCATTTAAACCCCTCATGTTACAGAAGCCATGCAGCAGGTATTTAATAAAACAGAATGGATGTGAGCTGCTGTGTCCACAGCAAAAAAGCACAAGAGAAGCAGCAGCAGATTTATCTCTCTTAGTGGCACTGAAAAACTAATACAGATATAGGAGAAGAGGAGGCACAGCTAGCTATGTCTTCCTCCAGGGCTGTCTGTAAGCTGCTGCTGGGAGGAGGATGGAAAATAGATATTTAGACAAAACATAAGTTGCAATTTTAGACACACAAGGACTTTGTGTGCATGCACATAGAGATGTGGCCATTTTTTCTTGAACAAGTTGGCATTAAGTACAATTTTCAGAGGTATAAGCAATGTTGTTGTGCACCATCCTCAGCGTGCCATTATCTTCATCAGATTCTGCTGATCATGTATTTCTCAGGTCAGACAGACATTAGAGGATGATACGATGTCTTCGCTCTGTACACACCTGCCGAACTCACTGATTTTGCTTTGTGCTACATCACACTCAATCCCATACTACCCCTCATAGTAGTCACTACCTCCCAAGGTGGATCAGAGGCGTAATATTGGTGGGTCAATTTCAACCCCCGATTCTGTTTGAGAAACTTTTGGTTGATCGTGAGGCAGAATAAACATATAGCATGGTTGGCTAATCTGGAATGCCTAATTTTAGTTGCAACACAAAAGACAAGCCAACCAGCTGTTCGACCAACCCCCACCCCCACCCCCCACCCCACCCCATCTGACGGTTAATCCATGAGAGTGCACAGCACAGCAAAATGTGACTTGATGCACTTCTGACAGAACATCCTGTTTCTGTAGCATTGAGAAGTGTTACTCAGTTTTAGGAGACAGAACACCCCTCCACCCCTTTCCCCTTTAGTTCTCGTCTGGTGGCGTTGTTCCATGTGAGCAAGCTTGGTGGAAGGAATTGAATTAAGGCCCGTCTGTAATTGCCAGAGTCTCGCCACATAAATCAAGGAAATAAATATTGGACTTGCAGGATCCTCTAGGGGGGATGCCTCTTTATTTCCTAAACCCCCTACCCACCTCTAATCCTCCTCCCACCCTTCCTCTGCATGACTGCTTTCTTCTGCAGGACCTCTCAGAAGTAATCAACTTGAGAGCTCCTTCTGCTCTGGCCAGCATTTTTTTATGGGGGCCATGCTGCCATTTGTTTACAGTGCAGCCCTTTATCAGGATGCAGACTGGCTGCTCTGCTGGAGCCTAAAATTTTCCATCTAATATCCACTCTGGCTCAGCCTTCCTTCTGTTATTTCCCTATTCCCCTCTCTCTATCTCTATGTTTCTCTTCTGGCTGTATAAGCCTTCAGGGCCTGTGTTCATATATCACAACTAAAAATGGAATACTGATGGTACATTTTATCTTGAAACAATTTGACATTGCTAATCGGGATTAATTCCAGCGTTAAGGTCTCTGTCAGCTACAACTTTGTTTCATTAACAGTTTTTCTCTTTTTGCAGGCATTATATCCACCTTCCTCCATGTCCATCCATTTGGGGCCAATCTTGAGTATCTTTGGTCGTACATTCAACGGCTGGACTCAAAGGTAACAAGATGCAGCAGATGCTAAATTATGGAGATTTGAAGTGTAGTTATTGCTTCTTTATTCTTGTTGCTGCTCTGACTTCCTTCACAGTCTGTTTTCTGGTGTTCTTTGCCAACATCTCCCAGGTATCTGCAGGGGAGCTGGAGCGCCTCATGGTGCGTCTGCCCAGTATGTTTCGGCAGGAGCTAAGTGGCGTCGGAGCGACTTTGGAGAAACGATGGAAGTTCTGTGGCTTCGATAGCCTCAGCTCGGCGTGACGCAGGAAGCGTGCACACACACAAGGGAAAGACCTTTAAGAAATCGTTTGTGTGTGCACTGCTGCTCATGCCTGTGTGGCGACCGGGGATCGATACCCAGTCGAGCACTGGAACTCATGGACTAGATGAAAATTGAAGCCTGAGAGAAGCTCATGGTTCAGCATACAGCTTCAAAGTTCAGGTGAATTTGTGTTCCATAATAAAGACGATTAGCTCAGTAAACCCCAGCAGGACATAACACCTTTGAGGCTTAATGATGAATACCAGTCTTGAAGAAGGTTTCTTGGCTGTCTTGCCTTTAAAGCAGCCTGGAACATGAAGCCTCCCAGCAGGAACCAGCCCACAGAAATATGGACAAAAAACCGGAATACCAAAGTTGACCTTTTAGAGATTTCATATCAGATCTCATTTTGTTAACTGATCAATGCAAGCCCTTCGCTCTCATGTTGTAAAGAAACTGACTGAGTACTGTTGCCAAATTATTGCTGGGTCTCTTGGAGAATGATGGCAGCACTGTTAGATCAGAACTGGGTTTGGTCTGGAAAGGTGTTTTAAATTGCATCTGTTTTCTCTTCATCTTGCAAACATTCACAGAAACCTTTACTACTGGGATGTTTTCTAATGGTGTGTCTATCTTTTCATCCCCTGTCGAGTCATCAGGAGCTGGGGAACTTACCCTTTTAATACTTGACAGTTTAGAACTGCACTGATCTGTCAGCTTCATATATTTATTTGTGTGAACTGTAAAGACGTTTGTTCTATGAGGTTTTCCTCTTGACGGTACGTCTGTCCAGATTTGGAGTATTTCGCTTATATTGCCTTTAATGTTGAACTTGGTGTGTGCCGAAGACACAAAAAAATGACATTAAAGAATTTTAAGGAACATTTTTCAGTCTTCACTGAATTTTTCTTTTGGTTTTATCTGATTTAGTGACACACAACAAAATCATTGCAGTTGGATCCACAAATAGCTCCAAAGTTCCAACATAAGAACATTTGAATTACAGTAAATGCTGGATGGAAAGGTTGGAAAGGTTTTAATCATCGATACATATTACTGGATCGGACATCGCCTGTTAGCTGCTATAGATAGGGCCGTGAGCACCCAGTGTGGGAGCTGTGCATTATAGTGTGGACAGGTATACCTACTGTGCTACAAAGATCGCCATGCTGTCGATTGATTTTTAACAACTCACGCTGCATAGTTGGGGATATTGTATCACAGTTTTTTAGTTTCTGGCCTTGATGCTGAAATGTCTAAACTGATGTATTAACTGATGGAACTGATGGTTCATGTGACTCCGGTCACCTTGGCCAAGGGACAGACTGGGTATCGGCAGCTCCGGGACATTTACCTGTTCAACTGGGACCAAAAGTTTACGTTTTTTTGTTTTTTTTAGAAAACTTGTACCATAACAGCTACTCTAGTTATTACCAAATAAAACTTGTCTAACAGTAGATTTAAATGTTTTTTTAAACATTTTGTTTGCAGCGCTAGTGGCTTTATTTTTGTTATTTTACGAAGGTAAGCAGACAGGAAGTGAGGTGGAGAGAGGGGGAAGACATGCACCACAGGTCTCCGGGGTCGAGACTGGAACCCAGGCCGGCTGCGTTGATGATGACTAAAACCTCTGTATGTGGGTTGTGCGCTCTACCACTACGCCACGCCTCCGTCGCACCCTAGTAGGTTTAACTGTTAATAACTTACATATTTAAATTGATAATTTCTGGGGGCACCATTCTGAAAATCTGAAACTAATAGCTTATAATTAGTTTCTGTGTCAACCCTCACACTACCACCTCTATGTTTGACAGTATGATGTTTTTTTCTGTTTCTGAAATGCTGTGTTAGTTTTAGGTCAGATGTAACATGACACACACTTTACAAATTGTTCTTTTGGATCAACAGTGGTTTTGGCCTTTCAGCTTTCCCATGGAGGCCATTTTTGTCCAGTTTCTCTATCTTATTGTTAAACCTTAAAATCTGACCTTAACTGAGGAAAATGAGGTCTCCAGTGCAATCCAGTCGTTGATTTGCTCTTGGGGTCATGTTGGCTGGCCAGCCTCTCCTGGGAAGGTTCACCACTGCTGCATGTTTTCAATAGTTATGGACTATGACTCTCACTTTGGTTCGCTGACATCCCAAAATCATAGAAATAGCTTAGTAACCCTTTCTAGACTGATAAATGTCATGACTTTGTTGCCCTACTCTTTTAAAAAAAAAATTTGATATTTGTCAAGTTGTGTGTAGTAGGTGAAGTATCCAAGTGCAGACAGGAATGTGGGATGGACATTGTGGATTCAACTTTAAAGACAGAAAACTTAGAAAGAAAATGCAAAGAGGACACAACATGGAACCCAGGCAGAGTCACAGAAAGTGTAACGGGGAAATAACGGGAGGATCCAGCGGAGAACGGTGAGAAGCTGTGAGAATAAATACTGAGGGATGTGTCAAGAATGACACTGAATGCAGGCGAGGCAATCGGGATAATGGACATGAGCAGGGTCAGAAGGAAAGCAGGAAACTAAGGGAGAGATATTCACAAACACAAGTAGAGCTGAACTAAGATTAAAAAAAAAACAGGTGGAAAAAAATCAAACCTAAATCTGGAAGTAACGCAAAGAACAAGAACACAAGAATAAACTAAGAAATTAAACATAGAAAAATTAGCAAATATGGCAACACCTCACTATCAATAAAGAGCACAGGGAAATTAAACCCTAAAGAACAAAATAAAGAACAAGGAAATGGTCAAAACACAAAAGAAAACCAGACCCCTAACATCTGTGGACTATAACTGCTTTCTGAGATCTTTCAGCCATCAGAAAGGCTTTATTTAAATTCTTTATTACATTTTTAAGTCAGGTAATAATCAGGCTTAGTTTGGCTTGTAAAAATGAGCAAACCTTTCTAAGAATGTTGTTTTTTCTCGGTTATTTCATGATTTAACGGGGGGAGACTACTGCCTTTTCACATAGGGCCAGGATGGTTTGGCAAGAAATCATTATTTCAAAACTGCTTTTTGTATTGACTTGGAATATCTATATCCAATATTTGTCTCCTAACGGGCAGACACTTTCTCATAGCACTTTATGTCTCTCGACAATATAAAGATAAATCCCAGAAAAACATTAAATGCTTAATGTGCTACTGAAATGTGTTTTGTTCTGATGCTATGATCAGTTGGTTTCATTGTTAACAGATTTTTGAGAAAGGGTTTCTCTCTTTGGGAGAGAGGAGCTGTCCTCTCGAGTGAGCCTTTATCCAAAGCACACAAGCAGGGGAAGGGGTCATCAGATATCACGACCTTCCCTGGATGAACAGGAAGAGAGGAAACCTGGAGATGGAAGAAATTGTGAATGAGAGAGTGAAGTCCTGGTGCTTTTTTTACAGGAGAAAGAGTTGAGACACCTTTTAAAGGGAGGGGATTTGTTTCTCAATAAAGGTCACACATTCAAAATAAAACATGTTTTAGGCTATGAATCCTTAACAGTGATATTGTTTTGACACTAAAGGATCAAATTCAAGCACTTTACCTCCCAGGCATTATAGCTATTTCAGTTAGGCGCTGCTGAGTTGAAAGTGGTATAAAATCTGAGATTACAGTAATAAACACAGACCTGCAGCATCCGTTTTAATCATTTACTTCTGTTCATCCCGCAAAATAGAAAATAGTAATTCACTCCTTTCATCAATTTAATTTATCTCCACTACGTTTTTTTAAGGCTTCAGTTGAATATGAAAATCATCCCTGCTCAAAGAAAAATGGAGCAAAAATGATATGTGGTGGCCGCAGAGCGTAAATTCAAAGGTCTGAACATGGAGCCTTATTTCGGCTGCCAGATATTTTGGGATCAAAAATAAATAAATAGTACTGCAGGGAATAATAGATGCTGTGGAGTTTGTAATAATCTGAGCAATGTGGTTTGAAAACACTGCAGGGCTGTTTTTCAGTGCCTGCTTCCTGCAGAGATAACTGTGGACTTTGTAAAAAGGAAGAATAAAATGCAGAAAATGCTTCAAAGAATGCTGGATGAAGAGGATGGAAATAAAAAAAATATAATAAAAAAAAATGAATAAAAAGATGTGTTCAGTAAAAACTTCATATGGAAAAAGCAAGGTGTATTTTTACCATTCTTCCTAACTTATGACATTATGACAGACTGCAGGTTTATGTGAGTGTAAAATTATAATTAAATATGACAAAAATTACATTGTTATTGTGCCTTTTTTTGACTGCTGACTTTGGAAAAAAATAGACCAAACAACAGTAATGGTTTAGTCTAGGAGACATCGTTATTCTGAAGCCTGCATTTCAATATAGAAAATGTTTGGGGTGGAGAATAATAGAAAAGTAGAACATGTCAGAGAGACTCTCCGCGAGTTATTTTTATTGGATCTAAAAGTGCCATTTCTGTATTAGAATTTATTAAATAATTTTGTTTTCCACCTTTTTTTTAGATCTTCTTGATGCATGTTGAAAAGAACATAATCAATTCTGTCTTCGTTAATAAAGTGTCACATTTAAAGTATATTGAAGCTAAAAGGGGGCTGCATGGTGGTGCAGTTGCCAGAACTTTTGCCTGGCAGCATGAAGGTCCTGGGGTCATATCCCGGCCTGGGGGTCATTCTGCATGGAGGTTGCATGTTCTCCCTGTGCATGTTGTGGCTTCTCTCAGGTTACTCCAGCTTCCTTCCACAGTCCAAAAACATGACTGTCAGGTTAACTGGACTCTCTAAATTGCCCTTAGGTCTGAGTGTGTGCATGCGTGGTTGTTAGTCATGTGTGTCTCTGTGTTGGCCCTTGATGGGCTGGTGACCTGTCCATGGTGTACCCTGTCTCTTGACCAAAGGAGACCCAGAATGTCTCCTACACTCCCTCTTCCAACCCTTTTGTATTTCATTTGCATGTTTTTTGTCACGCTTCTGATGTACTGTAGCCATGACCAAAGCCACTGCCTTCATTGATCCAGCATTTTCCATACAACAGAATATCATCACAGACACTCAACTTTAAACTGAATGAGTGAAATAAAAACCATAAGTAAAGTCTTAGTCCAGTAGCCTAGTCCAAATACAAGGTCATGCATAGATTGTAGATCTTTGGGATAGGAAGTTAAAGGCTGCCAAGGATTTCATCAATGACCAAACCTATCTTCTACCCCTCACTACCCTTTTACGTCAGCAGAAGCAAAAAACATCTGTTTTTTCTAATAAACTGAGATGTTGTAGCTTCTGTCATTGAAAATAAAACAGCTGGATTTAGAGTAATTGTGAAAAATTGGGTTCCACCATGAATATTAAATTCTTTGTTAGAAAATGTTCATATTTCTAATTCTAATCTCATTTTTTGTCTCTGGAAAAGAAAGTGAATTAATCGGAGGTAAGCAACAGATAATACCCTCGTCTTCCTCATTAAACGAAACATATTAACTTATTTTGTGGTTTCTTAAACATTCTCGGCTTCGGTCTAAGGCGTAGCCCAGGACTACCCATTTCTTTAATCTCAGCGAGTCCTTGGTGGATTCATTGGTATGTTTTGGACCATTGTCATATAACTGGATCCAGTTCAACTTTAACTTTTATGTTTTGACAGACAGCCTCACTTTTCCCTCAAATAACCTCTGATATATGAGGAATTCATGGATTCTATGATGGTGCCCTGAATAGGTCCTGCTGCACTAAAAACATCCCTGAACCATGACACACACACTTCTATGCCTCCCAGTTGGGGCTGAGTTTATATTTGTCCTGGAATGGTATTTTATTTCTATTTGGTTTAAGCCAAACTCTGTTTTTGTGTCCAAAAAATCTGTTTTAGACTAATCCTGTCCTGGTCTTTTTGAGCATTTTCTCTTTGATCTGACTTTTTGTAATTTACGTAGAGAGAAAAGGTTTCCTTCTTGAACATATGCCATGAAAGTTAAACATGTGCGGTTGATTTCTGATTGTACAGGCATGTACTCTCACATCAGCAGTAGCAAGAGCCTGTTGTAGGTCAGATGATTGACCTTTAAGGGTTTTTCAAGACTTCTTTTAACTTTTTGTGGTCTGCTCTCAGGGTGAACTTGCTTGGACGGCCAGATGTGGGCATGTTGGCAGTTATTTTAGATGTCCTCCGGCTTGTAGACAATTTTCCATACAGTGGATTCGTTGATGCCTGAAAAGTAGTAACTTAAAACTATTACCCATTGCTTCCAAAGTTATTGGACCGTTCAATATGTTAACTGATTTTTGCCATGTCATTTAGTCAAATAATTATTATGGTGGATATGTCCTTAGCATAGGCTGATCCTATAACGTGATTAATGTGTACCTTGATAAAAATTTCCTCCTGCAGTCATTTGCTGCCAATGTTCATAGGATGGCAAGGAAAGAAAGAGAAATCTGCTAAAGACATTTCCACAATAAGTCAATTATGTTGGATTATATTGTGTTAAACAATAATTTGGCCACAGCCCCTACTGGTAAAGGTGTGTTTTCATGTAGCTGTATTACAGGGAGTTTGTAGGGAATAAGATTGGCGCAAGCTTACAGTATGCTGTAATATGGATTCATTCTAGTGAAACTAACATGTCGATGATCCACCAAATATTGTTGGCAGGCAGTTTTATACAGGCCGCATGTGGTAAGAAACATGTATTTCTCTTTTATGAAGAGATATTTTTCACATTGTTCTACCTCTCTTTATCTCCTTATTTGCCTGTTTCAAAACAAACTGATTAATTCTGTGTGAATGAATTGTCAGCTTTACGGCATGCCAGGTATACTGCAGGCACCAAACCGAAGCTTGACTGAGTGCAATGACAGGGGATTTTCAGGTGTGTTTAGGCCTAATTTGAATTTCTAAGTTTTTTTTAGCAAATGTTATATAAATAAGAAACCTTGCAACATGGTTTTAAATTAAAGTATACACCCATCACACTGATGCTGCCTTGTTTAATGAATGCAGCTCACAGGATGATTTAAAAGTCTGTTCATGACCACTGAGCTGCTGCTGCTGCTGCTGATGCAAGTCAGGTGTAACACACCCTGCTGTAATGTGTGTGTGTGCGTGCGTGTGTGCGTGCATGCACAGGAGCTCTGATAACATCAAGGCAGAGCATTAAAGTGCTTGTCATAGTCTTGGGTAAAACCGACTGAATTTCTGAGCATTTTTACTCTTTTTTTGCTTGCAAACCACCTTCAGTGTGAGGAAAATGAATTTCCCTGAGGATTCCCTGACTCACTCACACTCACACTGGCTTTCATTGATGTACAGCTTTACTGCAGCGCTGCAGTCTCTTCCATTGAAGTTCCTCCAAATTGAACCTCCAGTTACTAATGTGTTAGCAGAGAAGCTGAAGGAAATGTTGTAAGCTGATTAATTGCAGGAGGGCATACAGAAAAAATAAGGTCAACTAATGTTGCATAAGATGCTTTGATTAGTCGCTAATTAATGCAAATTTGTATACTGTATAGTCATAATGCAATTTAAAACAGCATTCAATAAAGAAATATTACACCCATAACTCTGCAGTGGGTGTATGTCAAGCATCAAATTTTAAAGGTTACAGAGTTTCACAACAATAAACATCCAACGTTTTTGCATTTTTAAAATGGCTTCAGTTGGTACATAACGGCACTCTCCTGGACACCTCTGAGAAAGACATATAAAAAGCAGAGCATATAGACTTGAGTTTTTCTTGCCACTATGCACAGTAATCAGGATGTCTCCAAAGCTCCCTGTTAGATAATTAATTATGATTAACTCTGCTGGGACTTTATCTGAAACCATATGCTATGGTCAGATGCAACCAACATTTAGGTTTTCTGCAGCAAAGATTCCAGGTGTGAAACACAGGGTGAATATGTGTGTGTCATCCCCACTGTTAAGCCTGGTGGAGGATCAATGATCCTGTGGAACACCAAAGGATCCTGTGAACCTAGTTAGAGGTTTGCAATGGGCACCTTAATATACTTACGTTAAATCTGTTTTCCAGGCCGCTGCTCAGATTTACATATCATGCTGGTTTTCATTATTAAAGCACAGAAAGGAAAGTGTGACCCAGCATTAACTGCTACCGATCAAAAGCTTCCATCACTCCATGAACTGAGGCGGAAGTCTGAAAGATTGAGCTTGGCTAATTTTCTTTCCTCAGGGCCTGGCTAAAAATGGAAACCAATTTTATAATTCAGGGCAGAGCTTTACTATTTATACACCACTCCTTAACAGAAAAAGGGAGATCATATTGGTCAGAGCAGGAGAAAAGGGAGCAGAGGTGGAGAGATGCTTGGTGGAGAATTTACTGCACTGTTGTTTAATGCCAGCAGCAGGCTGTATTCTCCTTCTGGGTTCTTTGATTTGTTTTTATGTGAATGCGGCCGCTGACGGGGGCTTCACTCTCCATATTTACTTGCTGTTTTTGTGTAGTTTTGGTCAATCCTGCTGTGCCATGCTTCTCTGGGAAGAAGGTAAATAAAATATTAGCTCCTAACTGAAGCATTAATAACTATATGTGAATACCAGCAGGCCTTTGTACAGTCTGAAGTACATTAGTGCAATCTATTTTTCCCTTAAACTCTGTGAAAAACATGAAGTCAGGGACAGAAGTGCCATTGGCTTGGAAGGTAGGGGACTTCATGGGCTTCATCCTCCACTAACCCCACCCCCACACTGTCTGGTGGATAAAGCATAAGGCAACTTCACACAACCATAAATAGTAAGGTTGAAACTTTGAGCTAGAAGTCATTTTTAAGCCCTTCTCACTGGTATTGGAGAATTTCGAGTGTGTTTTGGAGCCACATCCAAAAATTTTTGCATTTCTTTTGGATGTAACAGAAAGTCCTGCAAGCTTCCTCCATTTCCCTTTTATTTACCTTGAGCGTGCATGATATTACAAAATTTACTGACAACCAGTCGCAGATCCTGCCCATAGCTTTCTCATTGAAAATATATTGTTTATAAAAACATTACATTTGTTTTATTGTACTCTGATGCCGAGAGCTGTCCTTATTTTAAGCTAGCTGTTTAACTTTAATTTCAAATTCATTTCTCATTTATACACTTCTGAATTAATCCAATAGAATATCTATATTGTAGATTTGATTGCTTTTCCAGTTAAAGTTTGCTCTTGAAATTGGATAAAATAAAATAGGGACGTTATGAATCACTTTTGTGAAATAATGACTGTTTTGTGGGATTTGGAGGAATTTGGAATAAGGCCTAGTTAGCTTTAAAATTAAATAATAATTATATTTGAAGAATAATTTAAGAATTATTTGCCAAATTAGGAATTAATAACCTTTTGTTACTCAGCCATCACTGGGAGAGACACTGAGGAAAGGAACCCAGAACTGGTCATAAATGTTAATTTTAAATGCTTTATAAACTTCCGTGGTACCAGACATAAAGACACTTTAATTTGTTTTACTAGAGTGCTGTAGTAACTTAATTATGAGTTTACAAATCGAGATGCTTTGGCCCACTTACATAGGAAGACAGAAATAAAGAATTAAAAAGGCAGAAACAAAATTTCAACTTGTTCCTGTAAACGTACAAGCTAGTGTTAGCACTGTAGCGCAGCTAACTAATACAGGGTGTTAGAAAAGTAGACGAGCCAATGCTTCACATAAGTGGAATTGTTTTCATTTTTGCCTTTTCATTTTTTAGTGGCAACCATTAAGTCAGACAAATATTATAGTTAGTGTGTTTAGAATTAGTATTGCTAAGGAAGTTGGCTTGGTACATGCGGTTATTAACTATGTTGGAAATAGTTTATCCTGCAATGAGTCATGTGCTGGCAGGTGGTGGAAGAACTAATGTAATAAAAATTACTGAACAGATATTTAGAATTAAAACTGAATTGAAGCAATGTCCCTTCAGGACAATTGTATGTCCATTTGTGTTAGGGAGTATTTGTGGGGACAGTGAGTGTAATATGGGTCTGATGTGGTGAAACTGAAGTTATCCCAGAGATGGATTTCAATAAGTGCATTAAGTACATGATACCATAGACCTTTGGCTTATTTTATTAAGACTGCAGAAATGTGAAAATACCTGTAAAGGCAGGTATCTGAAGGCATTAAAAATGGAGGAGAAAGCACCGGAATCCAAACACAATGTGATCAGTTGCTTACACACTTCAGTTCTCACATTATTTTCCATAAATCCAAACCAGTGTAACTGCAGAAAAATAACTGAGTGTTGCCCTGGCTTCAAAGGACAGGGTGACAGGATTAGACCTTTAAAGCTGCCTTACGATTAACGTTTTTTGTTGTAAATAGCTTTACCTTGAATCTCATTTTAATTGTCCTTCTTATTCACTCAGTCTAACCAAAGGTGAATATTTCCTTCAAAGACCAAACAAACAGTCCAGAGAACATCGTGACGATGTTTTGTGAAATCTGCTTATATTATGGTCAGGTCCAACAAGCAACTATCCGATAAATATATAACTCCTGCATTTCATTTAGTGTTTGTTTTAAAAGCAGAAAAGGTCCTTATATCTTTCAAGGCTTCAATCAAAGGTAGAGAAAACAGTGTAGCAGCTACAATGTCTTTATTCAGCTCTGTAGTGCAGCAAATCATATGAACTACACGTACAGCTCACAAAATTAGAATACTGTGAAAAAGTTCACGATTTTGTGTCACTCATTTCAGAAAGGGAAACTCACATTATATGGATTCATTACAGAGTTAAATATTTCAAGCCTTAATTTCTTGTTTTTTTATGTTTATGGCTTAAAGATAATGAAAACCCAAAAGTCATTGTCTCAGAAGATTAGAAACTGACATAAGATAAATTTTAAAAAGGATGTTCTAAATGTAAATGTCAGGCTTTTCCAAAGTATGTTAATTTATATGCATTCAATACTTGGTTGGGGCTCATTTTGGATGAATACTGCATCAATGCGGCATGGCACAGAGGTAATCAGTCTGTGGTTCTGCTGAGGTGTAATGAAAGCCCAGATTGCTTTGATAGTGGCCTTCAGGTCATCTGCATTGTTGGATCTGGTGTCTCTCATCTTCCTCTTGACATTCCTCCATAGATTCTCTATGAGGTTCAGGTCAGGCCAGTTTGCTTGCCAATCAAGCATAGTAACATCATAATCACTGAACCAGTTTTTGGTGCGTTTGGCAGTGTGGGCTGGTACCAAGTCCTGCTGGAAAACAAAATCAGCATCTTCATAAAGCTTGTCAGCAGAGGGAAGTGTTCTAAAATGTCCTGGTAGATGGCTGCATTGACTGTGGACTTCAGAAAACCCAGTGGACCAACACCAGCAGATGACCTGGCACCCCAAACCATCACTGACTGTGGAAACGTAACACTGGACTTCAAGCAACGAGGATTCTGTGCCTCTCCACTCTTCCTCCAGACTCTGGGACCTTGATTTCCATTATGAGATGCAACCTTTTATCTGAAAAGGACTCTGGACCACTAGGCAACAGTCCAGTTCTTTTTCTCCTTAGCTCATGTAAAAAGCTTGTAGCCCATGTGTAGGATTCATCTGATTCCAGCCTCGGTCCACTCTTTGTGAAACTCCCCCGAATTTTTGAAAAGAGTTTAAGGTAATGTTAAACAAAATAGAACAAAATCCATTTACATCATTAATTAATTTGAATAAAATCATCCTAAGAATGTAAATATCTCTATTTACATTTAAAAAAATTTTTTAGTATTTAGCAAAGTTTTCTAAGTTTATTTTAGCTGCAAAAGTTACATGATTTCTACCAGAAAGAATGTACACAAGCAAAATGTATGCAGTGTATGCAAATGTATTAAACCAATGTTATTGGTACATTTCAGTTTGTTTCATCAGTGTGAAAACGGCCGTGGCGGAATAAAGTTTCTATGAATCAGACTGACACCTCCTGTCTCCAGATTCCATTTTTCCTTCCATCTGGTTGATGAATTGCTGTATTTCTTGATAAAGAAATGTTATTTAGTCCTCTGCTTTTTTCATATCAGTATGAGACCTAAATGTTGAACCAGCAATAGCCATGCTGCCTTTTTAATGAGTACATGTGTTAAACAAACTGTGGCAACAGGATCCCCAAGAAATTGGGGAAAGAAACACTTCTTTTTTGCCCTAATCTTGTTGTTCTCTCATTTCTCTTTGGCATGTCCCACAGTATCTCTGCTCTCTGTCTCTTTCCTCCAGGCCCTCTCCCTCGATTTATCTCTCCCCTGTCTTGTGTTTTTGGTTTCTGTTGTGGCTTAAAATCCACAGCAAACTGTAACAGCAAACAGAGAATGCAGCCATTAGGCCTGGATGATGGTAATTACTTCCAGCTCCCTTTCAGTGCAAGATAAACAGAATATAATGTGCTGAGCTCAGATAACAGCAGCGAAACAAAATGGGTCAGTGAAGGATAAAATTGGTAAAAATAAAAAAAAAATACCAGAATCTCTAAAATTTTTACATTTGCATCAGGGAAGCATGAGTATCTTGGAACTGAAACAGATAGAACAGCTTTTAAAAATACCTAAATGTAACAGATGGAATATTAGAGGAAAGAAAGCAAATCTGTAACATTTTATTTTGTAATTTGTCAGAAATTTGGATGACTTGAGGCCTGCTTGCTACAGTAAGCCATCACACTTTTTTTCACAGATATCAAGCAGGCTGTGGGATTTCTATACCATCACTTCAATAATAATGCTCTATCAACATGAAAGAATCTTCAACTAAAGACTAAGAACAAAATCATACCTGTAAACCAAGGCATCATAACTAAAGAAAACTACTACTACTTGTTTGTTCAGAAATGATGCAAGAAGATTGAAACAAATCAGTGAAAGAAGTCAAACATTTCTGCTCTCTCAGGTGATGTTACAAAAAGTTTCTTCAGAGTAAGGAGTGAGAACAAGAGTGGATCAAAGGAGAGAGGTCATGTAGAAAGCAGCCAAACGGCACCATGAGGAGAACTTTTTAGTCAGCAGATGCGGAAATTAAGCTTCTATTATAACAGCCTATAAATCTTGAGGATGGCTCTAAATTGCTCACTCAAGTATATTCATGTTTACAATGCTGCTAAGCAAGAATGTTCTGGGTTCAAATCCCAGCTGGATCCTTTTTTATGTGGAGTTTGCATGCTCTCCCTGAGCATGAATGGGATCACTCTACGTGTTCTGGCTTCTTCCCACAGTCCAAAAACATGCATACTGGGTTAACTGGCCACTTTAAATCACATTTAGCTGTGAATGTGAATGCAGGTGTGTTTTTCTTCTGATGGACTAACGACCTGTCTAGCCTCTTGCCCACTGAACCCTGGAGATAGCATCACTGTTGCCCTGCGAGGATTAAGTGGTCATGGACAACAGATGAATGCCAGTGCATGAATGCCATGCTAAGCACATGTTTTAAAAATGGAAGAAAGATTTTATACATTTAAAAAATTTTTTTAAAGAATACTAGTTTACTGTGACCAATCTACTGTAGATATTTTAGATTAGAAATTTGAGCTAAACAAAGTCAGTCGTGATTACAGAAAACCGTGAAATAGCCCTTATTAGAACAGTTTAGAAAAGCACCTAATATGAATCTTTAACCAGATATCAATATTAATGTCATTAGCCAGCATGCACAGGCATATTGTGCTTACGCTGTTCACAACACAGGGGATGTCCACTCCCTGTTGACTGGGCATGACCATAAGCAACACAGTGCTGCTCACTATCACAATAGCACCCTGGGTGGTGAGCCATATTGCCCATACAGTATTTCGGGATGGATGGATTTCTTTGTATTTTTAATAATGTGTAATGTGTAAAAGTAATTTAACAGGTCATCTAGCAGATTACATTGAAAAACAGCTTATGTCTCTGGTTGAGCTGCACTCATCCACTGGTTTGAAATGTGTCACATCCTTCTCAAACTGTGGGACCCCATATCATGCAGGGACCTCAGAGCTAAATGTCTCTCCGGAGTGTGCACATTGCCCCAGCTGACAGAGGCTGACTACACAACCTGAACTTGCCCTTAGGGATGCCTGTTATTTATATTCTTTCCCGTTGTCACATTTCAGATGCTGTTCTGCATGGTTCTCACAGCCAGAATGAAAATCCGCTCGGCAGCCAAGTGTCTCCAGGCTAAACACATCTAATTGTTGGAGCTGCTGATGCGGGAGTGTATGCGTGTTGCTTGCTGCTCTATAAATAACGTGAGCAGCAGCAGTGTGAGAAGGCAGAGGGAGAACGCCTCCGTCTTTAAGGAAGCCTGTTGACTGGCTGCAGTAATTAGCCAGTGCTCTTTGTCTTAGCTTTGTTTAGAGAGCTGCATTGACGTTCCTTCATACCCGCCGCCACTGTCATGTCTCGTCACTTACGCCTGATGTCATACACCTGGCAGCCATTAAATGGAAAATCTCTTATACGAGACTCCATATAGGTTAGTGTAGTTGAAAGGTTTTTGTTACTGCCGGTGATTAATGATAATTAAAAGTCATGTAAGCGCCTACAGTAAACAAAATAGGAGCTATATCAGACTACCATAAGTGGTACAAAAATGCAAGATGATAAACAATTCTTGGTCACATTAACCATACTCCATTTATCTACACGTGTGTTGGCTATACTGTATTCTAGTTGCCCAAAGTTGCTAATGCAGAGAAAGGAAAATCATCCCTGTGGCATCTGTTCTGTAGATATTTTTTCAAAAGTACAAAGATGTAAAAATAGTTTTGCACCATTACAGATTTGTTCTGTTTTTGCTTTTTTTGACTCACTTAAATGTTTTAAATCACAGAGGCGCTGGCTAAGCTAGTTGAGCAGTTGTACCATGAGGCTATAGTCTTCAATATGGCTTTCCTAGGTTCTATTCCCAGTCTTAATAAAATAATGCATGTCTTCATCTCTTTCATGCCAAATTACAGTTTAATAAAAACCAAAAGGACCAAAAAAAATAAGTTTTTGCTCAAAACACAAAAAGCCATTTTCAGATAATGATTTCATTAATTAAGCGAAAACACCTCTCTAAACCAACCTGGCCCTATCTGAAAGTGTAAAGAATCAATCCGGAAATGACATTATAATCTCAGTAAATGTTATAAAATTAGATTGTGTTTCAAATCTGTTGAGACATTGTGTTATAAATGTTTCATTTATAGCTGCAGCTTCTTATCTTCATTCACGCTACAATCAGAAGGTGCTAATGGTCGGATTAAGTGGTCAGGTCATGGCACGAGGCTGCAGTCCAGCACCTGTAATAACAAAACAACACATAATGGAGCTCAGCAGTTGCCTAGCAGCCTCTTCCTGGTCAGCCTTGCAGAGGGCAGGAATCCATCCTATCATGCACTACTCCAGAGTCATTGTACACTGAAATGATTTGTAAAACAAAAGGAGATTATGCCCTGGACAGCTGACTCAGCACGCTAAAATCTACTTAAAACTGAGCTCATGTGAATCAGGAGGAAATGGCAAAAGAAATGTGTGTGGTTTGCTGAAGCATTTGAATGTGTTTGCTGTAATCAGAGTGAAGATATGCTAAGGGATGTTTAAACTAAAAATGATTCTCCTTAAACTCAAGACAGCGTGCAAAGGTCAGAAATAAGATCACTGCCATAGCTTGACTTCTAACAGAATGGTTACACTGACACCTTGAGGTCACGGGCCTCAACTGCATACAGTAACACTGTAACCAAGATTTTCTTCCAGTCTGTTTGCAATGGTTCTTAGGAAAATGATGCAGGCCCATTTTAACACCAGTGGGATAGGTCTAAGACTCATCAGACCAGGCAACTTTCTTCCAATCTGTTGTTGCTCAACTTTGGTGAGCCTGTCTACACTCTATTAAAGGCTCAGTTTACATCAGTGTGTTGTGTGTTCTGAGATGGTTGCCTTTCCAACATCTGAAATCACTTTGCCAATTTTCATTTGACCTCTGTCAAGAAAGCCTTTTTGTCTCCATAAATGATACTCACTGCATATTTTCTCGTTTTGAGACCATTTTCGTTAAACCTGAGAGATGGTTGTGCATAGAAAACCCGGTCCAGACAGCCCATCTGACACCAACTGTTATCATGCTATGTTTAAAGTCACTTCAATCCTTTTTCTCCCCCAATCTGATGCTCAGTTTGAAATCCAGCAAATCATCCTCACCACGGAAACAGAAGGGTACTTTATAAAGTGGCCAGTGTGTTTATATTATTACATTTTCTGTCTGCATTTTTCTTTCCACATTCATTCTGCAAGTTACACCTCAGCTTTAGTTGGAAAATGTAGCATTGAATCAGATATTGCCCAAACTGTAATAACAGTAGTTGGATATCAAACCACCCTGTAGATAATGTGTTTTAACAGATTTTAAGAGATTGTTTTTCAACAGGTGAAACATTGATACCAACTACAGAATAAAATGACAGTAGAACGGCCTCAATATAAATTAAATCAAACATAACTATAACTCCTAATCAGAACATGTTGGACCAGTATACAAACCTGGCCCCCTCTGTACAGGGACCTCTCCCCTTAGCCGCGGGACCCTACTGTACGTTTGGTGTGAACATTGGGGGTTGACCCCTCTGTGTTTCCCAGGGTAATCCTCAGCAGGACAGATGAAGCTCAGGCGATTTAACTGAAGGATTAGTGTCTACTCACTGTATCATGCAGACCGACTGTCATCCATCTAAATAGTACTGAGTGACAGTCAGTGTAGAACAACATAACAGAGGACAGGAAGTGTGGGGAGGGGGTTGTTTCTGCATTGCTGAAGGGGATATCTTCTCAGTTTGATCTGAAATAAAGACTGGAGATTAGCCTTATTATTATTTTTTTATATTACTGCCTAACAGACTTAATCACAAAGAGAAAATCAGGTTTGTCTTTCAAAACATGTAACTGTTTTCATATACGCGTATTAAAGTGGTTTCTGACATTTTATTTTGTATAAACAGTTAGTGTTTTGCCTGAGTGCTGTTCTAATAGGATTTCTTCTACGGACCTGGTTTCTGCAGTGTTAGTGTTTTATCTGGAACCTGTTGAACTCAGAGTTTCTGCTGCTTCATGCAGTTCCTCCTGTTTGAGGGATTGCTGCAAAGTCAACGCCAGTGACTGTCCACTGTCTCTACATGCTCATCCGGGAGGAGGGACTGCTACAAATCAGAATCAGAATCAGCTTTATTGCCAAGTTTGTACATACAAACAAGGAATTTGACTCCGGTACACTTTGCTCTTTGGTTTTTGTTTTTGTATTACAGAATATACATATTTACAATGTACAAATATACACATATATAAATAAATAAAAAGGTACATTTGCAACATCTGTATGTATGACTCGATGCAATCTGTTGGGTTTCCTTAGATAGAAAAACTTTTTATCCAATTTGAATAAATAACTGAATCTGACTGCACTGTTCAATGTATAGGACTAATTGGAATGTATGTACCTGACTTTTGTGAAGTGCCTTGAGACGACATGTGTTGTGAATTAGTGCTATATAAATAAACTGAATTGAATTGTATTGAATTGTTTGAAATAAAAGCCTACATTTATCCCTGATTGGGTTTTGCACAGTAAATAAACCTCGGTCAGCAACATCTGGCACATTGTAATATTCATTACTCAGCACATTTTGCATGCAGCTAGTGATCAAAGCCCGAATAAACACCAGTGCTGCACAGGTTAATATTTTATGGTGCTTTCAAATTGCCTTAGATGCATTTTGTGAAAGATTGCTAAAGATGATCTGTTGTCTTTAAATATTATTTGAATTGCATTTTATTGTAGTAAGTTTAGATAACATTATTTTTTTACTTACATCTTTTACCAGTTTTATTGTGTCATTGTAATGATTATGATTGTCTTCAGATTTTGACTTTGTTTTCCTGTTTCTTCACGTTAAGTTGAGTTTGTAGCTCATTTAAATCACCATCAGCTGACGAAGGAGTTGTACAAATTAAAAACAAAAATCAGTAAGTAGTAAATTTGCAATAAAATTAACAAAATGTATGAAATAAACTCAAATTAAAAACGAGATCAAGAAATCACACTTTTACAATAAAAGTGGGGTTGTCCTCTAAACAAGTTTCAGAAGTAAAAAACAAAAATTTTATTGATTCATTTACTTACTTAAAATGGTGACAGGTGTGAGAAACTCTGGTTGGACAAGGGAAGCACACACAGTTTCTCATTCCCCTGACTCAAGTGTTAAGTTGTCATTGAGTTTATGGGGGGAAGACAGTCTAACAAGGATGCAGAATATCCCAAAGGTTGTACAACTTTAATGAGCTGGAGCATTGTCGTCCATGAAGATGAAATGAGACCTGTATTGTTCATGCAGGGGCACAATGACTGGATTAATGCTGTTATTTAAGTAGTATGGGCTTGTCTCTGTACCATTCACAAAGTGTATGGGAGTTCTGTATTGGTTACACACACCTGCCCACACCGCAACACCACCAAAGACTCATCTGGTGTCAACAGTGGCTGATGCAAAGTAAGAGCACAAATCCGAAAACAAAGGAGTTGGAAAATGTCGTGTGGTTACGTGGAGTAGTGAAGAGGAGCTGGCATGCAGCTACATTTGAAACCCAAAGTAGTAACAGAAACCCCAATGAGATGGATTTTCTTCGTTGTGCTTTTTTTCTTCTCAATCAGTGCAGTTCTGCTCCCGAAACAATCTGTTGCAACTGCAAGACTTTGTATGGTCCGGTCCAAAAAGAAATCTCTACTTTCTCACTTTTACCCATCCCTGAAGCGTACCAGCAGTGTGAATGTGCCCTTGGGTGCCTGGAGTTGAGTGGCATTCATCATCTGGTTCCACAGGGCCCTGTTTACAGTGAAGTGGTCATCAATGTGGGATGTAGCCAAAGGACGTCCACTTCTATGTCTTTCTGCAACTGTCTCTGTATCTCTGTTGCAACCTGCTGATGACACTCTGTGAGACTCTACGCTCAATGGCCACTTCCTCCCTGGATTATTCTGTTTGACAACCTGCAATGGTGAGGTACTGTTAATCAAGTCATTCCTCCTCCTGTACAGTCTCGTGTGTTTTAAGCTTCTTCTCTGTGTATGCATGTTTATCACAACGCCATCCAAGCTGCTGAATAACAGCAAACTCTCTCTTTTGTTATAGTGAAACAAATATACAAATTGTAATAACATATGTGCAAATATGAAAATATATTTAAAATATATTGTTAGAACAATAATGTTTTCACTTTATAACATGCTATAGCTCTATTTTTCTTTTGTCTGGTTAACAGCTGTAGACTTCTGGTAACTGGCAAGTTTGTTAACAAAAAGCTATTCTCTTGCTCTCTTCTAAACACCTCTGTAATACTTTCAATTTATTACTTATTATTTATTTTCAGTGTTTATTAAAACATTTCCCTTTTTTCACTTCTCTGAATGCCTTGTACCTCCATATCTCCAAAAGGTACAGTTCTGTGAAAAGTATTTGCCCTCAGATTTCTCCTGTTTGTAATTCTGTCACACTTAAATGTTTCAGTTGATGAAATATACATTTTAATATAGACAAAGATAACCTGACTGAATACAAAATACAGTTTACAAATGAGGATTTTAATGTATTAAGGGCCAAAGCTATTTAAACCAACCTGGCCCTGTGTGGACGTTTTAGTTCCCCTAAACCTAATGACTGGCTGTGCCACCTTTGGCAGCAAAAACTGACTAGCATTTGTGAGAACTGCCATTGAGTCTTTTACATTAATGTGGAGGAATTTTGTCCCAGGCAGAACTGTTTAAGTGTAGCCACATTGAAGTGTTTTCAAGCAGGACAAGGCCACTCCAAAACCTTCAATTTGTTTTTTTTTGTTTTTTTGTTTAGATTTAACCATTGAGAAGTAGACTCTCTAGTGTGCTTTCATGGCTGTCCTGAACACATAACCCAAGTGCTCCTTCAGGATTCTTCTGCAATTACAGCAAGTCCTTCAGGTCCTGAAGCAGCATAGCAGGCCCAGATCACTAAACATCAAACACTTTTGGTATGATGTCCTTTTTGAAATGTCTTAGTTTTACAACATGTGCAATGGGAAGAACGTCTTCCATTAGATCTAATCGAACTAAATTGGGACTCTGTGTTCTTTTTGGTCAGAAGTGGTTTTGGTTTTAGAACTCTCCCATAGAAGCCACTTTTGCCAAATCTCTGTCTTATTGTTCATGACCTTTGTGACCTCCTGTTTGTGTCGATTTGGACTAATGTTGGTAGACTGGCCCCTCCTCAATGTTCCTCCATATTTATTGTTTTCTCCATTGATGCACAGTCATGTGGAATACAAATAATTTTATGGAAAAGTTCATTTATTTAAGTAATTAAAGTTAGCCAAATTATATATATATTAATTACATGCAGAATGGTGTTTTCAAGCCTTTATTCCTGTTCATTATGTTGATTTCCATCCAAACTAATGAAAACAAATTTAAATTGAAATTACATTACACCAAAAAAAGCATTTTAAACGAATGAGGGTCAAAGGGAAGTGTGGGTTTAATACCCGCTTAAAATGGGTTTTGTTGGCCGCCTGGTAACAAACATAACTATCAGGACCCTCTTATTTGCTTTTCGCTGTGGAGTTGGAGTTAAAGTTGCCCCTTTACACCTGCTTTAAAAAACCCCCTTCATCTGGACAAACCAGCCCATTGTTTCCTGGTCAAGACTACCTACAACAGACCAATTTTTAAAACTGAAGGGTGGGTGTCAAACTAGGTAGTCGCAGCACAGGGGGGCCCACGGGGCTTACTCTCCCTTTCCCTCTTCACTCTGTACCCTCAGTTTTCCATAAAAGACAGACTCCTGTCCCCTGTGAAATACTCGGATGATTCTGCATTGTGGGGGGGGGGTCAGAGTGCAAGGATAAAATAAGGGAAGGTGGTGGCCCGTTTTGGGGCATGGTGGGGAACAATCTCTCATCTTGATGTGAATAAACAAAGGATGATTGTAGATTTAAGATAAAAAAAAATAAGTCAAAACTATTTCCACATGGGAGAAGAGGGGGATTGGTGGAGGGTATAAATCCCTTGGTTTCACCTGGACACAGCTGAGTGGGATGCAACTGTGAACCATCTAAAGTAGGACAGCGACTGTACTTATTGGAACTTAGGGCCTTTGGTGTTTGCAGAAGGCTGTATACTTCTATAATCTGTTTTTGGGAGTGTGATCTCTTCTGCCATCATCGCTGGGAAGCGCATCAGGCCGGGCTTAAAAAAAACCCCAAAAAGCTGATAAAAGTCTGCTCTATTCTGGGGGCTCCTCTGGGGGAAACTTTTTTCAAAGAAAGGATTCTTCATAAAAATTTAAAAAAATTGTGGAACCCTGAGCATCTTCCTCATAGTCTTCGTCAAGGGTTCTTCAGATCTGCTGTAAAACCCGGGGCCCCTACGGGGATCCTTCTGCCCACGGCCTCAGCATCTCCAAAATATTTTTTAAGAAACCTCTAATTGCTACAACAGTATTTAATTTCCCTTCGGGATGAATAAAGGATTTTTAAATTTGAATTGAAATGTTGTCTTCAAAAGGTATTTTTAATCTGACAAACGAGCCTCATCTGAACCCATATTGTACTTTACTAAATATGACTGTTAAATGGCTCTCACTGTTTCAAAGACTTAGAAATGGCTTTGGAGCCTTTCCAGATGAATATATGTCTAATCTCTTCTTGAATTTCTTCAGATTGATAAATGATTACTTGCTTTTTGAGATCGCTGAGCCTACTTAAGGTTATCAGACAGGTTTTGTTTAAAAGATCTTTTGATTCCACACGTTTGGCTGTAATTATAGAAAGTGAAATCAAAGTCAGCATTTCAAAAACACTTGCTTAGCCACCGTTATTTCACAATTTAATGAGGGTGGAAATTTCTTTTGCACATAGAACCAAGATGGTTTGGATAGCATTTTCTACCTAATAAATGAAATCATATGTCAAACATATATGGTATCTATGTTTGATATTAAAGTTATTGTTTTCTGAGATATTTAGCTGCTGCAGGCTATTGGGACTACAGATGGAAACACTGCTAAGCATGAGGAACAGCAGGATTATTAGCATCAATAGTTCAATTATAGCACTGTCCACAGGTGACATCACATCTGATCAGCCAATCACAAAGCTTCCAGAAGCTGTCAGCGCTCAGCACATGATCCACTTTAAACCCTGAGATGAGTATCGGAGGTGCAGACCTGCTGTGTCTGTGCTTCCTTTTAGCTATGGTTTAACTCCTCACCTTTCGCTTAGATTTCAAGCTTTCATCCAAAGGGACCCGAAGTCAGTTTTAAGACAATTCTGGGACTAAACGCAACCAGAAGACTATAAGATAAAGGAGTTTTTCTTCTCCGCCTAGCTACAAGACACTTTGCCTTGATAAGATCAGACACACAGAGGGACCATCTGCAGGATTTTATCTCTACAGACTGACTCAGCTGCTCAGGTGAGAATACAAACGCGTATCGTGCAAAAGGTTGTTTCTAGAGTACTTCATGATTGGATATAAACACGTGAATCAATGTACATGTATGTACATCAGGATGTACTTTAAATTATATTCCTTGAAACAGCACTTTAAAAGTTTCCCTTGCTGTCATCAAAACGTATTATTATGTTTTACCTTTTCAAACTGTGAATGTTGATGACATGTAGGTATGGCCCGGTATGAGTTTCACAGTATTATAATCTTAAGATAAAATACCAGAGTGTGATGGCATTTATACCTAAGTTTAAGGCTAAAAGTTTTCCCGTGATCCTGACTCTTCTTTTGGACTTCGCAAACAGAAAGACTTCAGACTTGACTTATACTCGTGCCTCAAAGACTCGAGACCTATATTTCTTACAGATATGTCTCCACCAAACCGTGTATCAAATGACTTCTATTCGTTTCAGAACAAAACAAACTTATTTCAGAATTTTGTCGCATTTACCGACTACATCACACTACACTGGGCTATCACAGTTGGTAGCACTGTTGCCTTTCAGCAGGAAGGTTAGATGACTGTAAGGCATGTGTGTGTGCTTGGTTATCTGTCCTATGTGTCTCAGTGTTGCCCTGTGATGGACTGGTGTACCACCAGGGTGCACCCAAGCGAGAGCTTGGGTACACTGCTTGGGTACTCTCGCCTAGTGACTGGCCTTCAAGGACTTTTACTGGTTAGACTTGACAACAAAAGTTTTAAATGTAGATTTAAACAATGGTTTCCTAATAATATTAAAATTCCCAGATTCAGAGTAAGAAGAAGGAAACCCTAAACTGGAGTATATACCGAAGGACTGGACTAAAAAGCACTTTATTTAATCAAGAAATTTAACATTAACTGGTGTTAATCTAGTCTTATTATCATTATTTTAACATGAATTACACACATTTATATTAGGGTTAATATTTATCAGTTTAATAAAGGTTGAAAGTGACCTATTGAGAAATATTTAAAGACAAATAGATAACTGTCAAATGTTTGTATGCTAAATTATGCTCAAAGACAAACAGTATAGGGTTTGGATCCCTGTCTGACAATAATGCTATGTTATAAGTGTACTACAAAGCCTGAATTTAATCAGAAATCCTTGTTTTAGTCATTAAAGATGTAAGACTTGACTGAAGAAAAATGAGTTGTGAACATCTGCCATGACCTAATTGCTTTTATTAAAAACAGAAACGCAAACATTATTTTTACTGCTGCTAAAATAATGTGACAACGATTTTTAAAGTTAAAATAATGTTTTGAGTGTTTTCAGGAAAAAATTAATGACCAGTACATTTACTTAGGGTTTTAAAGTATTTACTGCACATAATATTATTCGCTTTTTTTTTCATTCTGCCCTTTATAGAATGGCTATACTAACCAGTACATATTGGGTGGTTAAATAGTCATGATATCTGCTGGGTAGCCAGCAAGCATACAGCTGCTTAACAGTAGCTTGTTAACTGCAGCTTTTAACTGAAAAGCAGTGATAGGTGGCACTCCATTAGTTTCCATGCCAAGCGTGTCCGTGTGTAAACAATGAAATTTGTCTTTTTTCTCAGTAAAGGAAAAGTGTACTAGTGCTCTTTCAGCCAGCTGACCATCAGTGCACAGCAACAGGTGGGAAACCAGTGCTTTGTTACTCTGCACACTTCCTAAGGCCAGGGGGGTCAATATTAAAAAAAATTTACTATAAAATATAGGTTCTTTATAAATGAATTCAGGTTTTGTCTTTTTTTAATCTGAGATAATTGAGGGTCATATGGAAAGAGTCTAAAGGCTGACTCTGTCTCTCAGGCCAAATGTTTTTGTGCAGATTCACAATTTTTTTTAAATTAGACATTTGGCAGATGGCACTGATGGGTATGAAACTAACCCTGCTGGAAAGTGCACAGTTCGTGCTCTTTGATCTGTTTCCTTATGTGTTGCTCCACCACCTGTTCTCAGGCTAATCCTGTTATCTCTAACATGCATCACCATAAGGCCACCTCAAAATCCTTATTAAACATTCGTCTGGTGACCTAAATTACTCTTATAAAGGTGGTGACCTTTCAACACAGTCAGTCATCAAACATCTTCAATGTTGTTCACACAAAAGGAACTAGAACGGCAATTTCACAGAGAAACGTCACCATGCCAACAGTGAAGAGCAAGAAGAAGAAAGTGAAGAAGGATGTGATAGAAGCAGAGGAACAGGGCGAAGGTGAGCATGCACCACCTGCAGCTCCACCTGCAAGTCTGTTCTGTTTTACTCAGCAGCATCTGTTCTGTGCTGTTCTGCTGCAGTGGGGCTGGAGGTGGAGATGGAGAACATGACCAACAGGAGTAACTCTGACAGCAGAGACCATCTGACCCCAGATCTGCACGACACAGCTCCACACAGGAAGAAGAAAAAGAAGAGGGCATCAGCTATTGGTATGAACATTTTATGAGCTTTTACTGTACACAACAGCTGGGTTGGAATCAACTACAAAACCCATTGATTACAACTGAGAAACAACATCCAGCCTTCATGAAGCATTACACACTAACTGCTCTGGATCAAATTTTCTCACTTCCCCAACCTGTGTTCCCAAGTGCAGTCATTTCATCTGTCCTTCCATTTTATAGCCTTAAACAAACCATTTTGTACTTAAACCATTGGGTATAGGGGTAATTATCTTGGTATGGAAGTATTTTCATAAATTTAGGAAATTAATTACTATAAAATTATAAATGGTCTGCACTTGTAGCACATTATAGTTATATTAAGTCCGAGGACTCCATAGAGCTTTACACTATGATTAGTCATCCACCCAGTCGCAGTTGTAGGCTACATTGCAGACTGACAGAAGTGGGGCTGCCTAGCAAGCAGCACCACTGGGCCCTCTGACCACCATCAACAGGCAAGGCGGGTAAAGTGTCTTGCCCAAGGACACAATTGGACAGGCAACGAACACCTACTACCTGAGCCATCGTCACCCCTGGTAAATTTTCATGTATACTTGTGTTAATTATATGTAAATCTTATTCCTATAGGGACATTTGACCCTTAAGAAGTATGACAGATTATTAAATCTTATCAAACTAAACTATGATTTACCTCCTATTCTGTTTAAACTTATGAGCCAGTGTAAAAATGGTCACAGCAGAAAAACTGTGTATGGATTATTATAAGACAAATCTTAAAATGTACTGAACAGAAACAATCAGTAAAACCTAAACAAAATCTTAATAATAGCTGAAGACAATTAACTGTTTTTGTACAAGCTATAAACTGTACTTTCTAGAACAAGATGGGTACAATGAACTCCTGCAAAAATCTAAAGAAAAACCAAAAATAATTTTTTTCTAGGTTGAAGGTCTGCTTCCATAATGGTCGCAGAAAGGAATGTTCTTCCACATGTAGTTTAACCCTGCTTACGATCAGCACAACTAGAAAGAAATCACACATGGGAATCTAATACCTTTAAGATATATGATCTCAGTTTTTAAGAAGGTGCCCTTTTTTTTTACCATATTCAGTTAATGTGCAACTTTAGGCTCTAAAGCCTAAGGTTATAATTCATCTTAACTTTAGCGCAAACTTGTCTAAAACACTTTGTAGAAAAGATCAATGCAATGAATTTAGTAAATTTGATTTACTTTAATATTAATATTTAGACAATTCATAACAAAAGCCATCTTATCTTTCAGTTGGGTTACAGCTGTTGTACTGAATCCACTTCCAGAAGATGAAGAGTATATCAACTTAACAGTTACACAAGCAGGTTGATATAAATTTGTCTCAAATTTATAGGCAGAGATGCAAACAAAAATGTCCTCTGTATTTCAGGACTACATGCAACTGTAGCTGCATTTTATTTTTGTAACATAAACAAAATGCAGCAACAGTTACATGTAAAATTAATGTACGATTATTTAACTCCCACTAAAATTGGGTTAATTGGCAAAACAAACAAACTTGCTTCTGTTTGCAGAAAACAAATCAAACGATTTCAATGTAAATCATACAACAAGCGAGGCTGGCTATATGCATGGTTTTTTTTTTAGCCTATGTTTTATTCTGGGTACTTTCGCCTTCCTGCTGAGCCATGGATCAGAAAAGTTCCAGGTTTCATTAATAGCTCCTCCGAGCAGGATCCCAAAACCTCTTTGGTTATTTACATATTCATAGGCAAACTGGAGCTGACTTTTTTGTGTTTAGGCATAAAGCTTTTGGCATTTAGGTATGAAGCCCTTCAGCGTTTAATAGCCTTTCTGCAAAAACTGAAACCACAATGGCTGCTGCCTCCAAGTGTTGCTGCAGGTTTTTTGCTTCCAGCTGAGGGTTTTTGACATTGTGTCTCCCTGGTTCCTAGATACAGCTGGAATCTCTAGGAACATCCCATGCCTTTGCTATCTTTTTCCTTTGTTTGTGCTAGCCAATTATCTCTTCGCTAAACTTTTTGGACAATGCTCTTGACTTAATAATATTTCCAAATGCTGTGAAACATTGCCATTAACATTAACAGTCCAAGTATTTGAGGTGTTCTAACACACGCGAGGTAAATATTCAAACCCTTGCCTGGTTTTGCAAAAAAAAAGTCTGTAAGTGAAGCAACAAATTTTTCCCAAGACCAAACCTGATTTGCACGAAGGAGGTTTAATAGTTATGAGACTGCAGTAGAAATTGAAATTAGTATGCAGTTTTTATGTAGGGTAAATATTTATGTAAAATCAATTTTTAAAATCAGATTTTGCATAGGAGCGCAACATGCAGTATGTGTTGAATAATTTTAGGTGCAACTTTATCGCCTGATCTTAATTTACTTTCCTGTTTATGCATAAGCTACTTCTAGCACTGTAGCACAGCTAACTGTTAAAGGAAATTGGAAAAGCAGTCAAAATTAACCGTTTTGTGATTTCTTTGTAGTATAGTGAGGGTGATCAGTAGTATTGAGTAATGTTTTTGTGAAGGATGTTGCTGCAATATTGATGAATACCAGTCACAAAATTTAATCAGCAATGAGTCAAAAGTTCCCTTAGTGAGATGGGAATACTGTGTGATATACTGAATAATGTTTATTGTTCGGATCCATTGATCCAATCATTAAAGTCATAATGAATGCCTGGCTGTGAACCTTGCACCATGTGTTGTTTGGACAGATCTGGAAACAGAACATGGGGATGTACCAAACGGTAATATGGCCGAGGTGGTCGGGGAAGGAGAGGAAATGACTGTTGCCGTCACCAGGAAGACAAAAAGGAAGAAGTAGGTACCAGCAGTGAGTGCAGTAACTGCACCAGGATTAAAATGATGTAACAATTTGATCTGGTAATGCCATCAGAGAAAGTTAGATGGTCACTGATCAAAAGCAAACAACCAGTAACTCTGAAAGTCAGAACTGCGGTTTCAAATAAAAATTAAGTAAAGATTTGTTGAGTAAAGAAGAAAGGGATTAAAAGTTAAACAGGAAGCTATTGCACTGATATGACACCTTGAGCTGACATTTACACAAAGTAATGTTGATACCATTGATACAATTGTTTCTGGGAAACCATTATTTCAACCTTCAGCTGTTTATTCAAATTACATCATAATTCTAAAGCTGTTAAGTGTAATTTAGGTGAATAATAAATCCTGAAAAACAATGTAATATTTTCATCACCGATTTATCATTTCAGTGAAGTCTTTTTGCAACAGCACGCCTACATTGTTTCACTCTTTTTACAGATATACGTATGCCTGAATTTGTTTTCCTGAACTAAAGCTGCTTCACTTGTCTTCACTGGAAGCAGTTTACTAAAGATACTTTGTTTGGCTGAAAAAGCAAGTTGCCCATTTCAAACTCATGTTTGTTCTTCTCCTGACAGGAAGGCGAAGGCAACAGAGCACTACAGCAACGATATGGAAGCTGAAGACGAGGATATCGTCACTGATGCTCAGTCACCCATTCCGCAGCATTCCCTGTTTTCCGCCCCACACGGACACAGCCAGCCGGTCGGCAAGGTTTTTGTGGAGAGGAACCGTGAGTAGAAAACAATCATACATACAGATTAACGGATCAACAGTTTATGTTCACACTGATAACAAATGTTAACTGTGTTAAGCATTTCTTTAAATGTTCCATTAAAAAAAGTCTGACTTGTTTTAATCAGCAGAAATTTGGTCTTTTTGAACGACTAAAAATATTTTTTATTCAACATTTTTCTTTGTTTATTCATTTTAATCCACCCTATAGGCATACAATCTGTTCTGTTCTGGTTTTCAACGTGTTGTCTCTTATGAATCATAAGAATCTTTAACTTTTGAATAGTATGGGTATTATTTTGTATTTGAAACAATCGCCACTACTGTAGGCTTTACATAAACAATTTAGATTTAACTAAAGACTTCTGCACCACACTATATACAGTTCTGTTAAAACATGTTTGTTTTTGCACACTTAAACATTTCAGATAATTAAACCAGTTTTAATATCTGACAAATATTACCTGAGTGAAAACGAAATGTGTTTTTCAAATGGTGATTTCATATATGAAGACAAAAAAAGCAATCCAGACCAAACCAACCTGGCCTCATGTGAAAAAGTTGTTAAATCACGACTTACATGTGATTATCCACATTTTTTATTCAGTTTCATAAGCCACACCCAGGCCTGATTAATGCCTGAAATGCTGAATAAACGACTCCCTTAAATAGAACCTGTCTGGCAATATGAAGTAGGCGAAAAGATCTAAAAAACCAACACATCACACCCTTTCTAAAAAAAATAAAAATTAAAAACAGATCAGAAACAAAGACAACTATTAGACTGAAAAGGTTACGTAGCCATTCCTAAGGCTTTAGGACTCCATTGAACCAGAGTCAGAGTTGTTATCTAACAGGAGGAGAAAACATGGGAATGTCAAGAGATGTGGTGAAGGAAAAACAGAGCAGATGGCTGTAGCATTTTAAAGGCGAATATTTACTTAACAGAAACCAACAGATCAGGACAAGGCAAACTGAAGGACGTCCGTCAGGAATCAGTCAAGCATGGAAGAATGGAAGAAATAAGGAAACAGAAAGGCTTTCAACTATTGGGATGCTGGATGTGTGGCATGAGAGACAGTTGTGATAATTGCAGTGTAATGCAGTGCAGCCAGGGAAGAATGTAAGCAGGGAGACTGAGGGAAAGTGATTGATAAACACAGAAATAGACACGTAAGGAACAAGGCAGGACATAAAAGTACCTTATTAAACAAAGCCAAAAGACTAACACTAAAGTGCAATCCAAACCAATACATAAAGAGCACAATCCAAGAAAGAGTTAAGAAATACAACACAGAAAAAAACACTGAGTATGAAACACCCTTAGTGACAAAACTAAACAACCAAATATAATCCAAATACATACATTATGTGAAAAACAAAAGACTAACAGGAACAATGATTTGCCTTTCCAGGAGTGGTCAGCTTTGCAAAATTACTCCAAGAGCTCATTGAGGACTCCTGCAGGCCCCACTTACCTTAATCAGGGTCAAAGTTCATAATTCAACAAGAAAGAGTGTGGGCAAAATTGTCGTCCATGGGAGAGTTCCAAAGCCACTGCTGAACAAAGACAACACAAAGGTCTGTCTCACATTTACCAAAAAAATTTGGGATGTTCCCCAAGACCTTTAAAAAAAAAAAAAAACATACAAGGAAGGTGGCATAACTAGCAGTTAGGGTTAGGGGAGCCGGGTTGGTTTGGTCAGCTTTTTTTCCTCAGTAAATAAAATTATCATTTCAAAAATCCTTTTTTTAATTACTCTGAATATTTTAAACACTTATTTCAAATATGTAAGTGTAACAGTGTAAGGGTAACAAACAGCAGGCCTCAGCTGACCTTTGAAATTTCCTCCAATTTTGGGTTTACTGTGCCCATATTGGACAGACAAAATCCTCAAAAGTGTCCAAAAATGTTATATACAGTCAATCATTTTCTATACCGCTTCTTCCATAGTGGCTCATGGGGTGGTGCCTATCTCCAGCAGTCTATGGGCGAGAGGCAGGGTACACCCTGGACAGGTCGCCAGTCCATCGCAGGGCAACACACAAACAACCATACACACACCTAAGGCCAATTTAAAGAGACCAATTAACCTAACAGTCACGTTTTTGGACTGTGGGAGGAAGCCCGAGTACCCAGTAAGAACCCACGCATGCACGGGGAGAACATGCAAACTCCATGCAGAAAGACCCCCGGCCGGGAGTCAAACCCAGGCCCTTCTTGCTGCAAGGCAACAGTGCTACCAACTGCACCACCGTGCTGTATATACCGTTATATACAGTATATTTCAAAATTATTGGGTCACACCACCAAATCAGTGAATTCTGGTGTTCCAATCGCTTCCATGGCTGCAGGTGTATAAAGTTTGGTGTGAATAAATCTGACTGGCCTGCAGAGACCCTGATCTCAACCTTGTTTAACACCTTTGGGATGACTTAGAGTGAAGGCTGCAGTTCTGACTTTCTCATCTATGAACATACTCCTAAACCTTGTTGAATATGTTTACAGAATAGATAAAGTTACTATTGCTGGGAAGGTGTGGGTCCATCAACAAATTGGACCTTAAAGATTGAGAATAGGATGTCATCAAAGTTCATTTACATGTAAAAGTAGACAGACAAATACTTTTGGCAACATACTACATGCTCCAACTCCACGTCTGAGAAGTGTGCTAATAAGGTAGTTTTAATGAATGTCTCCAGAACATGTAAGTCTCTGTTGTATCCTTTCAATTTGATGGTAGCTTGTGTGTGTACAGGGCGTTTCCAGGCAGACCAAGTGGAGCAGCTCAGACACTCAGACCTCACAGATGACTACATGGACCCCAGGCAGATCTGGACCACAAGGGACATCGCTTTAAAGGTTCACAACGGCTTCAGGTTAGCTGATAACAACCAAGCAGGCTTGTTTCATGTGACATAACATCTGCTCCTTTTCACTTTAAATATGACAAACTGGTTGCTAAGTACTTATGTTAAGATAATTATTTTTTTAACTTAGCTAAGCCAAACCTGCTAATATGATTGGTTACACTATGGTTCAGGGGTTGGAGAGGGACACTGAACATTTTTCTGGAAGGAAAGTGAATTTGTATATTTCTTCACTTAGCTCCAACCTCGGACTCTTCTGTATGGATGGTTCTTCCATCTCTTTCCGTACCGTATTGCTGTTAAACAGGCTTTTAAGGCAATTGTCATAGTGGAAACTGCAAATGCAGACAGGCAGCAGCAGATCACTAAAACTAAAAGGTTTGATAAATCAGCAAAACCTTACAGACAGGCAGGAGGTGGACATGAACATGGAGCAGAGACCAAAAAAAGGCTTGGACATGAAAATGGCTTGGCAAAACCAGAAGTGAAGAGTAGATGAGATGACATTATACATTGATCCAGCGACGAATGTTCAGAACATAGGAGTATATATACAGGTGAAGCTAGGAGACTATTTGCAAAGTGCCAGTGGAACAATGAAGCTGATTGCAAGCTGACGGTGGCAGGGAGTGAAAACAAGAGCATGAATGGGCTGAACAGAGAAACAATAAAACAATCTAACCAAAGGAATCTCTTACAGAACATAAACTAAAATGCATGATAAACAGAATACAAAAATAATTAAGGAATAAAAGTGGCAACTAGAAAACATACACAAAAATCAGAAAAAGAAACTAAACTTAAAGTAAATGAACCAAAGCACCACATGGAAAACAATCATGAACAAGGTCCAAAACAAAACTCAAATATTCTCAGATCATGACAGAAACTATTTACTATGTTTTTCCAGTGATCGCTCAATGTAAAAAGTGTTCATGAAAATTGTTTTATACGTATCTTTTAAAAGAAAACAGAAAAAATAATCAACAAAGAAAAAGTAGAAACAGGTGAGAAGTTTTTTCGGGAAATTAAAAACCCAGTCTAATATATGTCTTCTAGCAATGTGTCATTGTACACAGAAATAATTACTGGAAACACGCTTTCCAGTCTGTAAGCAGAGTTGTGCAGTTTTGTACGCATAACTGAGACAAACCTACTAAAAGGGTAGGGTAGGAAAGGAAAGGAAAGGAAAGCTGCTCCTGTGTTGCAGCAGGAAACAGGAGCTGCATGGTCCTTCTCTCAGTTCTTCTCTCTGTTCCCATATTGCCTTTGCTTGACTGTACCAAAAGGTTTAGAAGGTAGGCCAGGAAGGTAAGCCAGAGCTGCTAAGCCCAACTCCTGAAAAACAGCCCTTCACCCAAAACACCTCTGCACCCAGTTTTCCTCTCCTGGCAAATCCAAAACCAAGACTTGTCCATTAAAATTTCAAAGAGAAAGGCATTGTTTGTCACTCCAGGAAGCCCGTCTCTACTGCTCTAGAGTCTTGTGGCACCACAGCATCCAACACTTTGCATTGCACATGGTGATGCTGCTCAGCCATGGAAACCCATTCCATGAAGCTCCTTATGCGCTGTTCTTGAGTTAATCTGAAGGCAATGTGAGATTTGCAGCTACGGATTCTGCAGACAGTTTTAGAGTTCAGCATCCAGTGTGCCTCAGTATCCACTGACCCCTGCACTGGACTTGCTAAGGGGGCATCTTATCATGGTACCACGCTGGAATTCGCAGAGCACCTGAGAGCAACCCATTCCTTCACAAATATTTGTAGAAGCAGTCAGCATGTCTAGGTGCTGGACTTCCTACACCTGTGACCATGGTGTGGTTAAAACACCTAAATACAATGAATTGGAGGGGTCACCCAATAGTTTTTACCTTAAAAATGTTTTATATTGGTTAAGGAGCCTTAAACTGCTTTACATTGTGAAGTTATGTGAAAGGTTTGAAGGTCTGAAGGTTACAACCATGGTCAACCACTGTGCCTCTCTGTCTCCATAGAATAAAAGGTTTTGGTTGAATTATTAAGTGCCAAATACTCTGCAGACTCTGCAAATAAATACATGTGGCTACAGACAAACTGTAGCATATAGACTCTGTCTGTAGCCCTGTCAAATGAAGAACCACCTATCCTCATTGCAGCACAGATTATAGCATTCAAAGTAATTTCAGTTTACTTCCAGAAATTGCTTTCCAGGTAATTATCGTGGAATGTACCTATTTTACAGCACATATTAAGATTTTTTCATAAGATTTTTTGCAATAATAGTTGCATTTTTAAACAATTATTGTCCTTTAAAAGAGGTCTGTTGGTCGCTTGGTGTCCGCTAGTAATCCATTCAACCTGAACTCCAAACATGATAAATTAAGCAGTTTTATAATAACTTTGCTCATGTGTTTTCCACCTGTAGGGTGGTTGGTCTGTTCTCCCATGGGTTCCTGGCTGGCTACGCGGTGTGGAACATCATTGTCGTGTACGTGCTGGCAGGCGAGCAGATGACCACGCTGCCCAACCTGCTCCAGCAGTATCACCCTCTGGCCTACCCGGCTCAGTCTCTGCTCTACCTGCTTCTGGCCATCAGCACGGTCTCTGCATTCGACAGGTCTTTGTGTGTGCAAATGTGGGCAAAAAACATTCAAAGGTTTACATTTCTGTATCAGAATAATATCTGAAAATGGGTGTGTCTTGTAGGGTCAACCTGGCCAAGACGTCCATGGCCCTGAGAGGCTTCCTCACTCTGGACCCTGTTGCTGTGGCTTCCTTCTGTAAGTGAGACAAGACAGAGGAAATGACCTTGATGATGATAATGGTGGTTGAAATAATAAACTTTTCATAACTCCTCTATGTGTATTCAGTGTATTTCATAGCCCTGATACTGTCCCTCAGCCAGCAGATGACCAGCGACCGCATCAACCTTTATCCTACTGCCAATGAGACCCTGTGGTGAGAACCTTTGTTTTTTTTCTTCTACCTTAGCGATCTTCTAAACCAACTAAAAAAGGACCATTTCAAGTAAAAGCACCCTTGATAGAACTCATATTCTGAACTACACTCATTGGTCACTTTATTAAAAACACCTGTTTAATTGCTTGCTAACACAAAAGCAATCAGACTAACACATTGCAGCGACGCTTTTAGGCATTTAGACATTGAAGGCAACTTGCTAAAGTTCAAACTCAGAAGCAGAATGGGAAAGAAAGCGAATTTGCAGTAAACGAATTTGACTGTGTCACGGTTGTTATTGCCTAAGTATTACAAAAACAAAGATGACAAAAAGAAAAACTAAATATCCAGGAAGCAGCTGTGTGGATGAAAACAGCTTCTCAATGTCAGAGATTAGAGAAGAATGGACATACTGGTTCAAGGTGACAGAAAGGTAGCAGTAGCTAAAAACCCTCCTGTTGTGGAATAATATCTTTAAAACACACAACAAGCTCACATCCAACCTTGAAGCAGATGGGCTACAGCAGCAGGAGACCATACCAGGTGCCACTCCTGACAGCTAAGAACAGGAATCTGAGGCTACAATTCAAACAGGCTCACCAACAGTGGACAGAAACAGACTGGAAACCATTGCATGGTCCGATTAGTCTTGATTTCAGCCATAAAATTCAGATGAAAGAGTCAGACTATTACATAAACTGAAAGTATGGATCCATCCTGTTTTGTATTATTGGTTAGAGCTGTTGATGGGGGTATAATGATGTGCAGAATATTTTAAGTGCCAGTTAAACATCATTTAACTTGAGTATTGTTGCTGACAGTGTCCATCCCTTTTTACTACACTGTACCCATCTTCTGATGGTACTTCCAGCAGGATAATACAGCACGTCATGAAGCTCAAATCATCCCAAAGTCACCAGATCTCAATTCAGGGAGCACCTTTTGGGATGTTGTGGAATTGGAGATTCACATCATGGATCTCTAGCTGACAGATCTGCAGCAACAGCTTAATGTTATCATGTCAGTCTGGACAAAAACTTTTAAGAAACAATAATTGAAAAAAGCTAAGCACCCAAATAGAGGGTTGGAATGAAAATAATCGTTATATGTCAAAAAGCCATGTAATTGTATCGGAATGATGACAGTATTAGACATACTGATTGTTCTATGCCTGGATATAACTGGCAGTTTGGTGTAGGACAGTCAATGTATGCTCTCCTGCAGCAGTTCAGGCCACATCTTTTGTAACGGTCCTCAACATGACCCAGGCAGTTCATAAACCCACAGGTGTTGTCTTGTTAAAAGGCTTTAGAAGAGTGTTGTCTCAGGAGAGGTAAGACATGACCCAGGTTATCTCTGTGCTTCTAGGTTATAAGAATCACAGACCGAGGTGATAAGGTTCTCACACCCCGATGCCAGGGGTAACAGCAGTGTATCTATCCCCACAGACTTGCTTACCCTTTAACTGTTGCAGGCCTCCAGGGTCAGAGCAGCAGATCTTGCGGCCTTGGATCGTGGTCAATCTGGTGGTGGCACTGTTGGTGGGCGTGGCTTGGGCAGTTGTGTCCACACGGCCAGACATCGACTACACAGAGGGTTAGTATGGATAGTATGGATATCCAGGATAAAATCTGTTATGAAATACCATTTTCAGTAACTGCATTTTTCTCTCTAATGTTTATTTCTTGAGCTGGTCTTACTATGAGAATCAAAATAAAAAATAAAAGATTTAGGCACATAATCAGGTTTCTCAAAATTGATGGAACCATATTAAAAGTTTTAAATACCTAAATAATGTGTACATTTGCACATTTTTAACTGTCTTAGTTATCTAATTTTGTTTGACCCTAATATGTAGGGAAGCTTTGGGCACTATGACGTTTTCAAACAATTACCAGACGGCAGCCTTCTGATCTCAGATAATACAAATGTGGATAGAAATTATTTTAAAAAGCATCATTGTCGGCTTGATGATTTTACAGGTTTGCATGCAAAATTAGTTTTTAAAAAGAACAAATAACATGCAGGTTAAGTATTATTCAAGAGCGACTGTTTACTTTTAAAGAGGCATTGTAAGAGACAGTAAACATCGCTTTGCAGTGTGTGCTGCAGGGTTACAAAGGGAATTTCATCTTTTAGTACATCATGAATGCAGTGTTTGTATTATTGTTCATCATCGTGGCATTTTTAATTCTACCACTAGATGGCACTAAAAGTAGGATTATACACTGCAGGGAAGCCGCTACTATCCCAGAACTTTTAGATGCGTCCCTTCTTCAACACACCTGAATCAAATGGCTGAATTCCCTCATCAGCATCAGTCATTCAGCTCTGCAGATTCCTGGTATCAAGCCATTCATTTGATTCAGGTGTGCTGGAGCAGGGATGTGTCTTAAAGTTGCAGGATACTAGCTTTTAAGGACTGGACTTTGGCATCCATGATATACATAACACAGTATATTCATAGACAACACACTTCTCAAAAAGATTGTGTGTGTGTGTGTGTGTGTGTGTGTGTGTGTGTGTGTGTGTCTGTGTGTGAGAGCAGAATTTTTGATGACGATGGAGCTGGAGGGATTCCCGAGAGGAGACGAAAACCTGGACATCCCTGCCTAAAACCAGTTTTGTTGAATATCTGTCAGCCGGTGTAGTAGATTTAAAAATCAGTTGGTTATTTAATGCATTATTTTGTACAAGTAAATATGTATCAACTGTTTATTAAATGTTATTTTGTAAATAAAGACGTGTTTATGTACAGTAACTGTTCTGTGGTTTTACAGTCTTTGCCTGCAGGGGAACCCGTACTAAATATTTTAATGTTCACCTGGAGAATATAGGCCCACAATATTTAAAGTGCTTATATATTTTGCAGCATGGCTTCTAAATCCTGAACTGCAAACTAAAAATGCTATTTAGTCATTTAGAAGATGTAGATTATTCTATAATGGTGAGAAAACGCTCAAAAAGTGAGTGAAATCAAAGGTACTTGTAACAGAACAGCAGACTCAAATTTATATAATTTATGTTATGGAAAAATTGTTTTTATTCACTTAAAAAAAAAAAAAAAGTGACAGTAAAACAGTCGGAATACATTTAACATGTGCTTTCTGAATGTAGCTAATTAAGTGAAAACAAGACATGTGATACAATAATTATAACACATCTTATACTGATGTAGATGTGGACAAATGTTTCTTCTGGATTTGGTTCCAAAGCACCAAAATGCAAAACTGAACTAACTTCAAATAGACAAAAATGTTTATTAATTATAATTTAGTTTATTATATAATAGTTTATTATATGATATGATGCAATTTATAAACATCGTTCATTATAGAAAATGTCTGATGAGATGCCATTTCCCTTTGTTTTTTTTTGAGTATCTGTTTCTCTACTTCTGTGGCCCTTTGCCAAATTGTACTTTTTTGTGTGTTTAGCTGTACTCTGCAGATATTGGGGCATATTTTTGCATTTGCTGTGTAACTTTTCTGCAAAGTCTTTGTGCAATTGTATTCAGTTTTTTTAATCTCTCTCTGCTGATATTACATTCTTTTAATTTTACATTTTCAAGAACCATCAAATTCAAACCAGAGGCAACCTTTTTAAAAAGGTTTTTGGTGACACTAGAGGCCTTTATTCATTAGTTGCTGGATAGGAAGAAGGGCAGAGAGAGAAGGAGAAGACATGCAACACAGAGCCACACAGGACAAACAACCATGCACAAACACATTCATACCTAAGGGAAAATTAGTGAGACAGTCATGCTTTTGGACTATGGGAGGAAGAAGGAGTACCTGGAGAGAACATACAAACTCCATGCAGAAAGACGCTGGGCCAGGATTTGCAGCCACTGTGCAGCTGTCTATGCTAAACAGAGATTATTTAAACATTATATTTCATTAGATATTTTTCTAAAACCATCACTGTATTTGTGAAAACACAAAATGAGCACTTGTATATGTTTGTTTGTAATTATTTCATAATGGTAAATAAAGTACAGTACTTGCACAACAAGCTATATCGGAGGGAGTGGGTGTTTGTTAGGTTGTATGTGAAGTGTTGGGGTAAGGGGAGGGGGCTTGCTAGAATCGCTGCCCCCGCGGCCGAGGTTCACTTCCTAAAGTCAGATCTCTAAACCCATAAGAGACCTAACAGAATGTTCCCAATCTTTCTAAGGTATCGCATCGTAGTTATGAAATTTCCCACAGCCCTGGAATGCAGCAGGATGCATCCAGTCAGCGCGAGCCTCAGCCGTTAGTAGTAAGGACTATGTAAAGATGGCGGAGCTACAGATGCTGCTGGAGGAGGAAATTCCTGCGGGACGGAGAGCCTTACTGGACAGTTTTACCAACCTGGAAAGAGTGGCGGAATACTGCGAAAGCAACTATGTCCAGGTACGAGAGCGTACTTTAAACCCCCGGGTGCTAAATTATAAAAATAAACAGAGAACAGATGTGTGGCGGGGAGTGGGCGGTTAGGGAAAGGAGTGATGGGATGACTGTAGCACGGTCAGTTAGGTTGCTGTCAGCGCCCTCTGAAAAACATTACAAATCACGTTAAATTCAAAATACAACTAGCTCATTATACGGCTACATTACGAAAAGTATCAACTTCATTTTCTTTTTTTTAAGAAAGAAGAACTTTTACTGCAGTATTACGGATCAATATAGTGCGTTCTTTGAGAGAAACTTAATTAGGAATGTGACAGATAAGTGCTAAAAGTTTTCATTTACCGCTATGAATATGGCGCAGGCTCGTTACCCGCAAACCGAATAAAGGAACATTTTGTTTTTAGGCATAAAATGTCTTAAATGATGATCTTACATGATGTGTGACAGTTGCAGACAGACAGAATATTGTTTTCATAGACTGTATAAAGTCAGCCATCGCACTTTAATAATAGTATTTAGATTATTAGTTCGTAAAGATCTCAGTCAGCATATTCCACAGTGTGTCTGTTTTAAGTATAAAGACATAATAGGGCTTTAAGTCATCGTATGGGTATTAAATATTATTCGGACTAATCCAACATACAGAAGCAGCCCTGTGTGTAAAATGAAGTCCATTTTTAATGCTGCAGTTAGGTTCTTAGTGTTGTAGTTAGGTGCTGCTATTCAAATGCATTGATTCTGTGATCATCACATCCACAAAAGTTGGCATAACATTATGACCACCTCCCTAATGCAGTGTGGCGCCCCTCTTGTTACCAAGCAGCCCTGAAGGCATGGACCCCTTAATTTGTGCTGTGATTTCTGGCTCCAAGATGTTAGCAGCAGATCCTTTAAGTCCTGTAAGTTGCGAGGTGGAGGCTCCATGGATCAGATTTGTTTATCCAGCACATCCCGCAGATGCTCGATTGGTTTTAGATTTGGAGAATTTTGAGGCTATAAGTCAGCACCTCAAACCAGCTGAAACAGTTTTGCTTTGTGCCAGAGTGCATTATTTTGGTGAAAGCAGCCAAAACCAGGGAAAGATGTGCAGCTATGCTTCCTCACATGCAACAAGCTGTAATTGACTGTGTCTGATGGCATGTTTCTATCAAAACGAACATTAATTCCTTCAGTAATTTTAACCTCAGCGGCTCATCTTTTCGATCGGACCATGCATGCTTGTCTTTGCAACCCACTTACATCAATGGGACTTGATGCACCTTTGATACACACCAACCACTGCAGAGGAGGAGCAACCCACAAGATCTACAGTTTTGAAGATGCTCTGTATTTTTAACTGTTAAGCACTTTGTGACATCAGCCTGAGAAAGATGCTATATAAATAAAACTTACTTCCCACTGACCCTCTTGTTTAGTCATCATAATCTGCACCATGTCAAAGTTGCTTAAATCCAGTTTTTACACATCTTACTGTTTCTAACACATGAACGTTTGGGGACACAGTGTTCACTTGCTCTTTAATATATTCCACCCAATAACAGCTGCGATCACGGCAAGAAAATGACGCACTTTACCCATCCGTGGTCATATAGTTATGCCTGATTGATATGCTGTATAACAGTAGAGGTTTTGACAGTTTGCTCCTCTGGATTTTTTCAGGGAAATGGCGACTGCCATTCACAACCAGTTGATAGTCAGCTGTTGTACAGTAAAGATTATTTTAAAGTCAACTATGGTACGGACTTCTAACGCCAAAGTCAGATCACGAGGTTCCAATAATCAACTTAAAAGCTGGTTGTATTCAGAAGATCCAGCATGCAAAAAGTTTAAATTTTGGTCAACAAATAAAAAGAAATCATATTTTTTTCCGAAATGTTTGCAACATGTTTGAGGTTTTCAACGTTGCATCTGAACAAACCCCCCCAAAGGGTCTGGAAAAAGCTTAGACATTATTCCAGCAANATTAACTCTTAGCATAAGGACTGTGGCTAATTACCATAAAAGTCTCCCACCAGGGCTTGGATGAGCGACAAAGGTCACACCACCTGCATATGTTTGTAACAGAGTTGGAAAATCTAAATGCCACCTCATTTAAAAAGCTCATTCAATTTAGCTTGAACACTGGGGTTGCTATCGATCATGCTGCCTGGTGCTAGCTTAAGAATGAACTCAGTTCAACCACAGGAGGGGTAAAGTATGGCAACACGTCAAATCTGCACAACAATCCCTCCAAATCCAAATTTTGAATTTTTTTTCTCCTTTATATTGCATGTGCAAACCCTTTTTTATTTCTCAGAAGTATTATGCATGTGATGAATTAGTAAACAGGGCCATGCATCCAGAAAGCCTGTCCGTCTTTCTTTCCCTCTGTTAAGCAGTTGTCCCGTCCTGGGGTTATTACATGGACTCCGCTAGGCTTTGTTTGGCCTTCCATAAGGCTCCAGCAGGATCTAATGACTTTCATTATCAGATGATGAAATTTAATTTGAGCTGCACTGATGTCAGAGATGAGCGGCCCGATATGGAACTACGTTGGAGAAAATAAAAGAGGGAGTAATTACTCTTTAGGGGCACAGGTGATGTGGGCCCAGTTTGTGGGTGACAAGAGCACAGTGGGTCGAGACACTGAGAGGAGAAAGTAGGAGAGGAAAGAAGAGACATACAGGGTGGGTTATGAAAGGAATCAATAGTGAGTTGCCACCATCAGGTTATGAGATTCTGAGCGAGGATCCGTCTCTTCATTGTGAACGGAGCAATGGTCCGCGTTATTATCCACGGGTTTCTAGACAGTTTAGCAAACAAGAGAATACTGGGTTGGTATGAAGAGCCACTTGCTGGGACAGATTAGTAATGTATGATTAGGAATCTATTCAGATGTAAAATTAACGTTCAGATTCTTAACAAACCTTGTCTGTGCAAGACAAAGGTGAGGTGACTGCTTTATTCCTCAAGCAGGTTAAAAAAGGGTCCTATGAATACGTTTTGTTGTTTTTTTTTCACTATTTATTTTTCCGAAACAAACGTGGTTACATCCTAAAATATGAAATTCAAAAAATAAAACAGCTAATTTGATTTCATATAGCCCTATAAATTGTTTCATGAAAATGTATGAAATGTAAATGTGTAATGTATAATATAATGCAGTCATTTCTATGTGATTTAACATTTAAAAAAGATGTATTTTAAGCCAGCTGAATTAAACAGGTATGAATAAGTATGTGCATGGTTGTCCGTCCTGTGTATCTCTGTGTTACCCTGTCCAGGGTGTTCGCCGCCTCGTCGATAGAGGTGGTTCGGGCTTCGAAACCCCCATTTTCAGGTTTGGGCACGTGCCACTGGGAGGTCACGCTGGAGAACACCAAGAACTCGCTGGAAGGACTGAATATCCTTTATGGCCCAACAAGGCCTTGCTATTCCCCAGAACAAGCTGGAATGTGTCACAGAGCAGAGGGTCTCTGGATTTTTCTACTAGACCGTTTTACTTATGCCACTCAGAGCATTATTTAGTCTGCCATCATGGTTGTTAGGCTTCACATTTTCATATGTAGTAACTATAAACCAGCTTTAAAAGTGGAAACAGTTTATCCATATACTTACACCTCATCATTGTTTTGTTGCTTTTTTCTAAATTGACTCAAACAAGTTGCCAACTGGCAAAAAGTGCTAAGAAACAACAGCTTGGACATGTCCCATCTTTAAATGAAAAGAAACAAAATGATTTCATTTCAAGCTAAAGAAACATGCTTCACTTGCCCTGCGATGGACTGGCGACCTGTCCAGGGTGTACCCTGACTCTCGCCCATAGACTGCTGGAGATAGGCACCAGCTCCCCCGCGACCCACTATGGAATTAGCGGTAGAAAATGACTGACTGACTGAATAAAGAAACATATTTCTGGAAGGCTATCTTGCTTAAACTATCAATAACAATTATTTTACCAACCTTTGTCATCCCTATTGCTGCTTCAACTTCTTTGTGTCTGTCTTCTCCTTTTGATTTCCACAGATAGAAATGTAAAATTTCTGAGTAGAATTCTTAATTTGCTGACAAGTTTTGGAAAGCATCTAATGTTATGTAACCATTGAAGCTCAATGTTCCACAGAACCAGCACACACAAACCTATGGATTTTTATCAGGTTTCCTTAAATAATTTTAGGTTAGTAGTCAAATTCTGTTCTGTTGTTAAACTTGAGAATTTGGACATTTTTACATCAAGCGTATATGTAATCATGTAAACAATATGTTTTTGATTAGAAGTGACAAATTCTAAGATACTGTAAATAGTTTTTTTTCTAGAAAATATAACATATCAGTGCTGTGAGACTGTATCTTGTAATCTTTAAATCCTAAATAATATATTCTTTACGTTGGGCTGCGTTGTAAAGTTTGCTAAATACAGTAGTTAGGTCAATAAATACATGCATTTAATTGTAACAATGCTTTGTGCAAGCTGTGTGCATGGTGTATAATTGTAATGGATGAGAGTTTGAATTTCAGAATCAGAATCAGAATCAGAATCAGAATCAGCTTTATTGCCAAGTTTGTACATACAAACAAGGAATTTGACTCCGGTACACTTTGCTCTTTGGTTTTTGTTTTTGCACTACAGAATATACATATTTACAATGTACAATATACATATATATAAATAAAAAGGTGCATTTGCAACATCTGTATGCTGTTTTGTATTTTATTGAATGTTCAACAGAGAAACAGCCTGGGGGAAGAAACTGTCTCTGTGGCGGCTGGTTTTAGTGAACAGTGCTCTGTAGCGTCGGCCTGAAGGCAGAACTCTAAACAGTTTATGTGCAGGTGTGTGGGTCTGCAGAGATTTTAGCAGCTCTTTTCCTGACCCTAGACCTGTATAAGTCTTGAATGGAGGAAGGTCAGCCCTGATGATTCTCTCTGCAGACCTGATTGTTCGTTGCAGTCTGGACCTGTCCTGTTTTGTGGATGAACCAAACCACACTGAGATGGATGAAGACAGGACAGACTGAATGATGGCAGTGTAGAAGATGACCAGCAGCTCCTGTGGAAGGTTGTACTTCTTGAGTTGCCTCAGGAAGTACAGTCTCTGCTGGGCCTTCTTCCGAACAGTGTCTATGTGTGAAGACCATCTCAGGTCCTCAGAGATGGTGGTTCCTAAGAACCTGAAGTGATCCACAGCCGACACGTTGTTGTTGAGGATGGTGAGGGGGGTGTATGGAGGTGGTGTTTTCCGAAAGTCCACTACCATCTCCACAGTCTTGAGTGGGTTTTAGTTCCAGGCAGTTTCTGACTACACCAGTGTATCAGGCGATCCACCTCCTGTCTGTATGCAGACTCATCACCGTCCTGGATCAGTCCAATGACAGTGGTGTCGTCTGCAAACTTCAGGAGTTTTCACGGACGAGTCCGCTGAGGTGCAGTCATTTGTGTACAGGGAGAAGAGGAGTGGGGATAGAACACACCCCTGGGGGGCACCAGTACATATTGATCTGGTTCGGGAGAAGATGCTCCCCAGTCTCACCTGCTGCTGTCGGTCCGTCAGGAAGCTGTTGATCCACTGACAGGTGGAGGCTGGGACGTTTAGCTGGGTGAGCTTCTGGAGGAGGATGTCTGGTATGATGGTGTTGAAGGCCGAGCTGAAGTCTACAAACAGGATCCTGGCGTAGGTCCCTGGGCGGTCGAGGTGTTGCAGGATGAAGTGTAGACCTAAGTTAACAGCATCATCTGCCGACCTGTTTGCTCGGTAAGCAAACTGCAGGGCGTCCAGTAGAGGGCCTGTGATGTCTTTCAGGTGCTTCAACACCAGCCGCTCAAAGGATTTCATGACCAGGGGACCTCACACTTCTCCAGTGACTTGTTGAAGATCCGGGTGAAGATTGGAGCGAGTTGATTTGCACAGGCTTTCAGGCATGATGGGGAGACGTTATCAGGTCCTCCAGCTTTCTTTGTTTTCATGCACTGAAAGAGCCTGTTTACATCATCCTCAGAGATCTTTAGTGCAGGCGGAGGATCTGAAGGTAGGGGGTTGGTTGCTTTGCTGGTCGAACCTGTTCCTGAATGGATGTGGAGGAGTTGTTTGAGGTGTGAATGGCTTCTTGTCATGTCTGCAGTAGAAGCCATTCAGACGTTGGCCAGGCGAGGACTTTGTTCAGGAAGGGTGGTGGGGCTTTTGTAGGCAGTCAGGTTTCTCAGAACCAGTCCATACAGCCGAAGTGTCACCAGTAGAAAGGCTGTTTTTTCAGCTTCTCACTGTAGCTTCTCTTGGCTGCTTTGATCTCCTTTGTAAGTCTGTTCCTGGCCTGCCTGTACCACGCCAATCTCCACTGCTGTGAGCTTCTTCCTTGTCCCTGCGCAGATTCCTGAGGTGTGGAGTGAACCATGGCTTGTTGTTCCCAAAGTTGCAGAAGGTCTTGGTCAGCACACACATGTTCTCACAGAAACTGATGTATGATGTCACCACATCAGTTAGTTCGTTTAAATCAGTGGCTGAGGTTTCAAAACAGTCCAGTCTGTGCATTCAAGCAGGCCTGTAGCATCTGCTTTGATTCCTCAGTCCACTTTTTAACAGTGTGAACCACGGGTTTTGGAAGCTCTTAATTTCTGTCTGTAAGTTGGGATGAGGTGGATAAGACAATGATCCGAAAGTCCCAGAGCAGCCTGGTAACAGCATGATATGAGTCCTTAAAAGCTGTGTAACAGTGGTCCAGTGTGTTTTTGTCTCTGGTGGGACACTTAATATGCTGTCTGTATTTTGGGAGCTCATTAGAGAGATCTGTGCTGTTAAAATCTCCCAGTATTATGATGAAAGAGTCAGGGTGTTTTTTCTCCATGTCTGTAATCAGCTCAGCAAGATGTTTTTTCCGCGGCAGAAGTGCAGCCATGCGGTGGAAATATGAGCCGATTATTATAAACGAGGAAAACTCTCTCGGTGAGTAAAACGGTTTACAGATTATGGAAAATGACTCCAGATCCGGACTACATGTTTTCCCCAGCACTTTTATTTGCATATATAATAAAAAACAATTGAGTCAGTTTTTCCACCTCTCAGCCATTTAGAAGCTTTTCCACTTACCTCTTCTTCCCACTTATAGATACAAGTTTTAATTATGCAATGAGAAAAACCTAAATCTTTAGAGGGTCTGACAACCCAGGGTTCAGACCAGGAAGCAGGGTCGTAGTTTGACGCTCCTCTCTGCAGCTTCTGTACTGTTACCCACCCATTACCCTATTAAGACATTGTCTCACCCACAGCCAAAATTGAATAGATTAAAAAATAATCTAAAAGGAGGAAATCAGGAAAATCTCATAAATATAAAAACAACTTAGACTAAAAATAAAAATAAAACAATTAAATGTAGCCTACTGAACATAAGAGCTCTCTCTTCAAAGACTTTGCTAGTTAGTGACCTGATTTGTGACAATCATATTGATTTATTTTGCCTCACAGAAACCTGGCTGCAGCAAGAGGATTATGTGGCTATAAATGAGTCAACTCCTCCTAATTGTTTAAATTTTCACATTCCTCGAAATACTGGGCGAGGAGGAGGAGTAGCAACCATCTTTCAGTCCGATTTATTGATTAGTCCCAGACCAATCAATAGCTACAACTCTTTTGAATATTTAATCCTTAGTTTTCCTCATCCAAATTGCAAAGCAATAAAACCACTTCTGTTTGTTGTTTTGTACCGTCCACCAGGCCCTTACTCTCAATTTTTAGATCAGTTTTCAGACCTTTTATCTGATTTAGTGTTAAATACAGATAAAGTTATTATAGTGGGGGATTTTAACATTCATGTTGACACTGAACGTGATAGCCTAAATATAGCGTTTAATGCTATCTTAGACTCAATTGGCTCAAAATATTAACAAACCTACCCACCTTTGTCTTCATTCTCTGGACCTTGTGCTGACATATGGCATTGAGTGTACAGACATAACAATATTTTCTCATAACCCTGTCCTGTCTGACCATTTCTTAATAACCTTTGAGTTTAATTTAACCGAGTACTCCACACCTGAAAGAAAATTTCATTATAGTAGATCATTATCAGACAATGCTGTAACAAGTTTTAAAGAATCTGTTCCACTTTTAATCTCCTCATTATCACCGAAAAGCACATCGGAGGGCAATAATTCTGTTTCTGCCCCTTCACAAATTGATTCTTTTGTTCATAGTGTTTCTTCATCATTGCGTGATGCATTAAACAGTGCAGCCCCCTTGAAAAAGAAGGTAGTCATTCCCAGGAGGCAGGCTCCCTGGTTTAATTCAGAGCTGCGTACTTTAAAGCACAATGTTAGAAAATTGGAGAGAAAATGGCGCTCTATACACCTAGAGGATTCCTACTTAATCTGGAAAAATAGCCTATTGTTGTATAAAAAGACACTTCGCCAAGCCAGAACAGCTTATTTCTCATCATTAATAGAAGAGAACAAGAATAATCCTAGGTTTCTCTTTAGTACAGTTGCTAAACTCACACAGAGTCATAGCTCTGTTGAGCCATCCATTCCCTTAGCTCTCAGCAGTCATGACTTTATGGGATTCTTCCAAAATAAAATTGATTCTATTAAAATTAAAATCTTTGACATACTCCCGAAGATGATTACTTCAACCTCAGCAAGTGAGACAACATTGGAAATAACTTTAGAACCTGATTTTTGTTTGGACTGTTTTGATCCTGTGGAGCTTCCTGAGTTATCAGAAATATTAGCTTCATCTAAACCTTCAACTTGTATGTTAGACCCAGTCCCAACCAAATTATTTAAGGAAGTGTTCCCTCTGATTGCCAGCCCCATTTTAGATAAGATTAATCTATATTTAGTAAATGGATATGTACCACAGGCTTTTAAGGTAGCTGTAATTAAACCTTTACTTAGGAAACCTTGGCTTGATCGAGATGACTTGAAAAATTACAGACCTATATCCAATCTTCCATTCTTATCTAAAATTCTTGAGAAAATAGTTGCTAATCAAATGTGTGAGCATTTACACAGCAATGACCTGTTTGAAGAGTTTCTGTCAGGCTTCAGAGCTCATCATAGCACTGAAACAGCTCTGCTGAAAGTCACTAATGATATTCTTATTGCCTCAGATAATGGACTTCTGTCTGTACTTGTCCTCTTAGATCTCAGTGCTGCATTTTATACAGTCGACCATAATATTCTCTTAAAAAGGCTGGAATATGCTGTAGGGATCAGGGGAACAGCGCTAGGTTGGTTTAAATCTGATTTGTTTGACAGATTCCAGTTTGTTCATGTAAATGATAAATCATCTTTAAACTCCAGGGTTAATTGTGGAGTACCACAGGGTTCAGTACTTTGGCCAATTCTCTTTACTATATATATGCTTCCAATAGGTAAAATTATCAGGCAGCATAGGATAAATTTTCACTGTTATGCTGATGATACTCAGCTTTACTCATCCATAAATCCTGATGAGCCCAACCAGTTAGATAGACTACAAGCATGTCTTGAAGATATAAAATCTTGGATAACTTTAAATTTTTTGCTTCTAAATTCAGACAAGACAGAAGTTGTTGTCTTTGGACCAGAGTCTTCAAAAAAGAAACTGCTTAGTCAATCACTTAACGTAGATGGCATTAAATTGACCTCCGGTAATAAAGTAAAAAACCTTGGTGTTATTTTTGACCAGGACATGTCATTTAAATCCCATATTAAACAGGTTTCTAGGATTTCCTTCTTTCACCTCCGGAACATTGCCAAAATTAGAAATATCCTATCCAGGAGTGACGCTGAAAAACTAGTCCATGCATTTGTTACTTTAAGGCTGGACTATTGTAATTCTTTACTATCAGGATGTCCACAAAATGCAGTTAAAAGCCTTCAGCTGATTCAAAATGCTACAGTAAGAGTTCTGATGAAAATTAAAAAGAGAGATCATATTTCTCCTATTTTAGCTTCCCTTTATTGGCTCCCTGTTAAATCCAGAATAGAATTTAAAATTCTCCTCCTCACATATAAAGCCCTTAATGATCTAGCTCCATCATACATCAGAGATCTGATTGGTCCATATGTTCCTAACAGAGCACTTCGTTCTCAGACTTCAGAATTACTGGTGGTTCCTAGAGTCTCTAGAAGTAGAATGGGAGGCAGATCCTTTAGTTATCAGGCTCCTCTCCTATGGAACCAGCTCCCAGTTTTAGTCCATGAGGCAGACACCCTGTCTACTTTTAAGGCTAGGCTTAAAACTTTCCTTTTTGATAAAGCTTATAGTTACAGTGGCTTAGTTTATCAGGGAGGGAGCCTTCCTCCCTCCATGTTGGATGGAGTAAGGGGGAGTCAGGTTTAGCCTAAACCGGCTCAGTTATGGTTGAGGTGCAAACACACCCTCCATTTCTGCTACCTGTATGACCCCTTCTCTTTTCCATTGGTTATAATTAGTCTGAAAGAGAGAGGTATCCCAATCCTTGTGGTTTTTAGTATAACAATGACCATCGGTGGGACCCTTTGTGGGGTGTTTTGAGACGACAGTGTTGTAAATAAGTGCCGTCTTACTAAATAATCTGAACTGAAACTATCTGTGTAGTTATGCTGCTATAGGCTTAGGCTGCTGGAAGACATGACCCTCTTTGCTACATTCTCACACTACTCTGCAATTTTGCATTTGCTGTTATTTCAGCTTTTAACTTTTTTCTCTCTCTACCTGGCCTGGCTCTGTGTCTACCTGTGACACCTTTCTGGAGAGGGGAATCGTCCGAGCTTCTGCTCGCAGCAACTTGATGCTCACCCTCTACCGATGATCCACATGGCCCTGTCTTTTAGTGTTTAACCCTTTCTCTCTCCTAGACATGGCTACTGACTTTTACTGTGACTTTTACTGTAACTAATTATATGTGCTCTCTTCAGACTCTAACCTCGAAAACTGGCTCAGAGTTGATCTGTTCTTTCTTTCTAGATGAAACGACTAAAGGAGCTGCATCCATTAACATTTACTTTTCCTTCCCATAGAAAGTACTCCTGGATCAGCGCTTCTTTGTTCTCTTTGTGTCTCTGCTCTGTTCTCTCTAACCCCAAGTCGGTCGTGGCAGATGGCCGCTCACACTGAGCCTGGTTCTGCTGGAGGTTTCTTCCTGTTAAAAGGGAGTTTTTCCTCTCCACTGTTGCTACATGCATGCATGTAGCAACAGTGCATGTATGAGGGATTGCTGCAAAGTCAACGCCAGTGACTGTCCACTGTCTCTACATGCTCATCCGGGAGGAGTGAATGCTGCAAGTCACTGACTGGATGCAATCTGCTGGGTTTCCTTAAATAGAAAAACTTTTTATCCAATTTGAATAAATAACAGAATCTGACTGCACTGTTCAATGATTAGGATTAATTGTAATGTATGTACCTGACTTTTGTGAAGTGCCTTGAGACAACATGTGTTGTGAATTGGCGCTATATAAATAAAACTGAATTGAATTGAATTGAATTGAATATTTACATCTATCTGCATATGCAAATGAGGGAGTGTAAAGGGAGGAGTCTGGTATTCCCTCATGTGCACTCGATTTCACACTCACTGGGATGTACAAAGGGAATGTGACTGGATCCTTGAGTACACACCGACGTCTGAGTTGATTTGTGCGTACAAAAAAAGGTCAGGTGTGACAAGGGTCGGAGGACCCTCTCCAGTCTAATCTGGATATTTAACAAAACAGATTTTCTGCTCCATTTCCATGTACCATCTACATGTAAACAGTTAAATTTCATTATCAGATGTAACCCCACCTCTTTCTAAGCACTGTGAGAATGCTGCGAATGGCTAATTCAATTCAATTTCAATTCAAAAATACTTTATTAATCTCGAAGGGAAATTAAATGTTGTTGTAGCTCATATTATGCAGGTTTCTTCAAAGAGCTGTTGTAGATGCTGATGGCTGTGGGCAGGGAGGATCTCCTGTAGCGCTCTGTCTTACAGCAGATCTGTAGAAGCTTCGGAGTCAGCAAGTCTCATGAAGAGGATGCTCAGGGTACTGCATAATGTTCCTCATTTTATGAAGCATCCTTCTTTGCTTCTTTTTAATCATAAGCAACTAGCTGCTTAGACCAATGTTGGAGCTTCTTTTCACTAAATTCAACTAAATTCAAATGTTATACTGTATTAATTCTAAAATGGAAATTAAATCAAAGGAGTTCATTATAAAGGGTTATTTCACAGCTTTTTTTTTAATGAATCCTGACTTCCTTTACATATATGTGGGTGAATGTATGTGTCCTGTGTTCTTGTATAAATACGGGCTCTATCTATCTAATTACTAAGTTGAGCCTCATAGATCCAGGGGGATTATTTCACCTCCAAGGTCAAAATCTTATTCGGTGGAGTATCTGACTTTACATTTAGTCAGTCAGTCACTTTACCGCTTATTCCATAGTGGGTCGCAGGTGCCTATGTCCAGCAGTCTATGGGCGAGAGGCGGGGTACACCCTGGACAGGTCGCCAGTCCATCGCATGGAAATACACAAACAACCATGCACACACTCATACACCTAAGGGCATTTTAGAGTGACCAATTAACCTAACAGGCATGTCTTTGGACTGTGGGAGGAAGCCGGAGTACTCTGTGAGAACCCACACATGCACAGGGAGAACATGCAAACTCCATGCAGATAGACCCCCGGCTGGGAATCGAACCCCAGACCTTCTTGCTGCAAGGCAACAGTGCTACCAACTGCGCCACCGTGCAGCCCAACCTTACATTTAATGACACATCATTTTCTAACATTGTTCAACAAGTTATTTAAAACTGTCTGTCTGTCGCCTAAATTCTAAAATATCTGAGTCTGAGAAAATATCACAGTCTGAGATTTATGTCCATTATACTTTAATAAACAGAATTAGGGCGCTATCTTTAAGCTTTTTTGGCCTTAGGACCACCTAAGAATTGAATACACTACAACATATCTCATCAAATCTGGACTGGATTATTCTACACGGAACAGAAATTCTTTAATACACAGAAACAAAAAACATGGAGATTCTTGGTTTTCCCAAAAATATTGTGTTATCCCATTTTGTTTACATGACCCAGTATCTCATTGGTCATCTCATAAGCTGTTTTATAAACTAGAATATGAATTCCAAAGAGGCTTGTTTTTCAGATTAAAAGTTACCTTTTGAAACTAACAACCTTTAAGCAGCTAATAAACATTTCATTAAGCCCATATTTGTATTTCTTTTTTTTATTGATCTGATGTAATAATCTAATCTTAAATGTCATTTTTGAATTATCTGTAAGCAGAAAATCATCATAATTACCAGAAATAAAGGCTTGAAAACATCAGTCTATGTATATTTAATTAATATAATGTGTTTCAAATTGTTAATAGAGTTACTAGAATAAATACATATTGTTAACAATATTCCAATTTATTGAATATGACTGTATATGTTTTAATAGCAAAAACAATCTTTTTTCTGTGAAGTCTGAACAGATTTTTTAAGACCAGGCGGCATAAAAAGAGAAAAGATCTGGATTTAAATATTGTATTTTTAAGACAGCTTGTAGCAGATGAGCTAAACTATGCCTTAAGAAACTTGGCACTGAAGCTGCTTTATTTTGCCTTGAGGGAGCCCGGTACAAAGCCAGTTCTTCCCTATTCCCTCTCTGGTCAAGTGCCCACCCTGACTCATGTCAGTCCTCTTGATACAAGTTTCAACTTGAAACTGCTTCTAGCCTCAGGCTATGGTAGGAAACGTGTGAATCTAACACAGACAATAAGCAAGCAGAGGGTGAAGTTACCAAGTTATTGTAACATGTCAAAAAAACTAAACTTTTTTTATCTTCCTGCTTAGTTATCCAAAATCTTCAACTTAAGTTACAACTGAGAGAGAAATATAAAAAAAAGACTTATAATATGCTAATCATTTCGGACTTTTTTAGGTTCTTCCATTTCTGAGAAAAAAATAGTCTCATAGTTAAAATGATAATCCTCATTGATATGACCAGCAGAGAGCAGCATTGCTATCTGTTTGCTTTGCCTTAATCACACCACTTTTTACCTGCTACAGAGACAGCAGCAGTCTGGGCAGCAAGTTACGACACACTGACTGAAGGGTTCTGTAAGGGCTGGAGAAATAATGAGTGACAGGGGGTTAGATAACAGGAAGAACAAGGATGAAGCAACACTGACTGACTGATGGGCAAGAGCAGAGAAACTTAGACGTAATTTGCTGCAAATCTGATGGGCGCCAGAAGATTAAAAAATGAAATGCCTGATTTAATTTGTGTTACTTTCACAGTCACTTTGCACTGTGTTTCATTATCAAAGTGTCATATCACTGTATTAGAGCTATCACAATCAAATATCACACATCTCTCTCTACCCCGTGTCTCTCTTTAATTGTGATTTAAAAAAAAAAACATGGTCAAATTAACAAAAAAAGTCTTGATTTAAATCTAAACTATCGAAAATCAACTTATATTACCTTAATTTATTTGAAGATTTAAGTTTACATGTTTTACTACATATGACCTTAAAGGATGAATAATAATAATGCTGTCTGTTCAGTGTATAAAATGTCCCTAGCAATAATTCTTGCTAAGGTTAATCCTAGTAATGTGTGTGAACTGTTTTGTACATCTCTAGGATTCTGTTCAAAGAAAAAGGAAATATTATTGACCGATGCTTGAGAAGACAGCCACCGACCAAGACTCGTGTCAGTGCCAGAGAGAACATCCAGGCTCTACTGCTTCATCATTCTTTTGGTGAAAAAAGCCCTGTTTCCATATCTTCAAACCAATCACCAGAATTTTAATCCTCGTTCTGGGGGAGCTCTGAACACATTCACAGCTAGAGGACCACTGCTAGTCATAAGTTGTTCTCTCTTTTTGATAGCTACAATTTGTCTTTAGAATCATTCTGAATGTCAGATAAAGTGATATGTAAAACAAGGTATTCTGAGCTGGATTTTGTTTGTGCGGCACACAGTGAGTGTACCGGTACATATGCTCACTTTTTGCTCAGTGCTTTCTGTGACCATCACATTAACCCTTTGTTGCATTGACAATCATGGAAATGGGATATTTTTTTCTTTTTAATTTTGTTATTGCCATTTGAAGTGTGAACTCTTATAACATCCATCTATCACAATCTCACTCTCTGTTTTAAGGAATGCTTTAAATTAGGTATAGAGACAGATGACTCACTGTGGCAATGCCCTAAAGAAAAAGAAGAAAAAGGCCATTACCTGTTTCAAAATGTACCGAGGTTGAAAAATCTTTAGGTTGCCAAATCCCAGAAAATTTTCCGTCATACCGTTCTTTAATGAAGGTTTTCTGTGGCTGTATGCATAGAGTATTAGAGTATCGCTACCCCTTGTCCACCTGTTGCTGTGTACTGCTGGTCAGCTGGCTAGAAGATCCCTACTAGGTATTTGTAATACTTACAGAAAATAGAAATTCATCTCTTTGGGAATACTTTTGGTTTGGAAAAAACACTGACAGTCAACGTGTCCAAAGTGAAGAAGCCCCGCCCTTCAATCTTTTTAAGATAAGGCTGTTTTAAAACTTCAGTTGATGAGCTCCAAGATAGTTGGCCAGTAATTTTTAATAAAAATAATTAGAATATGTTAGACAATTTGTTTTAAATTCATGTGTAAATAAGAATCTCATATCAGCATATACACAATATTGCCAAAATATTTTTCTACTTTTACATGTACATGAATTTTGATGACATCCTTTTCCTAATCTATAAGGCCAATTTGTTGATGGACCATTATTGTCAGCAACAGCAATTTTAACTTATCTGTAAACATCTTCCATAAGGTTTAGGAGTGTGTTCATAGGTAGATGAGAAAACCAGAATTGCAGCCTCAGTTCTATTTCATCCCAAAGGTGTTCAAGAAGGTTGAGGTCAGGACTCTGTTCAGGCCAGTAAAGTTTCTCCACACCAGACTTTATACACGAGCAGCCATGGAAGAGATTGGAACACCAGAATTCCTTCATTTGGTGGTGTGACCCAATACTTTTGGCAATATAGTGTACTTCAAGCATATAGTATATAGTTCTGAATAATTTAAATGTACAGCTCTGAAAAGTTATCACCAATTGTTCCCTTACCTGCTGACATTATCATATTGTTGTATCCTGAGTGCTGTGTGAGGGATTGTTTGTGTGTGTTTCACTTCATCTAATTACTGGGGGTGACTTACAGGTGTATCTACTCAGCTGGAGATTGTTTGGGTTAGTCAGGAGTAGTATTTAGAGGGGTGGATTCCCTTGGACAGACGCCAGATAGTTGTCACTTTACAGTGGTAATCAGGCTGTACTAGTAAGTTTCTCAGCTAGTAACTTTGATAGTTAGCTACGCTCTCCAGTTCGTTTCTCAGGAAGATCCTCAGTTTCTGTTAACTGTCCACCTCTAGTCTCAAGTATCCAGCTGTCTCCTGGACTCCTCTGATGTTCCTTGACGGAAAATCTTTTGTGAAGCTCTCTTTCGTTGTCTCAGGGAATCCCTCCATGCAACCTGTCTGTCACTCCTCTTTCCGCTCCTGGGTCCGCCACCTGGGCCACTCCGGCATCTCCTGCTACTTACCTGCCTGTCAACCCTCCGAAGATTTATTCCATCCTCGTTGATCCTTCACTACAACATCAGACTTCATGCCAGACACATTCAACCCACCAACCTCAACTTCTATGGATACATTCAGGCCTCCATCTAACACAATATTACATTACTGACCTCTATACTACTATTCCTGCAGATGATACCATGCCTCCCTTCCTCAGTGCCATCCTGAAAACTGAACCCAAGCCCCAAAGAAACCTTCACTTACCTTTTTCCTCAGTAAATCCTTAAACCACTACTTGTGTCTGTGGTTGTTGCCTGCGCTATGATGTCATTGTAAATGCCATGACACACAACACAGCGAGTGAAAAATGAGCAAATTAAGATGTTCATGTCCATTGGATGCAATATTATATTAGTGGACATTAAATTTTTGCACCTTCACAAGAGACTTCTGTCAAGTTTGTTGCTATTTTCTCAGCAGAGAAAGTGTGTGATTATTTGAAGTCGTATTTTGTGGAGCCTGCCAACTACATCAATTTACCTCAACAGCTTTGACTCATCAGTTTGTTTAGGTCCACTAGGAGTGGAGATTATGCCCAGCATGTGGATATTGTATTGTGAAAGGCTGTGTTGTATTTATTAACCAGTGATGTTCTCAAACTGTGGGCTGTGAAAGGTTCCTAATAATCTTTTAATGTTAAGTGCAGCTTTACAACAATGGCCACATGGATGTCTCTCCATCTGAAAACTGTATTATATGATGTGGAGTTGTTTCAGAACAAAATGAATTTAATCCCCCCCCCCTGAAATCCTAATCTCTCATTAAGATACATGCATTGTTACAAAGACACTTCTGATCGATCAAAGGTTCACTTCTTGTTTTTTTCCCTGAAAATTTTACATTCTCTAATTTACCCACTGTACTGCCCTTCATTCATGTTGGAGTTTATTCGAACATGTTTACTGTTTAATGGCTTTTAAATATACATTCAGCACATGGTTTTCTAATCTTAAAAAACCTCAGACTCAGAATGAGGAAACGATGACCTCCAAACTATATGTAGTGCATTATATGGTGAACACAAGGATTAATTGATGTTAACTAAGGAATGACGGAAAAATTTGCTTCATTCAGAAATACAACTTTAACAAATATTAATTACTTTCTTCATTTTTCTCTGACCACAAATGCAGATTTATTTTTCTAATAGGACTCATATTATGTATCAATCAAACATTATAAAGTAGTTCACAAAATGTTTTGCATGAAATAGTAAAAGATTAAAAACTAACAGTGAACAGCAAAGGGTTTGAATTTCTAACCTACAGAAAATTATTCTTTCTGTCATTATAGACTTGAGACAAATAAATTTACTTGTACTTGCCCCTTAAATGCTTGAGACTTGGTCTTGGGAAAAATGAACATCTCTGTGACAAATATATTTACTAATTTAGCATAGTATGAACATTTTCAGTTTGAAAGGTTTTAAATGGTTTAATGTGCTAAACCTGAAACCACCATCCGAATAACTGGTTAGCCTGCCACTGCGCTTAGGATTTATTTAGTTTTCTGATAACTGGTTGCAATACATGATCTTTCTACTACTTGTACGGGAACTCATTAACTTCACAGAACCTCTCTTAAGCTCTCCCTAGATGATGGAGCTCATTATCAAGGTTTTAATGGTTTTGCAATTTTCATTATTTTTTATTTTTATTTAGTTTTGACTTCACATTTTCAATTCTATTTTAGTTTTGATTTATTTTTAGCATTTGTTTGCTATTTTAGTTTAGATTTTATTTTTTGAAAATGCTTAGTTTCAGTTTAGTTTTATTAGTTTCAGTTATAGTTTTAGTCTTTTTTCTGAAAACAAATTCGGGGACATTTTCAGGTCAGAGATTAAAAAAAATAAATGTTATTAAGATATATTGAAAACATTGGTACAGTTAGTTTATTTTAAAATATTTATTCATAAATAAACTATAAAAATCAAGTGTAACAGCAGGGAGGTCTATCCACACTATTGTTAGCATTTCTTAAGAGTAATAAAACAAATAAATAGCAGTAGTAATGTCTGTCTTCTTTACTCTCCTCCTTTTTCTAACACTCATCTGCTCTTTCCCTGCTATTAGCTTTACTCTTCTTTCTATCAGTCTTTCTATTTTCCTCCTCTCTCCTCTTCTATCAGACGGTCACTATTCTAAAAGAGACATAATATAATCACAATTCTCTCCAAAAACATTAGCGCCTATAACATACTCAAAAAATACAATTTAACAAATAGAATAGGATTTTTGTTTCAAATACCCTATAGTAGTAATTGGATATTTTTAGATAGTAGGAAACTAGGATAATCATTTAAATATTAACTTTTCTTTAATTAACTATTTATTAACTATTTTCCTCAGTTGATGAAATACCAAAATTGCCATATTTAGCAAAACAAAAAAAAACAACTATTTTTATTTGGAGCTACAGGCTCATATAACAGAAGAAATGCACATTTAACCAGGTGATTCTCCCACCCTTCTCATCATTCTCAGTTCATGCAGTTCTTGCCTCAATCACTTTCCCTGTTACTGACTCCTTTCAGTAACTTTCATATGTCCAAACTGAGTGGAAAACACCCCTCAACCTGAGTTCACAAATCACTATAATAAATTAGCAAAACAACTAATAACTAACTAAGGAAATATAAACTAAAGGTCACCAATCAATTCTAAAACATCTTAATTTGGACGAATCCTTGTTGACACTGTACCTCCATATTCCCAAATCAGAGAGTTGTGCTCTTGTCTTCCTATTTGCTGTTCTGTTCGTTCATAAAAACTTGTGTCCTCACCTTTAGTAAAACAAAACACATCCAAGCCATTTGTTTTTTTTAACCATTTTTTTTATGTTGACAACAGTAGTAATGTTTCCTACCGCAAAAGAAGTCTTCATCACGGCCAGGATCAGCCCAGTCCAAGGCGGCGCACTCAGCTCTTCTTCTTCTACTCTGTCTGTAACGTTAACAGCAGCGTGACCAGCTACCATAACAGCAGTTGTGGCGCGCAACATGGTCACTCTTTCTTTCTACCCCCGGCTACCGTAGTAGGTCTACACACAACATTTCTCATTCACAAAACATTAAAATCGGGGACATTTCCGGGGATAGCTTTAGGACAGGTCGTATAAATTGGGACGTCTGGTCACCCTACACTACAAGACGCTTGGTTTTATCTAAAACGCAGTCGGGAGTTTGGTAATCCCAAATACTAGGTGTGGACGGACCGCTCAGATGACTTGACTGACGTACCCGCCATCTGCTGGCGTAATGTGGCACAGAGAGAAAAAAAAAACAACCCGAGACTAGACTTCATACTTATGCATGAGACACAGAAATGAAAACTAAGCACATTATCTCTATAAATTCAGTTAATTTTAGTTTGTTTTGTGAACACTCATTAGTTAGTTTTCGGTTTTTTTTGCAAAGTCTCGTTTTTATTTTTATTTCAGTTAACGAAAATGTTTTTTTACTTCTAGTTTTCGTTATTTCGTTACTTTTCGTTAACGATAATAACCTTGCTCATTATACTATCTCTAAGGCTGAGCCCAGACACCCTCCAAAGGAAGCTTATTTTAGCTGCATGTATCGTGGATCTTGTTCTTTTGGTCCTCTCATGACAATAGGCAAAGGTTGGAGCATAGACGGACCGTTCAATTGAGAGCTTTGCTCTTGGCTCAGCTCTTTCTTCACCACCACAGACAGGAGCTGTACCTGCATTACTGTAGAAAAAGCCCCAATTAGTCTATCCATCTCTCGTTCCATCCTACCATCCCTTGTGAACAAACACCAAGATACTTAAACTTCTCTGTTTGAGGCAAAGAATGACTCCCAACGCAGAGGGGACAGAATGTGGACACAGCTCTTGCTTTGGACTTACAAGGATCAGATAGCCCTTAAATCCACCCAGACACTCCATACACCCACAGCATAAGCACTTCTCCAGATCTACAAAACACATATAGACCAGAGAAACATACGCAGCATTTCTTTGAGCATACATACTGCTGTTTCCAATGTTGCCATGTATGCAAGTGAGTGTGTATCGGTCCGAATGCATTCCTAATCGAATAGCTCATGTATACCAAGTCTGGTTTGAAATTCACAGTGTTCTGTTGCTTAATGACCAGGTATGTTACTTTTCCTTGAAATCAGCATTTTGTTTCATTGCTTTTGTGAGCTGCTGCACTCAGGAGGCTTAATTTATTTCTAAAAATCTTTGACAACTTGGACTATATGATGATAAAATTGTGTGTTCTACAATAATAGATTCTCTTGGAAGTCAATATCAGAGCATTATTTCCCTGTGGTATCATGTTTTCCTATGCCATTGAAATGAATACCAGAGTTGCAGTAGTGTGACAGTATCTAACAATGTCACACCGGTTCGGCTTGAGGTAACAGAGATTTACTGCATAACGTCCTAAAACTGGTCATGAACTGTGCAAAGTGCGAGTTAATATGACCTTGTTTGAAAGTTTGCCATGAAACAGTTCACCAGAAAAAGTCCAAACTCCGAACTAGACGACACATAAAACCTACTTTTGCTTTTTTTCTTCTTCTTCTTCTCTCTGCAAGTTGTCTACTTATTTATTCCAGTCTCAGAACACCATGTTCCCAGAGCATATTTCACTTGAATATTTCACCACATGCTCCCTCTCCCCTTCCCCCCACCCCGACTCTCAGTCTGCGTCTTACAATATTTATTTATTTCAGGAATCTTTTTTTTTTTCACTGAATTACAGCAAAATGGCTACAGCTGTAATCAGAGGATAAGTAGCATCCGACATGGCAGGTGTTTGAAGGAAGATAAGGCGAAAACCATTGTAAAACTGTGCCTTCCTCCCATTTAAGTGTTTTGGGGGCTCGAACTTCCTTGTTTGATTTGTTACCTACAGCTTCCCTGAGAGCTGTCAGACGGGAGATAGCAAGAGTTTCTCTTTAGGGCTGTTTCTCAGGGCAATGTGTTTGTGTCGTCCTTCAGATGTTAGAGACATTCGATTTTGGGATGTGCCTTCATGACATGACGCAAATGAATGCTTCCCATTAACATAGTTCCATATTAAAGGAACTCTGGTTACAAATCATGCTTTTGGTCGTTATACTTTAAACGCCAGCTACTGCTCATGCAAAGTTTGTGTGCGCTACATTTTCCTGACAAACCAGAAAATTAGATCCACAATAACACACACACTTGTATCTCAGGTGGCAGTAGGTAATTATATCACAGTGCTGTTTGGTTGTGCAGAGTCCTCTAGAGTAACTAAAGGCAGTGTGTTCATGTTTGATTTTTGGCTCCAGCTCTCACAGTCAGAAAAAAGCTTCTGCCATGCTCTTAGTCCCCCATTATTGAGCCAATAAAAAAATAAAATGTTGTGTGTGTGTGTGCTTGTGTGTGTATGTGGTGGAGGTGGTGGGGTCAGGGTTTCTCTGCAGAAGCTGTTACTGCACAGCAGTCTCATTTTTATTAGCTCCCAAGACACAACGGACGCCAAGAGAAAACATCAGAGCCCACACTGTCTTCTTTGCTTCCTTTCTTTTAAATTAAAGTGATATCTCATTGCTGTACAATAAACCAGCTTTCTACAGCTATGAAATAGAATAATAGCAATTGTTGCCAAGCTTCGATTGATGTGCCTGTCTCTTTTCAAGACAGTTTTTTGAATGATCTGGGATTATAGATGTTTTAGATGTTAATGGTGAATGGTCTCACAGTTTGACCCAGAGTCAGAGTAACATAAAACAACCTATTCAATTTGCCATTTGGCTAAAGTAACACGACTGAAAGCTCATTGTGTTGAACTAACCTCCAATCCCACTAGATCTATGTTTTAGTCCATTATCCATACACTAGAGTAAAAAAAATGACTCAAGGAGGCCCAGAGAACAGAAGGAAAAGCTAAACCACCAACACACTGTCCATGTTCCACAAGCCCACATACAAGCTTAGTACAAAGAGTAAGGACGTTGTTTTGTACATTTTTGTTTGTTGTAACAATAAATCTTCCAACATTAGAAAATCTGTTTATCTTCCCTCATATAGTACCACATTTGTTAGGCAAATTGCTTTGTGAGTTGATCAGCAGAGTTGATTATGGGGGATGCGCCCGTGAAAATCTCGCCACACCTTCTTGACAAACAGCCTTTGATGGAGGGAGTGTGATGATGTGGGGGAGCATCTCCCTCACAGGAACAGCAAAGCTTCTCATCATAGGAGCAATCTCAAACCAGAAAGACATCAGAATGAGATTCTGGTATCAGATACAATCCTATTTTCTATTCAAAACTTAGGACTGAACTCTACCTCCACAACATCTCAGTGTTTAATTCCACAGAGAGTACCTCCTGAACTGGAGAATGGAATGAGCTGCAGTATGAACCTCAACCCCACTGCTCCTCATTCGGTTGTGTATAGTTCTCCCATGCACTACTAAGGCTCCTGGTTGTCAAAAGAATAAATCTTTAAAATAACCAACATGTCCTGTTTCTTCTCCAATCATCAAATCAAATCAAATAAATCAAATAAACAGCACTTACCAAGAGTCAGAAGCAGAAAAAGCTGTTTGGCATAGGCAGAGAGCATTTGTCAGGTCTTTCATGGGTCTTTCAACCCACATATTCAACTCTGCTGCTCAACACACAAATGCATTTTGTACACCAATGGGAAATCATTCAAAAGGCTTCTTCAGTTCTGCAAAATGGTTGGCTATAACAAACTCATAAATTATCAGAACAATCATACTATCAGGGCCATTCAGGCCAATAGGACACTTGTTTAACTGGCTCAAAGTTTGGGTCGTTGTTGCTTGATGATCCAAACATGTCTCTAACGATGCCACGTGAATTGTTTTGGTCACATGTCCCAAGGTGTGAATTGCCTAAAAACTGCCTGGGGACACGAGACAGGACTGCAGAGTAGGTGTTTGAAAGATTAAATCTAAGGTCCATGTTGCTTTTGCATATTTAGCATGGCTTCTTCAACTTCAACTTCAACTCTCTCAAACCATCTGTCTTGTCTTCTGTGTTGGACCATTTGTTTGTGTAGCTGCTGTATATTTTCTCCAATGTAGAGGTCTAAGAATTCCTCGCTGGACTCGACTGCATATAGCACACAGCTGAGCTTGTGTTTGGATGTTTTATCCTTGGGATGAACCAGCCTCTGAGTGTTGTGGGGTTTAAAATGCACCAGAATATTATGCTTGGAAAATATCCTTCTTGGTTTCCAGCCGCACAGGTAATGACAGTTTTTCTTCTTCTTCTTCTTCTTCTTCTTTTCTTCTTCAGTTGAGTGTTTTCTTGAAATCCTGGATGCCTTACCATAGGCCCAATTTGAGTATCCACAGGTTTGAACTCTTGTCTTAATGTGTTTGTGTTCCTTGTTCTTTGCTTCTGTCCTTTTAGGGACCTGTTTGGCTCAGTCCTGCTGAGTTTGGATGACTGACAGCTTATGTTCCACTGGGTGGTGAGATTAGGTACTGGTCCGTGTGTATGGGTTTTCTATAGAATTCAGAGGTGAGGCTTTCATCTGTAATGTGCACCAGGCAGTCCAAAATAGGTAGCTTGTTATCTCTGGACAGGCCTATCTCACTATCGACGACCTTTCATATTTTACGAAATCGTCTAGAAATTTTCAGCACTTTTTCTTACCTCAGCTATATGTTGGGACCCAGCCATGGGGACAACATAAATGGTCAGTATGAGTTTTTCTGGAACTTTCAAAATAAATCGCATTAACCTACCTCCAGCACAGCCAGGAAAAAGGGGTAACAGCGGACCTCCCATGACGTCACTGTCCAAATAAAATCACCGCTTTTGCAACAATTTCTGTTCTGTGTTTGTGTTTGTTCTTTTTTAAGTTAAGACAAACTTTATTTAAAGGGTGATTTTAAACACAGAAGATCGGCCATAACGTCCCAACCACGCTTATGCATTTTAACCCTTTTATTAATGGTGATTTAAAGGTATGTGTTTGATTCTGATGATAAGCTATAAGCGTTATTTTGTTAGCTTTTACTGCCAACAGCTAAGACCACGTGCTTGCCTGCTAAAGATCATTTACCCAAAAGGGTTGTTAGTTTTCAATCCAGTAAAATAATATTTCCCTAAATATTATTGTACTAAACTTGATATGTAAGTAACACAATTAAGCCAATTTCTCCAGAAAGATTTGGTTCTTATTCAAAATAATATTTCTTTAAATATTATTTTAATAAATAAAGGCAGCTAATTAAACACCATTGGGAATTGGTTATCCAGAAGGTTGGTTTTATTCAGCAAATCATTCTTTAAAATATTATTTTAGTAAAATAATATTTTATCTGATCTTGAATTGTGAATGGTTGTCTAAAGGTATGCCAATTATTGCCTAAGTTAGTTCCAAGACTAACTTAACTTCACTTCCAGATTCTTCAAGATAATCCTTGGTTCTCAACATAAACAACATTCCATAGTAATGTTAAATCACTCTTTCGGTCATGGTTTTCAACGTTCATTGATCAACTTGTTTATATTGTACATAGCCCATTAGTCTTCCTTATTCTTTAATTCTGCTTGGTAGTTTAGTTGGATTGTTTTAGCATAGTAAAGAGTTTGTTGATTGAAATATGTTTGACTTGAGTTGACTTATTTTTGTTGATAAATTCTTGTATTTTAAGAAATTGTGTGAATTCATTCCATGTGTGTGCAGAGTTTTGCTGTTCAATAATGTCAGAGCTTGGCTCATCCCTTACAATTTTGTGCTAATACCACTGTCTTATTGGGCTGGTATTCACAGGACAACCCTTAACAGACCGAAATATTATTTAATAAAATATTAGTATTAAATAATATATTCATATTCATAATTACAACATATAGAGGTTTGCAGTTGAATAGCTGCAGGTAATTAAATAAATTACAAGAGAAGACCAAAGAATAAAAACAACTGTCAGGGAAGAAAAACAGAAGGCAGTAGAAGCTTGTTCACTATCTCACAGACCCTTAGCTCCAGGTATCCGTATTTAAATTTGCAGCTAATTTTGGTTTGCCTTAAAAGCAAGCCAAACAGAACACTTTTGATCACCTATTTGACATCAAACATATGTCACCTCTCTTGTGCAATCAAACAACAATAAATGGGGTCTAAATGCAGTTCTTGCAAAGTTGTCAAAGAGCAGTTGAAATGGTTGCAGCATAATAAACAAATCAGAAATGTCAGGAGTGTTTGCCATGCAAATTTAACATGCGTTCAAGCTTTGTCTTCCACAAGTTTCTTTAATCCTCCTCCGTCTGAAGTCGGAGTGAAAAGAAATAGACAAAGATTTGTTTTCTAGCTGCCAGGTCTTCTCGAACTGCTGCTCCTAATTGACACTTGCAAGATTTGGAAGTCAGAGCAAAAGCAAACGTGTCATAAAACTTTAACGATCAAACAATAGTAGCACTGCTGTCTCCTGGCTTATGTGAGCAAACTGCATCAGCAGTCCGAGGTGCAAATTAAAAACATTAAAAGTATGGCTACGTTTGACCCCTTAGGACATTTTCCAGGAATTCTGTGGCAGATGTGAATGTGTTTACCCCTAATATTGTTGCTTTAGAATGATTCTGCATCAGCTTTTTATTCTCTGAAGTGTGCACATTTATAGCTTGATGTGAAGTGCTGTGCAAACTTATTTCAACCCCTTGATGGTGCGAAAGGATGACACAGCAGGTCAGGGTTGAAGTTGTGGAGTGTTTTAATGCCGGGTTAGGTTAAAACAATATCTTCAAACCTATCATTGAGAACTGTTCACTTCATTGTTTGCACATGAAAATAGTCTGGCACAACTGCAAACTGAAGAAGGTGCTCTGATAATCAAAATTAAAATCTTTTAGACTAAATACAAAACACTGTATGGCAAAAAAACAACTGCATTAGCCTGAGCATACCATCTCACAGTGAACATGATGATGGGAGCATCATGCTGTGGGGATGCCTTCCTTCAGGAGGGACAGAGAGGCTGGTCAGAGTTCATGGGAAGTTGAATGGAGCAGATTTCTGGGCAACCCTGGAAGAACACTAGTTACACTCACCAAACAAGGTTAACAGTACAGCAACCCTAAACATAGAGCAGATTGGTCAGATTTTTGCTATTCATGTGGTGGAAGTGCTCAGTTAAACTCCAGTCAAATTTAGAATCTGTGAAAACAAACATAGAAATTGGTGTCCATAGATGTACTCTATCACATTGGACTAAGCATTGGCTCTATAAGGCAAGGCAAGTTATTTATATAGCACATTTTAGTAAGGAGACAATTCAAATCGCTTTACATGAATAGAATATAAGAAAGGAAAACACATTATTTACTGTTAATAATTTGCAGAAGTTTTAGTCTAAGAGGACCATTGGTAAATAGAAAATGCAGTTTTTAAATGACAATTTCATTGATTAATCAAAAACAACTATCTCATCTAAACCCTATGTAAAAAAAAATCTCCCCTTGTTAAATGATAAATTTCATTTTATTGATCAGATGTTTTGGACAGCAATGTTCAAACATCACTTTGATACAAGGAACCTGTCTCACAAAATGAGGTAGGCTAATAGACTGGAGATGAGAAACAAAGTCATTTATATCTATCAGTCTAGTTTACAAAGCCATTGCTGAGGCGTTGGGGTTCCCTGGACAGGTCGCCATTCCATCACAGACACACAGGACAAACAACCATGCACACACCCATTCATACCCAATGGCAATTTAGAGAAACTAATTAAAGACCCAAGGCAACAGTGCTACCAAGTGCACCACCATGCAGATCCCAAAGTGCCGTTATCCACAGTTACAGAAAACACAGTGGTGAAACTTCCCAGGAGTAAACGGCCACCAAAATTACTCAAAGAGCAAATTAATGACTCATCTAGGAGTAGGGATGGGTACTTAATTCAGTACTTTTATAGGTACCGACTGAATTCCGTTGGTACTGCCAAGTTTCTATTCACATCAAATCAAATGGTACAATGTTTCGGTACCTAAATGCATCATTGTGACACTGAGGGAGTGGAAGTGTGGGCAATTTTCCATGCTGGGTCTGAATACAGCATTGCATGCACAAGAATGTATTGACATCAGTAGCCTTTGGTACCTTCAACAGAGCATGGCTGCTAGCAAGCGCTTGAAAGTATTGCTCCACTTTTTAAAATGATCTGAAGCTTTAAAGTGTGACAAATAAATTATTATATTATATATACCAAAAAATAAAGAATCCTCACTGAGAGCAAAGTGTACCGGAGTCAAATTCCTTGTTTGTCTGTACAAATGTGGCAATAACGCTGATTCTGAAAAATGTAAAAACGGAATCTATGAGGGGGTAAATACTTTTACAGACTTGCAGCTGTAATTCCCTAACCCTATTACCACATTTCTTGGGAATTGTTAAAAAAATCTAAAATTCATGTTTGTTTTTCTTTGTGCTGTACAATTTCATTCATGTGATAAATTCACACCTTTAAGAGAAATACAAAATCCCAAAAAATTACAGTGAAGTGTGTGATAGTGGCGTGACAAAATGTGAAAAAGTTCAAAGGGGTAAAAGTATATTTACAAACACATGAAGAATGTTTTTCCGTTTTGCACTAACCCCAAAAAGTCATATTCAATCAGGCAGCAGCATCTAATAAAGTGAAGCCAAATTTTCCACATGTGTCTAGTCTCCCTCTTTATTTAAGTCAATCGTTTTCTTGTTCTACATCCCTGACTCTTCCCACCCCACCTGCTGCTGCTGCTTACTCCTCTGAAGAAGGCTCATCTTAGAGTTCCAGCAAAACTCGATACATTTTTTCTTTTAATGGTCGGAAGAAATGCGGGAGCTTCTTCCCAGGCGCTTTGATGCAAGCCTTTGCATCTAACCCCCTTCACAGAAAGTTAGAGTTCAGTTCCATGAAGGCTGCATGCACTTATCCGAATAATTCTTTGGAGACTCATCTTTGGTGGAGGACTATCAAAGCAAGTCTTCAAAACGGGATATTATTATGTGCTGGATTTCACAGCCAAGCAATATGCACAGACAACCTGCTTTTTTTCGCCCTGCAGCAAGCGTGATGGATGGCTATGCAGCTGCTAAAAGACAGAAAAAAGAAAGCAACACACAGTGGCATTAAATATACAAAACTCAAACACACACACAAACACACTCACTTGCAGAGCAAACCTGCATGAGGCTCAAGAGCAAACTATAAAGCCTGAGAGAGCAGGATTGCTTCTAATTGGAATGCCAACATTCAGAATTCTAATGATACTGAAAGCCTTTTAACATTCACTTGATAGGCAAAATGCCCTCTGTAGGTGTTACCTGAGCTGGGTTTCAGAACACTGTCTCCCACTTTTGTCCTTTGAAGAAATGATTGTCATTTGACAGATGTTATTTGGGGAAAATTACAGATGAAACACTAGGAGCTTTGAGTCCACCTGCCTCCCCTCAGACAAAAAACATTTCAGCTTTCCAGTAAATAAAATGAGAGAGCTCTGGGTATCTGTGATACAATTTCATCATTCTTTTCTGCAAGTGATTCAGAAAAAAAAATGCCTATCAATTAATGCCAAAGCCAGGCCGATGGTTAGCTAATTGCTGAGCCGATTTTGTTTTATTCTCCAACATGACCTTCCTCAGGTAATGTCTGAATGGCCACACCAGTTTCATGAGTTTGATGCTTTTATTTCACTGCTTTTTTAGCTTGGCATGCCATTTTCCAGCGTTCCTCTGCCATCCACATGTGGCACCTTGCAAAAAGCATTGTCACCTTTTGCACCTTTCCACATTTTGTCACGTTACAACCATAAACCTCAGTGTGATAGAATTGTGAAGTGAAAGGAAAACAATGCATGATTTTCAAACACATTTACAAATAAGACTGAAATTTATGGTATATTTCAGACTGCCTAAATCATAAGTTTGTAGACACCACTTTTGTGCAAATATAGCTGCAAGCCTTTTGGGGGTATCTCTCTACTAGATTTGCCAATGTACACAATGACATTTTTGGCAATTATTTTTTGCAAAACAGCTTCTAGTAGTGGGGATTCTTTTAGAGAATCTTTTGACTCTTCAGAGTTGTATGTTTGTTAAATTACTTTATTACCCACAGCAATGTAATTATGTGCAATTTGAATTACTTACTTACTTTATTTTTTTCTTATTTCACATATGTTCATTATATAAATGTGCCTTTATTTATTACATAGTGCTACAAAAAGTAAATTTGTGTTTGTGTTGTCTCTCCTTGTGGTCTCTTGCTCTGTTTCTCTCTCGTCTCCCCCTCCCTCCTGTTCTCCTGTTTGTGTGTGCAACTGCAGCCCCTCCCCCCTCTGCTTAGCACAGACACAGACAACATCAAACATATTGACTAATCATGTGAAGAGAAAAAAAAGTGAAAGGGAACAGGAGTGGGGGGGGGGGAGAAAAAAAGCAGCACCCGATCAGGAGCTCCCGTCGTTCACTTCAAAGTACCGGCTCTCAGAGCCATTTCGTTACTAACAGCTTCAGCTCAGTAAAACTAAATGGAGAGCATCTGTGAACAGCAGTTTTCCAGTCTTGTCAAAGATTGTCAGTTGAATTTAATTCCGGACTTTGACTGGGCTATTTTAAGACATGAACATGCTTTGATCTGAACTATTCCATTGTAGCTCTAGCTGCATATTTAGATTTAGTCCTTCTGGAATATGAACCAATACCTTCCAGAAGGACAGTCAGTAGTCCCCTGCAGCATCGGACAGGTTTTCTTCCAGCAGCTATTCTCAACTTGTGGGTCAGGACCCAAAAACTAATTCTGGACCCATTTTTAACGCGTTGCGGACCTTTGCCTGGACAAAAACTGTTAAGAATAAAGAAATTAGCCCAGTTCATATTCCCTAACAGTAGATGCCATTAATGCATATAATGGGAGTTGACACCCTTAACCCTTACACACTATAGAAGACCCCGCAACATATATACACGGACATGAACCTACATAAGACAGGGTTCAAATGTTTTTTATGGATTGTTATGTCAGCCTTAAAATTAATGCTTGAATATGTGACTCTATGGTTTAAATACTGTTATATATTCAGAGTGTGTACTAAGCTAAAGCTATATATCTGGAATCTTTATTAAACTAATTCTCCGTTTTTGGGCCTCTTTATTTATAAGGTTGCGCAGTTAAAGTACTGTTCACTCTGTTATAAAACTGTGGAGGTTTGGTGTTGGCACACTGGCATACTGTAATATTCTATTCTACCATTCCAGCACCAAACTACACCATCATTTTGTTAGAATGTTATTGAAGTTTTATTCCTTGATTCGGGTCATGGCTTGTCATCTAAACCTGACCTGCTGAGAACCACTTTTCTTCTAGAACTCTCCTGTTTTGATTGGTCTTTACATTAACTATGGCCAGGTTTTCCTGGTAGGCATAGTTTTCCATGCTGCCACCAGCATTTATCAATATGGACATTGTGTGCTCATGGTTATCGGTTTTCCTACAAACATAGCTTAATTTGATATGGCTTACTTTTAACGTTCATGTTAGCGTTAATGTTCAAAGCTTGGGCTATTGTTTTATATGCTAACAATGGTTTAAATTTTTCCACAGCTTTATCTGTTACCTATCTGATGTGTTCTTTGGTCTTTAGAAAGCTGTTGTCATGATTGTTAGAACTGTTGTTTTGTATTCTGTGATCATTTGATGTTCATCTGGCTTTTCAAGGATCAGTAAAAATGATTTGAGTTTTAATCTTTACTTTTCTCCTCTGTAGACCTTACTTCCTTCTTGTGTTGGGTTGTGTTCTGTTTCTGGCTTTGGACACTTTTCTGGTTTTCAGTGTTAGTATCTGTTTAGCCATTCATCCTATTTGATTTCCTGACTTATCTGTGTCCTCAGTGCATGCTTCCCTTCAGCTGCAACAAATTCTGTCATTTAGCCTTACCCGATCTTGGCGCCAGTATTCACCCTCCTCAGTGTATGTATATTCTCTTCTGCTCTTCACTCCTAAGTCAGATTCTACTGTTGCCAAGACTGCTTGCTACCTATAATGCCCTTGGCCTTTAGCTATGTACAATGTTTTGTGGATTTTCAACCTTCCAATATTTCTCCTTTTTTGCCAATTATTAAATTCAACATGAACCTTTTTGCCTGCGATGGACTGGCGACCTCTCCAGGGTGTACCCCGCCTCCCACCCATAGACTGCTGGAGATAGGCACCAGCTTCCCCGCGATCCACTATAGAAGATGCAGTAGAAAATGACTGACTGACCTTTTTGACTCCTTTTGGGTCCTCCACAACCACAGTTCATATAATTGGTTGCCTGGATTTTGGTCAAGGAATCATGGTTAAAGTGGGTGAATACAAACTTGGAAAAAAGTTAAGGGGTATGAACATTTTGTAACACACTGTACACCTTGCATTTATGTGGCTTCTCAATGTGATCTAATTAAGAGCACTGGAAGAATTGGTTGGACAGGTTGGGAGGCTGCCAAACATCTGAGAAAAAGGAAAGCACTCTATGCGCCGAGGCGGTGAGGGGACCTTTAATCTTCTGTTCTCCTCTTGCAGTGAGAGGTGGGAGACAACAGGTGTAGAAACAAAAAAAAGAGAGAGTGAAAGAAAAATGTATGTCCAAATTAAGAAGAGGAAGAGAGAAAACACTTAGGTTTCATTTGTCAAAAAGCTCTTACAACTGTCAAGTGTTCGCAATTAGCCGTCCATTAGCAACAGTTGTTGTTTGGCCATCTGTCCATGAACGCAGACACAGTTGCGGCAGAAGGAAATAATACGACATCCACTGATCAACACATGCAGGTTTCTGTTCTGTCCGATCCCAGTGGGAGTGACAGTTTAACTGGCATAGATGTTGCTCTAACACATGCCAGGGATGTTGCAAACAGAGAAGGAATGAGGGAGGAACGGAGGGAAGGATGTTGGGGTCAGGCCTGCCTCCTCTCCAGTTAATTGGCCTAGCTTACAGCATGCACTTGACAGATTGAATTATCAAGCTGCCTCCATGGTCTGAAATCCCTCAGCAATATATTCTGGTTGAGTATTAACGACCAGCTACAGCCTCTCCTTTTCTTGCCAGGCTCTGCTACCGGGCTCTCTGTTCTACTCCAACCCTCTCCCCATCTTGGTGACTTAAAACATTAAGGAGAGAATTTCTTAGAGCCTGTGTGTCTCTTCCAATGCTGCTGGATGCTCTTTGGTCTTTCAAATGTAGTCTTCTCAAAGCAAAAAAAAAAAAAAAACAAACAAAAAAAAAACATACAAATTCAAAACTTTGAAAACAAACCTTTCAAGGAAAAAAGTTAAACTCTCAACAAAATTCTCTACTTGGAGGCTTAATTGCCTCTATACAGCCGACACTTTAATCTTGTTCTTCAAATCTTGGGGAGGTATGGGCTGGGGCAGCAGAGCAGATAATGACAAAAACTGGAAACAGGATGAGGGTTGATCTCCTATCTTTGTGCATTTCATTGTATGGATGACGTTAATGAAGAATCAGTGAGGGTGAAAAAAAGTATGGCAGAACAAAGCTGCTGTATAGCGGAGAGCCCATTAATGGCCATGTCCTGAAAGCTGTTAAGACTGCTCAACCACAAACACAAGCCTTCAACAATGGTTAATTTCAATATATATTTGGTGCTTGAGCAGCTCACCTTTGTAACTACTCTTCTGTCTCTTTTTTGAAGCATCTGTTTTACATCACTTTTTATGTACAGTAAATCGGTGGCTGAAAGACTCTTCACAGAGTGGATGACTGAGATCTGATAGATTTTATTGGCAGGTTTTGAGAGGGTCCAAAGACATCTGCTGGAGGAGATCAGGTGTAAAACATATCTGTCCTCCTTTAACACTAGAACTCCCAGGACTGTCAATTTGACGGTTTTGAAAGTTTGACATGCCATAACTATGATTTATTAAAACTCTCATCTTCCTGGCATCCTGACTTTTTCTAAACTTGCGTCTTGTGTATTCCTATGTCTCTTTTTAAAAAAAATAAAGTAAATAAAAGATCTAAGTATTTCGACCTTTAACTACCACAGCCGCTATTTTGACGGCCCTATTATTTACATAGATTTTTTTTCCCGCGGCTGAGTATAAGCACGAGCGTTGCCTAGCAACCGCCACTCTAGAATGCAGTCTGAGAAAGAGATTGTTGGTATCCTACAAATGGCTTCTAGAATGACATTTTCTGCTCAAGAGGCATTGGAAATGCTTTAAAAATTAGGTGATCGTGATTCTGGGGGTGAGAGGGATTCTGACGGCTCTTGGTCAGTCAGTTCAAGTGACAGCGGGTCAGAGAGTGAGGCTCCTCCGGCTAAAAAAACACGAGTTGTCCCATTAGCAGGAGGTTGTGGCGCATTATTTAAGGTAGTAAAAGACAAGCCTATGTAATGATTTGATCATTTTAGTCTATAGCTTACAGATTAGTAATCTAATAATATATAAACTATTTATATAGCAACAGTGCCACAATCAGCACAGCTTCAGAGACAGGGAGACGAGCCAGGTGCCCAGTGCCCAGCTATAAACCCAGGAATCCAGCTCACTGGCCGGAGAGAAACTGCAAATCAAGGTACTGATAATGGACAAAGATGTCATAGATAGGTATAGTAGCCCAGTAACAACGATCTATCATGCGCTTTACAGCGTTTTCATCACAAGACGAGCGCACACCTGGGAAAGGGGAGGAGATAGGAAAGGATGGCACTGTGTGGACAGTAGTAAGGAGAAAGAAAGTAGAGGGAGACGTCAGAGCCAGAATGCGTTGACAGAGCACCAGATCCAAGATGCCCAGACCGCATTTCTCTGCTTAGTGGATGCCGAAATGCTCATCCACGTTCAGGGCTGCGCTGTGGCTGAGGCCCGCAGAGTTTTAGGAGATGATTCCTCCACGTACATGAGTGTGGATGAACTCACGGCATTTTTAGCACTAGTTTATGTCCGCGAAGTGAAAGGGGGGCGTAACATGGAGCTGGTCCAGCTTTTGGTAAGATTAGTAAAGCTTTTTTTAAACAAATGTACCCGCTACTCTTTATTATTTTTGATCAAATACTATTATGAATTCTTGTCAAAACCATAATTTTACAGCATGCAAGAAAACCTTTGGCATTCTGACCGCTTGTAATGTGATGACGTCATCACCACCCTCGCATCGATGCTCGCCCTCAAATTGACGGGCTTGGGAGTTCTAGTAGTGTTAGAATTCTGGGAGTCCTAGTGTTAAACCTCTTTGACATCTGATGATTGATATGCTGATCGTAGGTATGAGGTTGTAACCTATCAGGCTATTTCTGCAGTGCCAGGAAGGATGGTACATTCCTATTCTTTTCCAGGTCTGTGGTTTTTTGGAAAGTAGCCTGCTGAATTCACAATTGGGTTGATAAACTGAACAGGCGGATTAGTACAGCCAGACCTCCCAACTTCCCTGATTTATTGCTGCGTGCTGCTGGTCAGCTGGCCAAAGAAGTCCACAACAATTCAATTTACTCTAGCAGAGAGTCCAACTATTTAACCAGCTACCTGTAAGTTACTAAATACAGTAAGTCTTACTCTATAAACAACAAAATGGCAACGTAAACGTAAAACCCAAGATAAGTTTAGCATTCATTTGTTTTATCAATGTATCAGAACAAAAACTTCAATACATATATGTTATATATAAGGTTATCATATCTGCAACAGTTGGGAAAGTCCTAATCAGGAATTTTATGTTCCAGATAACAACTGATGCCAAGTCCTACTTCAATACATTAAAGTTAATAAAATGAATGTCATCTGCATGTCTAAAATCTTTCTAGGTTTATGTGCAGTAAAATAACACACTGCATTTCATTAGTATGTCCCAGTTTGTGAAGCATCTCTTTTGACAGTGATGTTTTGTCCCTATCAGACCTTTCTACAGGCCATCTTTACTGTTGCTCCTAGATGGCTTCACTAAGTTTAAAAAAAGCCGTTACCATGACCTAACAACATGTCACTTAAAACATGCATAGCTTTACCATTTGTTTCTAAACATACGTACAATTTATATACTCATATACCTACAATCTTCAGTAAAGTCATGTTTTACTCCTGCTCACAGTGTTTTGCAATAGCAGTTTGCTTTAGGCTAATGTTGACAATCCCTGTTCTACCACTACCCGTGCCTCCTTAATTCTGCTGTTAACATTTGAATGCAGGTGAACCTAGTTGCGTGGACAAAATAGAAAATGTGGTTCTGCTTCAGAAACTTACCTTAATATCGTATTGTTTAAGCTGCATGTTTTACAGCGCTCTCTGTCTTTAACAGTAATATACTGTTAGAGTCTTGGATCGTAAGTGGAAAACCCAGCCTGCATCAGCTTTGCGATCTGGTGGGCACAAATAGGCTGAACGTTGTTAAGAACTGGCCATTCAAACCGTGACTACATGTTTCTCTGGGACTGTGGCTGACAATACCAGAAATAACATTGAGAATAATACAAAAGGCAATGGAAGTTGCATTTATTCCTTATATTGACTAGGCCATTCTAAAACTTTGAGCCATTCAGAGGTGGATTTACTGGTTGGCTTTGTATCATTACCCTGTTGTGCAACCCTAGTGTGCGTAACGTCCCAAACAATTACGGCAAGTCTTCAAGGTCCCGAAGCAGCAAGGTGGCTCCAAAATGACACACTACCACCAGGATGTTCTTTTTCTGAAATAATATTGTTACCCCGTGTCTTACTTACAGTGTTGGGAGTAACAGAGTTACAAAATAATGGCACTACACTGTGCATACAGAAAAGGCTTAAAGTGGGTGAATACAAAATAATGGCACTACACTGTGCATACAGAAAAGGCTTATTTTTCTGGTCAGCAACATGTAACATCAATTTAGATTCTAAAAAGTAACTGAATAGTTACTTTGCCTAGAAACTAGTTACTTTGATAGTGCAGTTACTGAGTTACTACTTTTTGGGAGAAGTAACTAGTAACTATAATTTAAGTTACTTTTTTAAAGCAACGTTCCCAACACTGCTTACTTATCGTTAGATCAATGACGCAGACCTTGACTAAAAGCTAACCCCCAGCTAATTGAGGTCTTTGATGTCTACTTTGAATATTCTTTTCAGGCCAGTCATTCCTAGGAAGGATCATACCTTTTCTATTTTTTTTTCTATTTGTGGATAACGGTTCTCACTGGGGTTTGCTGCAGTCCCAAAACTTTAATATGGGCTTTGTAACCTTTTCTAGACAGATGGATGTCAGTGACTTTGTTTTTCACATGTTGTTCAATATCTTTAGTTTGAGGCATGATGTGTTGCTTTTTGAAACCTCTTTTGTCCAACAGATTCTCGTACTCGTACTTGTACTCGTCGTCTTCCGCTTTATCCGGGACCGGGTCGCGGGGGCAGCAGACTCAGCAGAGACACCCAGACGTCCCTCTCCCCAGACACCTCCTCCAGCTCCTCCGGGGGGAGCCCAAGGCGTTCCCAGGCCAGCCGAGAGACATAGTCCCTCCAGCGTGTCCTGGACCGTCCCCTGGGCCTCCTCCCGGTGGGACGTGCCTGGAACACCTCCCGAGGAAGGCGTCCAGTAGGCATCCGGTATAGATGCCCGAGCCACCTCAACTGGCTCCTCTCGACGTGGAGGAGCAGCAGCTCTACTCCGAGCCCCTCCTGAATGGCCGAGCTCCTCACCCTATCTCTAAGGGAGTGCCCGGCCACCCTACGGAGGAAGCTCATTTCATCTCGTTCTTTCGATCATGACCCAAAGTTCATGGCCATAGGTGAAGGTAGGAACGTAGACTGACTGGTAAATCGAGAGCTTCGCTTTTCGGCTCAGCTCTCTCTTCACCACAACGGACCGGCACAGTGCCCTCATTATTGCGGCAGCCGCACCGATCCGTCTGTCGATCTCCCGCTCCATTCTTCCCTCACTCGTGAACAAGACTCCGAGATACTTGAACCCCTCCACTTGAGGCAGGAACTCCCCTCCAACCTGAAGAGGACAAGCCACCCTTTTCCGGTCGAGCACCATGGCCTCTGACTTGGAGGAGCTGATCTTCATCCCAGCCTCCTCACACTCAGCTGCGAACCGCCCCAGCGCATGCTGTAGGTCTTGGTTAGAGGGGGCCAGCAGGACCACTTCATGTGCAAAATGAAGAGACGAAATCCTCGGGTCCCCAAACCAGACCCCCTCCGGCCCTTGGCTGCGTCTAGAAATCCTGTCCATAAAAGCTGTGACCGGACCGGTGATAAAGGGCAGCCCTGCCGGAGTCCAACATGCACCGGGAACAGGTCCGACTTAGTGCCGGCAATGCGGACCAAACTCCTGTTCCGCTCGTACAGGGCCTGGATGGCCCCTAATAAAGGGCCCCTGATTCCATACTCCTAGAGCACCCCCACAAGGCATCACGAGGGACACAGTCGAATGCTTTCTCCAGGTCCACAAAACACATGTGAACCGGTTGGGCAAACCCATGAACCCTTGAGTACCCTGTAGAGGGTATAGAGCTGGTCCAGTGTTCCACGGCCGGGACGAAAACCACACTGCTCCTCTTGAAGCCGAGGTTCAACTATCGGCCGGATTCTCCTATCCAATACCCTGGCGTAGGCCTTACCAGGGAGGCTGAGGAGTGTGATCCCCCTGTAGTTGGAACACACCCTCCGGTCCCCCTTCTTATGAAGTGGGACCAACACCCCGGTCTGCCAGTCCAGAGGCACTGTCCCCGACTGCCACGCAATGTTGAAGAGCCATGTCAACCATGACAGCCCCACAACATCCAGAGATTTGAGGTACTCAGGGCGGATCTCATCCACCCCCAAAGCCTTGCCACCGCGGAGCTTTTTAACCACCTCGGTGACTTCAGCCTGGGTGATGAAAGAGTCCAACCCCGAGTCCCCAGCCTCTGTTTCCACCAGGGAATGCGTGATGGCAGGATTGAGGAGATCCTCGAAGTACTCCTTCCACCGCCCGATAATGTCCCCAGTCGAGGTCAGCAGCCTCCCTCCCCCACTATAAACAGTGTTGGCGAAGCACTGCTTCTCCCTCCTGAGGTGCCTGCTGGATGGTGGGCCTGCCAAGTCTGTCTGGCTTTCTCCTCCTCCAGCGGATCCAACTCACCACCAGGTGGTGATCAGTGGAAAGCTCAGCCCCTCTCTTCACCCAAGTGTCCAAAACGTGCGGCCAAAGGTCTGATGATACGACAACAAAGTCGATCATTGACGTCCTGCCTAGGGTATCCTGGTGCCAAGTGCACTGATGGACACCCTTATGCTTGAATATGGCATTCATTATGGACAATCCGTGACTAGCACAGAAGTCCAATAACAAAACACCGCTCGGATTCAGATCGGGGAGGCCATTTCTCCCGATCACACCTCTCCAGGTGTCACTGTTGTTTCCCACGTGGGCGTTGAAGTCCCCCAGCAGAATAATGGAGTCCCCGGGAGGGGCACTATCCAGCACCTCCGACAGGGACACCAAGAAGGCCGGGTACACCGCACTACCGCTCGGCCCGTAGGCCAAAACGACAGTCAAATCCCCAACCCGAAGGCGCAGGGATGCGACCCTCTCATCCACTGGGGTAAACCCCAACACGAGACGGCTGAGCTGGGGGGCAACAAGCAAACCCACACCAGCCCGCCGCCTCTCCCCGTGGGCCACTCCAGAGTAGAAGAGAGTCCAGCCCCTCTCGAGGAGATGGGTTCCAGACCCCACGCTGTGCGTGGAGGTGAGCCCGAGTATTTCTAGTCGATATCTCTCGACCTCCCGCACAAACTCAGGCTCCTTTCCCCCCCAGCGAGGTCACATTCCACGACCCTAGAGCCAGCCTAAGCATCCGGGGATCGGGCCGCCAAGGTCTCCACCTTCGTCCTCCACTCAATCCTCTTTGCACCGGTCCCCCAACAGATTCTTTCAGTCTATTGGCCACACAGGCCTGATTACTGCATGAGCTGTAAAATCAAGAAATCACCAACAGATTCTTCTAAAGTGATTTCTTGATTTTACAGCTCATGCAGTAATAAGGCCTGTGTGGCCAATAGTTTGAATTCAACTCTCCAGGAAACTTGGTTAGTTTTAGGTGTTTTTTTTTAATTTAAGGGGGAAGATTACTTTAACACACAGGGCCAGGTTGGTTTGGATAGCTTTTTCCTCAATAAGCAAAATCAACATTTGAAAAGTGTGTTTCGTCATATTTGTTTGATGATCTGAAACATTTCAGTGTGACAAATTACTAAAAACAACAGATTTTTTTTAGGGGGGAACACTTTTTCACAGCAATGAATTTATATAGTAATGGTTTTTCATTTTTGTCCTTTCAGTTACATTTTGAGATGTTTTCCACTGTTGCTCGAATTCTCTTTGGTTGAGTTCCCAAGGTCACTGCTGCAGGAAAAAAAAAATTCTCATAAAATGAAACCGAAACCCTTGGCAGGGGTTGGAACAGCACAAAGGCAAAGAGCTCTTATTGGATTTCTGGAAATCCACTCTTTAAACTCGAGTCAGTTAACACAAATCGGTGTTTAACAGAGTCTCTGCAAAATGACCAGCACTTTATGGAGTGGTGTTTTATCCGCAGCTCAACCTAGCAATTAAAAGCAGCAACAGCATGCTGTTCACAGCCAGTCTGAGGTCCAATCAGACTAAAATGAAATGCTGAAAAGATACCCATTGTCCAGGCTGGCATATTTCTCAGTGTGAAACTGAGGCAGCTATAATGGTCATGATGGTGCAACCTCCTGCTGTGGCTAAAACCAGGCTGCCTGCTGGCTTCCTGACATTACTGTGTAATCAGTGCTTACCATCGCAAGCACCAGTCAAATGCCCCCAAAAATAACTCACACAAATTTATATATCGACATAATGACTCACATACAATGCAAACACTCTTGCTGTCTCTCAGAGATACTGAAGTGCACGCATGGCTCCACACATCACACGAGGACAACAAATAGGCTTCCTTTTATTCGCCCACTTTCACACGTGCACAAGCTCACAGCTTGTGTGTGGGCCATTGTGTGTGTGACAGAGAGTTGTATCGGTGGTTATCTGTGTATGCGCGGTCGGTATGTGTCGTCTTAAAATGCCAACTGTGGGTGTTTAACTTGAAGATAAGATATTGAGAGATGTGAAGGCAAAGGCTTGCAGACTTCGGGACACACTGCGTGTCAAGATAAAAGTACAGACAAGGTGTGTGTGTTGGGGGGTGTTCGGCAACCTTAAAAAGCAAGACAATTTATGGGAAGAGTTACAAAAGAATCTGATTCTTTTTTTTGGCTTGTCCCTCTGACAAGCATCAGATAAGACATTCACCATGAGAAATCTTACCTGAACCTCAGGATTTTTGATCCTTCTCAGACTTAGTAGCACTCATATTAAGGTTACACAGTTGCTGCTGATAGGTTGCTGAGCCCATAGGACATCTTTGTTTTCTTTGTTTGACTAATTCAATAAAGTAAATATTTTATTCTGGTCCTCTTCCTCTGTATCAGCTGTAAATCCAGAGTTTCCAAAGAGTGTCCTACTGACTGATGGGCCAGCTAGTAATGCTGAGTTTGTGTTTGTGCAAATTCAGTGGAACTTTCAAATCTTCACAGTTTGTCAGATATTGACATACGATCCATGAAGGTGGTTGCAAGTTACAGCTAATTACACTTTAGAGCTAAAAGATTGTCGGTCAAGGTTTCATGTGGACATTAAGGAGATACACTACCAGTCTGGTAGTGTTTGACTGGTGTGCACATGCAATCCCCACTTCATTTTATGAGCATGGCTTTATGTTATAAGTACTGTAAGGTTCTGTTGAAAGGTTAGAAAGATGTACTATATTACTGTATTAGCTAACGTTCTTGGTGTTAAGTATAAATCTGTTATTAGACCTGGCAAAACCGAAGCTGACGTCTAGCATCCTAAAACAACTTTAAGCTCAAAAATATTATAGTGGTTAATATAAACATTTTTTTATTAAATTTAAACCCTCACCATGTTTGCAATGGACATTATTTACTCAGAAATCATTGATTACTTACTTACAATGGAGAGGGTAGCTCCCCGTAGCAGTCCTCCGGCAGAGCCCGCGCAGCCGGGATCTCAGGGTTGGCGGGTGACGGTACGTAGGAAGCATAGTCTTAGATCTCAGCCCACAGGTCACCACCCAACCCCGTCTGCGTTTCTAATAGATTTTTCCCCCCCCTCAGCGAAAACACCCCCCCTGAGAAGCCAACTCTGGTAATTTTGGCAGCTCCAATAGTCAGAAACGTGGCACTAGAGACACTAGCGACCATAGTCAAAAGTCTGCCAGGGGCCCGAAAAGGGCCCAAACAAATCCTACCTTTTAAACTGCTGGCTTAAAGGATAAGCGGGAAATACAGTAAGAATTGTTATTCAACGTTTGGCCCCCCCCCCGGTAATGACACCCGGGTTACGGGGTCAATCGGAAGGGTCACTAAAGTTAGTGGTGCTTCGGGTGTAAAATTTGCCAAAACAATGTCGGACTCCGTAATTTTCTCTTTTGGGTCCCCCCCACCGATCTGACCAGTGACGACATGTTTTTAGCCGCATGCTGTCATTCAACGGGGCTGTCTAGGTTGGGTGTCCAAAAAAAAACAGTGGGTTTACATTGATAATTGGGAAAATTTTTTGGGGGAAAAACCTGGTCTGATCCGGAGAGACGGCATCCATCCCACTTTGGATGGAGCAGCTCTTCTTTTCTAGGAATCTGGCCCAAATTTTTTTAGTTTTCCAAAACCTCTGACAACCCAGGGTTCAGACCAGGAAGCAGGGTCGTAGTTTTTAAAACTCCTCTCTGCAGCTTCTGTACTGCTTTCCCACCCATTACCCTATTAAAACAGTGTCTCGCCCACGGCCAAAATTTGAATAGATTTAAAAAATTAATCTAAAAAAGGGGAAATCGGAAAAACTCATAAAAAATAAACACAACTCAGACTAAAAAAAAAAAGAACAAATTTAAATGGGCTTTTGGGAACATAAGATCTTTCTTCAAAGACTTTGGCCTAGTTAGTGACCTGGGTTTGTGAAAATCAGATTGATTTTTTTTGCCCTACAGACACCTGGCTGCAGCAAGAGGATTATGTTACTATAAATGAGTCAACTCCTACTTAAATTTTTTAAAATTTTCAAATTCCTCCCAAATAACTGGGCTGAGGGGGGAGTAGCAACCATCTTTCAGTCCCGATTTTTTATTTTGGCCCCGGACCAATAATAGCTACAACTTTTTTTTAATATTTAATCCTTAGTTTTCCACCCCAAATTGAAAGCACTAAAAACCCCCTTTTTTGTTTTTTGTTTTGTACCGTCCCCCCCGGCCCCCTTTCCTCCAATTTATAGATCAGTTTTTAGACCTTTTATCTGATTTTAGTGGTTTAAATACAGAAAAAGTTAAATTTAGTGGGGAATTTTAAACATTCATGTTGACACTGAAAGTGATAGCTTAAATATAGCCTTTAATGGATCTTTAGACCCCAATTTTGGGTTACTCAAAAACCATTAACAAACCTTTCCCGGGTTTTCTTTCATTCTCTGGGGCCCGTTTCTGAAATATGGCATTGAGTGTACAGACATTACAATATTTCTCACAAAACCCTGTGCTGTCTGACCATTTTTTTAAAAAACCTTTTGAGTTTTTAAATTTAAAGGAGTACTCCACACCCGGAAAAAAAAATTTCATTATAGTAGATCATTTAATCAGGACGATGCTGTAACAACCCTTTGAAAGAATCTGTTTTCCACTTTTAAAATTTTGCTCATTTATCACAAAAAAAACAAGGGGAGGGCAAATAATTTTGTTTTTTCTCCTTCCCCAAATTGATTCTTTTTTTCAGAGTGTTACTTCATCATTGCGTGGGGCCCCATTAGACAATGCAGCCCCCCCTTGAAAAAGAAGGAAAATTTATTCATAGGAAGGCAGGTCCCCGGTTTTTATTCAGAGCTGCGTACTTTAAAACACAATGTTGAAAATTTTGGGGCGGGAAAATGGCGCTCTACACACCTAGAGGATTCCTACTTAATCTGGAAAAAATAGCCCATACTGTTCAAAAAAGACCCTTCCCCCAAAGCTAGAAAACAGCTTTTTTCTCATCCTTAAAGAAGAGGGAAAAAGAATAATCCTAGGGTTTTCTTTTTAGTACAGTTTTATAAACTTTTACACAGAGGGCATAGCTCTGTTTGAGCCATCCATTCCCTTAGCTCTCAGCAGTCATGATTTTAAAGGGATTTTTTCCCAAAAAAAAAATTGATTCTATTAAGAAGAAAAATCTTTGACAATCTCCCAGAGATGATTACTTCATCCTCAACAAGTGAGACAACATTGGAAAAAAACTGTAGAAACCTGATCTGTTTTTTGGACTGTTTTTATCCTGTGGAGCTTCCTGAGTTATCAGAAATATTAGCTTTAAACCTCTAAACCCTTCAAAGGGTATGTTAGACCCAATCCCAACCAAATTATTTTAAAGGAAAAGGGTTTTCCCTTGGATTACCAGCCCCCCATTTTAAGATATGATTTAATCTATCCTTAGTAAATGGATATGTAACCAAGCTTTTTAGGTAGCTGTAATTTTTAAACCTTTGCTTAAAAAAACCCTTTGCCCTGATCGAGATGACTTAATAAATTTACAGACCGATATCCCATCTTCCCTTTTTTATCTAAAATTCTTGAGAAAAAAAGTTGCTAAAACAATGTGTGAGCATTTTAAAACCCCCAATGACCTGTTTTTAAGAGTTTTCAGTCAGGTTTCAGAGCTCATCATAGCACTGAAAAAAGCTCTGCTGAAAGTCAATAATGATATTCTTATGGCCTCAGAGAAATGGACTTGTGTCTGTACTGGTTCTTTTTAAGATCTCAGTGCTGCATTGCAAATCGATCATAATATTCTCTTAAAAAGGCGGAAATATGCCGTAGGGATCAGGGGAACAGCACTTTGGGGGTTTTAAAACCTTATTGTCTGACAGAGACCAGTTTTGTTCATGTAAAATGATAAATCATCTTTAAACTCCAGGGTTAATTGTGGGGTACCACAGGGTTCGCTTTTGGGGCCAATTCTCTTACTATATATATGCTTCCAATAGGTAAAAAATTATCAGGCAGCATAGAAAAATTTTCACTGTTACGCTGATGACACTCAGCTTTACTTATCCATAAAACCTGATGAGCCCAACCAGTTAGATAGACTACAAGCATGTCTTGAAGACATAAAAACTTGAGGAACTTTTAAATTTTCTGCTTTCTAAAATTCAGACAAGACAGAAGTTGTCGTCTTTGGACCGGGGGTCTTTAAAAAAAAAACTGCTTAGTCAATCACTTAACCTGGATGGCATTAAATTGACTCCGATAAAAATAAAAAAAACCTTGGGTTTTTTGACCAGGACATGTCATTTAAATCCCATATTTAAAAGGTTTTTCCCGGATTTTCCCTTTCATCTCCGGAAAATTGTCAAAATTAGAAATATCCTGTCCAGGATTGATGCTGAAAAACTAGTCCATGCATTTGTTACTTCAAGGCTGGACTATTTTAATTCTTCTATCAGGAATGTCCACAAAATGCAGTTCAAAGCTTTCAGATGATTAAAATGCTGCAGCAAGAGTTTTTTTTTTGAAAATAAAAGAGAGATATTTTCCCTACTTTAGCTTCCCTTCATTGGCTCCCTGTTAAATCCAGAATAGAATTTTAAAATTTTCCTCCCAAAATATAAACCCTTAATGATCTAGCTCCATCATACATCAGAGATTTTTTTTTTTTTGTTCCCACATGTTCCCAACAGAGCACTTCGTTCTCAGACTGCAGGTTTACTGGTGGTTCCTAAAGTCTCTAGAAGTAGAATGGGAGGCAGATCCTTTGTTATCAGGCTCCTCTCCTGTGGAACCAGCTCCCAGTTTTAACCCCGAGGGGGGGACACCCTGTCTACTTTTAAGGCTAGGCTTAAAACTTTCCTTTTTGATAAAGCTTATAGTTAGAGTGGCTTAGGTTATCCTGAGCTATCTCTGTAGTTATGCTGCTATAGGCTTAGGCTGCTGGAGGACAAATGACCACTTTCACCTTTTCGCTACTTTCTCACACTACCCCTTCAATTTTTATTATTTGCTGTTTTTTTTCAGTTTTTAACTTTTTTTTTCTCTCTTCTCTCTTCCTAGAAGCTACACCTGGCCTGACTTGGGGTCTACCTGTGACAACTGTCTGGGAGGGGGCATCGTTTTTCCCGAGCTTCTGCTGGCAACAACTTGGGTGCTCACCCTCTACCGATGATCCAAAATGCCCTGTCTTTCGGGTTTTTAACCCTTTCTCTCTTCTAGACATAGCCACTGAGGGTAGCTTTTACTGTAACTAACTCTATGTGCTCTCCTCAGACTCTAACTTAAAAAACTGGCTCAGAGTTTTTATCTGTTCTTTTTCTTTCTAGGTTTTGAAACGACTAAAGGAGCTACATCCATTAACATTTACCTTTTCCTTCCCATAGAAAGTACTCCTGGATCAGTGCTTCTTTGTTCTCTTTGTGTCTCTGCTCTGTTCTCTCTAACCCCCAGCCGGTCGTGGCAGATGGGCCCCCACACTGAGCCTGGTTCTGCTGGAGGTTTTCTTTTTCCTGTTTAAAGGGGAGTTTTCCTCTCCACTGTCGCTACATGCATGCTCAGTATGAGGGATTGCTGCAAAGTCAACGCCAGGGACTTTTCCCTTCTCTCCATGCTCATCCAGGGGGAGTGAATGCTGCAAACATGACTGGATGCAATCTGCGGGTTTCCCTTTAAAGAAAACTTTTTTTCCAATTTTAATAAATAACAGAAATCCGACTGCAGTGTTTAATGATTTGGTTAAATTGTAATGCATGTACCTGCTTTTGTGAAGTGCCTTGAGACGACATGTGTTGTGAATTGGCGCTATAAAATTAAACTGAATTGAAAAAATGAAATTGAAATTAATTGAGGTGGGATGTTACAAATTATCCGATAAGAAGCTGTGAAAGCAATGACATCATCATCTATGCTTTCTTGAAATGTTAAAGGAACAATATGGTTCATTTTGTTTGACTCTTTCGGACCAGTTATAACAGCATTTTGCGAGTAATCCAATGCTGTTTCAAAAACCTGGGTCCTTGAAGCAAGTTAAACCCTACTGTCTGTAGAATCTGTATGAAAACGACCTTGTCATAGTTTTTGAGAGCTTTTTGACCCACATCCAGAAACTTCCAGGATACAGAACAATCTTATAGAATCTTTTATTTAGAAAAGATAACGCTTCATCAGCAGATGGGTTCTGGAATGGTTCAGGCACATCACTAGGGGAGAAGACAACAGAAGGTGAGAGTGGGAGGGGGAAGCAGAATTCAGAGTGCGGGCAGTCCAGGAAGTGATGAAGGCAAAGAGAGTGGTTCGTTGGAGGGCGGACAGGCTAGGCAGCGAAACGATTAGGAAACCTGGTAGTGTGCGAGTCGGCTGCAATCTGAAGGCGTGGAGGTTCCAGGGGAGACAAAACAGTCAGGAGTTCCGGAAGGCACCTTGACAAAGGATCAGAACTGAAAGTATCAAAGTCACAAAAATAGCAAGGCAAAAAACGTGAGAGGCTAGAGGTACCACTATGGTCGACACTCAGGCTTTGAATGAATGGCAGCTCGCTCCTCTTAAGCCTCCCTAATGAGCCTGATCTATCACAGGTGCGGCAAAGACAGCCTCGCAGCTCCGCCCACCAACAGAACCTGCTCTCAGGGAAAATCAGAGACAGTTACCGCACTAAACTGGATTCTGACAGACCTATTGCATGTGTTGCTAATCTAGTTAGTTTGATAAAATAGCAAATGTTATAAAACAAATGAGTTATGGTTGACCAACTTCTTTGCAGTTTTATTTAGCACGCACACAGATCCCAACTGTTGTCTCTACTCAAAATTGCCAATTTTGTTATTTTTACTGGACAACTGGCATGAGGCCTTAGTAAAGAAAAATGCTAATTTTAATTAAGGTTACTCTAACAAGCCATTAGCAGTATAGCTGATATTCTTCTGAAAACTTTCCTTTGTGCCAGTCTCTCTTTATGTGCTTTCTCTGTTTGTCTTTATTATTGAAAAAAAACCAAGCCAACAACCAACTTCAACTAAATCCCAGTGCAAACAAAATGTGTGTGTGTTTGAATATACAGTGCCAGCCAGACATTTGGAAACATATCTGCATTCAAAGTCTGTGAAGGCTCTTTGTTTCTCTGCTGAATATTCTAAATTATTCAGTGCAGTTTTATGCATCCAGGTTATAGTATACTACAACACTAAGCATTTGGTGATTATCTGTATCCCCTTTAGCCCTACCTAAGTCATATGAACCTTTGCACAACTATGCGTGCAGTTAAATAAAGTGGACATATGAGGAGAACAAACATGGAAAATGTATATTTATTAAGCCACCTTTATTATGTTTGCTATGATGTACAATGAGAGACAAGTTGAGAAGAAAAACGAAGCATTAAACCTCAGGGAAGATTTTTAGCAATAAAATCTAATCTGTCTCTGCAATGTCAAATTTATGATAACTTATGCACACAAAAGTATGTCTATAATGCATTGATTACCATGTCAGATTATCTGGATAACGTTGAACGTTAGTAGGGAAACAATAATGCCTTCGAGCCGGTAGGGTGCAGCCCCATCATGGGTCTGCATCCAAACAATGATTTGGTGAGGAACAGAGTTACAGAGCCATTAACCAAAATTCATTAAAAAGACTTTGAGATAGGGCTGCACGGTGGTGCAGTTGGTAGCCCCGTTGCCTTGCAGGAAGAAGGTCCTGGGTTTGACTCCCGGTGGTCTTTCTACATTGAGTTTGCATGTTCTCTCCGGGTACTCCGGCTTCCACCCACAGTCAAAAAACATGACTTTTAGGCTGATTAGTTTCTCTAAATTACCCTGCATGAATGTGTGTGTGCGTGGTTGTTTGTCCTGTTAGTGTCTGTGTTGTCCTGCGATAGACTGGCGACCTGTCCATGGTGTACCCTGCCTGCCCATAGACTGGTGGAGATAGGCAGCTTTCCCACAACCCACTATGGAAGAAGCGGTAGAAAATTAATGACTGACTGACTTTGAGATAAGTTGTGAACTTCAATTTTTTAAGTATCTGGCTAAGGCTTTTGATGAGAAATTTAATCCTACTGATTCAGCTTCTTGCCTATCAGATTTCTTAAAGACAGTGACACAAAAAAAATAAAAAGTAGGCTAGCAAAGCAGAACACTCCGATTCTTCCTATGATATAATTAATTATGACACAGTGGAACCAAGGATATTCTCAATCTCAGAATGCTTCTTACCCACACTTATGAATGTCAAATTTACTCCGCAAAGGTCAGTCAGTCTTGGTGGCTTGTTGGATACGCACAAGACCAGCACACACACACACACACATGCAAATCTTTCCCAAAGTAGGGCACAAGATTATCCCCTATCTCTTTATATTATGCAGACAGTTCCCAGAACCCAGCTATAGTGTAGAAAGGGCCCATGGGACCCTATTACCAGTGACACCACCAGACTTGAGAACCCTAAAGCTACACACAGTGCCAGAAAGGAAGCCTAACACAGAGACAAAATGCAAAGCTAGCATAACAAAGAAGCAATGACAATCAGAAGGATATGGTATAACAGGAGCAAAATTAAACTGATTGAGTACCCGAGATGGTGTCAACACAAAGAACCAACCCAACAATAACAGAGGCATTAGAAAACAGTCAGCATACGAAAAGAGTGCTTAAGAAAATGATTCTGGGTGAAAAAAAACAAACATTTGTTTTACTTTAGGGAACATGCAGGGAAAACAGCCTTTAAGCATTTGAGACATGACTGAGCAAAATTTGTTTACTTTAAATAATTTCTATGTCATTAAATGAAAAACTCAAAACTCTAATGAGCTTGATATATGCTAGCTGGGATGTTTTGTAAGATTTGCCCTGCTTTCTCCACAGAACACTTCGACCGAATTGCAGTATTGATTTCCAGGCGCTTGAGAGTCTCATAAGTGGCTTTTTGACACACAGGAACTCAGCTTAGTGTGTGTGTGTGTGTGTAAGCGCGAGCATATATAATTTGGATCCTTTTCATTCCTAAATATTCGGTGTGTCTGAGTCTCTCTGTGCCTGTAGTACAAGAACAACTGGGAAGGAGTATGTGTCCCAGTGTGTAGCCATTGTGGCTGGCTGCGGCAGCAATGGTTTTTCCTCGGCATAACTGTGTTCAGTTGTTGAGACAGTCATTACTGTGACAGATGAGCCGAGGCTCATCGCACTTTTTTTTCTCTTCTCTCAACAGGCAGATGTCTGCTCTTGATCTCCGTCTGTTGCCTTTTGTGTCGCCCTGCCACGCTTTTGCAGGGATATTCTCTGAGTCAATTAGCTAACGAGCAGCTAACGAGCAGATAAGGCCAATTAAGATAATAGTGATTGTGATGATTGTAATTATGACGAAGAGATTGGTGAGCCATCAGGTCAGCTTTAGGAAAGCAAATTAATCCAAGGCAGACAATGAAAAAAAAAAAAAACTTCTGATGACTGTAGAACACAAAGAAAGATTTCAAGCATTGTTTTAGTGTTCGATGACCAAAGTGACATGAAAAGTTATTTTCTTCCTTGCAGATTTCTTCTGGTTTTGCTCTTTTGTCACGCTTAAATGTTTCAGATCATCAAAGTAATTTTAAAAGACCAAGATAACCTGAGTGAAAACAGCTTTTTGTATTTAAACAATGATTTCATCTATGAAGGGAGAAAACAGTCCAAACCAACCTGGCCCTGTAAAGAAGGAACTGCTCCTTAACCCAATAACTGGTTGTGCCACCCTTAGCAACAACTGCCATCGAGCATTTGACAAAACTGGCCATGAATCATTATATTGCTATGACAAAACTTGGTCCAATCTTATTTGCAGAATTGTTTTAGATCAATTGTTTTAGATTTTTTAGCTTGAACAACATGATTACATTCATGCCACAGCAACTTAATCGGATTAAATCTGGAGGTTTAATAGGGTACTCCAAAACCTTCATTCTACTTTCTTTTTGTCTATCAGTGTAACTTGTTGGTGTGCTGTTGATCATTGCCCTGCTGTATAACCACAGGGCATTTTTTTCATTATTATTGGTTTTGTACGTACTATTTTTTGTATTTACTATTTTTTATTTGTTACGCATGGTGTTTTACATTAAGATTCTGATTTATGTTGTAACCTTTAGTTTTTTTTAAGCAGATCCTTTCTAGCTCCGTTTGCTGTGCAGGGTGTAAACATTTGTTTATTCTTGTTATTTTGCCTAAATCGTCATCAACTATGTGCCTCCCTTCCTATTGTCTGCTTTTTTTCTCTTTGTCCTCAACAATCAAACAGGAAAGCTTGAGCTTAAGGTCATTAACTGATGGCCTTGGGGTAATTTTTATGGGTCAGCCACTTCTGGGAAGGTTCACAACGGTTCCATGAGTTATCCATTTGTGGACAATGGCCATCTCTTTGGAGTTTCTTTCCATGCTGATAGATGTCACCAAATTTGTTTATTTTCTGTTCTTCAATTTCATCTGATGGGTATGATGTGTAGCTTTTGATATCTTTTATCCTGCTTAATGGAGGAAAGGTAGACATGGTGAACAGATTCTATTAAAACAATGTTTTAATTTAATAGGTCTAATAGTAATCAGGCCTTGGTGGGGCTAGTAAAATTGAACTCAGGTTTCCAGAAATGTGGTTAATATGATCACATTCACTTCAACGAAGCAGTTAGTCAAAACTAGATGCATAAATAGGTGTGAGTTAAAACTAATGAAACTCGCATATTTTTTTAAAAGCCAAAGCTATAGGAAAACATGTTTGCTCTCTGTCTGCTCATCTACGAACCACTCCGGTTTTAAGAGCTTATAGTGGTGATGGAAGGGCTAAAGCGCCTCAGGACGGGCTACAGGGGGAGGGTTTTTGAGTGTGTATGTGTATGTGTGTTTGCCTGCGGGCATTGGACGGTTTCTCCCCAGAGAGTAACAAATGTGAAATAAACACAAATATATGAAGAGCTTCACTAGGAAATAAACACCACTTCTGCAGGATAGCACTGTTTAAAATTCAGCAAGCATATTTTAAACAACATATTCAACACCAAAAATAAGAATGCTTTTTTTTTATCTGGCTTCAACTCTGCCACTTTATGTATAGACAAATACACACACACACACACACACACTGATCTGTAATGCCCATAACTTCCTTTATAACCCCTTTGAGCTACACAAAAACACAGTAAATGTCTCGGGTTAGAAATTGGATATGTCAAATGCTCACTCTGGCGTGAAATACATAATAGTGAGAAATTTTCCCCCTTCCTCCTCTTCTCTTTATTTTCACCTTCTTAGGTTTGCCATAGTCCACAGTGGCCCCTCACCCCTTGTACTGCAGGTCTCATCGTGCTCCTGGTGGACTCTAGACAAACTCTAGCAGTTGTCAGCAGTCTCTTCTTCAACACACCATTAGTGTGACTGCAGGAATGAGATCCATTACTGGTTCTTACCTACAAACACATTACTTTCGAGGAGCAATATATAAAATCATTATAACCACTAATATAGCTTTCATCGTTTAATTGTTCTAAGGTTACAGAAGCCAATTTTATTATTATGCACCTGAAATTGTTTTTTTGCAGCAAAAACAGGCACTCAGATGCACAAATATTTTAAAGTTTTATTTTCAGTTTTTCCTGTTTAAGTCTTGAAATAACTCTTCTCTATATATGTAGTGTTGCTAAAAAAAATAAATCTTCTTGACTGGTTCAGGCTAAGCATGAAAAACAACCACTGTCTTCAACCCTGGCTTTTTAAAAGAAACCCAAAAAAAAAACGTTCCTTGTTTTACTTGACCAACGTTATTCCATTGTCATCTTCAAACATCAGGAGACGTACAAATAGAAAGTTACCTCGGAGAAGCTGAGGGATATGGATGTTTTTCCTCAAGAAATTGCCGGGGCGATCATAGGAGTTTGCTTGTCTGGTTCATGTATGCTCTGTGTCCTCATGCAGAGTTTAATTATCAAGGATTTTTTTTTTCTGTACTGCTCTGCAACAGTGGTACAGCTAATAACGTTCTGACAGCACCCTACTAAGTGTCAGCAGCAGCAGACACTGTGGTGCTTAATTAATGACGAGTATTGCTAACCACGTGTAATTTGACCATTTTGGCTTTCCTTATCTCCAACACTCGACTGTCATGGTTTATCAGGGACCCCACGCCTTTTCATCTGGCTGAGAAAACAACCAGGCAGGTCCTCACACTACTGTAAGTCCTCATTACCATTTATTCTTGCGTTGCTTTGGTTTGGAATTACTTGGCGTCTTCAGTGTTATATTTTCCTCTCATGGCACTGAACTAAACACAGTAAAAACACATTTGCGCATCAGCTCTATATTGATTCGAAGTCCAACTATGGAAAGGACTGCTGTACACTGCGGATGATGGTTTCCAGTCTTTACTGGAGGAATGTAGAATACCTGGAAGTAAATATTTACAAAGTTACAACACAGAGACTTGAACAAATGTTCTTTTAAAACTTTGGATATCAAGAAAAGGTCTGAGCATTTACCCAGGATCATACTCTCATGTAAAGGAACAAAATGAAACATCAACATGTACTTTACGGTATCGTTTACTATTTTATGAACAAAAAAATATCCCCATGTATGAAGTGATACTGAAGGCAGCATAGTCAAGTCTAAAGCGAGGGGAGATGAATAGCCCTAAATTACCGATATAAATCCTCACAAAGCTGAACTGCATCTCTGCTGCCCGTGCACACACACACACTCAGCACACACTGAGCGTGCACCTTGAGAAAACTTGTGACTTTTTCCTCAGTGAAATATCCAGTTTGTCCCTAAAAAATACAGGGTAAATCTTTCATTCACTCCCAAATAGAGCACCTTTAAATTATGTCAAGATGAGCTAAGTTCTCTGCACATTCCTTATTTAAAAAAAACCCAACATTGTTCAGTTCAAAGTTCCCAAAAATGTGAGCTCCACTCACAAACACATTAATGCACAACACGGGTTAGAGAAAACACATACTTAATCAGCATTCAATGTCAGAAATGTCAAAAATATAAATAAAAACATTTATTGTACATGCCTACTTATAAATTCACTGAACCACATGGTGCCTTTACCAAACAAACTTGTTTGTCTGAAGAAGAGTGGCATGGCTTAAAACTTGTGAGCTGTGTTTGAAGGGTGGATCAATAATTCACATTCTTCCTAACACAAAGCAGACAAAACCATCGCACTAACAGAGCTTAGTTGTCCAAAAATATTCACTTTGGACCACTGGGTAGATTTTGGAAGAGATCAAGTATAAATCTCTTCAGCACAACACAATGGCTTAAATCACCTAACAATTTCCAAAGACTTAAAATATTATTAATAATAATAATAATAATAGCAGTGTAATCACACTTGGAGGTACATTCATTGTAGACAAGGTTGACGATTTTTCCTTGTCTGAGTATAATGAGCAGCATGTGACACAACAGCCTTTCTCAGCTGGAGTAACAAGGGAAAAAAAGTGACGTTCCTTAGTACTCAGCAGTCATATTCATTCTGGAGGTACAGATGGCTACGGCAGATTGACAGCTTCTACTTGGATGTTTACAGGGGATATTGCTTTTTAAGAAACACCTTCATAATGGTTGCCCTGGATGGCAACCATTATGAATTTCAGGAGAAATTTCTCTAAAACAAATTACTTTTTAACTATGCAATATTCCTGAAAGTGATAAAAAACGTATCTACACCACATTACAAATACAAAGTATTTGTCTATGACTTACCGTGTCAATTTTCTTGTCCCTACGCTAAGCCATTAATGAACATTATGTCAACACTAAGGGTTTTGGGGAAAGAATAAGACAATTTCATTTGGATGGACGATCTGTAATATAACATCATTAATACTGGAAATGTGCAGAAAAAAATATTAAAAAAGCTAAATTTTCTGAAAAAAAAATGATGGTGGCATGCATATGTATTTGGTGCCTTTAATTTGATACCCCTTAATAAACCCTAGCACAACCACTTGCATTCAGACATCATAAATTAGTGATTTGAGGCACCTTGTTTGTATTTAATCTAAGTATAAATCTATTTCAGTTCAATTCAATCCAGTTTATTTATATAGCGCCAATACACAACACGTCGTCTCAAGGCAATTTACAAAGTAAATTCATTAGATTCATACAGATTTCAAGTCAAGTACATACATTTCAGTTAATCCTAACTATCAAAAAGTGCAGTCAGATTTAGTTTATTTTTTAAACTGGTTAAAAGTTTTCTATCTATGGAACCCAGCAGACTGCATCCAGTCAGTGAGTTGCAGCATTCACTCCTCCTGGATGGGCATGCAGCAACAATGGACAGTCGCTTGCATTGACTTTGCAGCAATCCCTCATCCTGAGCATGCATGTAGCAACAGTGGAGAGGAAGAACTCCCTTTGAACAGGAAGAAACCTTCAGCAGAACCAGAACCTGGCTCAGTGTGAGCGGCCATCTGCCATGACTGACTGGGGGTTTGAGAGAACAGAAAAATAAGAGAGAACAGAAAAATAACACAGAAGCACTGATCTAGGAGTACTTTCTATGAGAAAGAAAAGTAAATCATTAATGGTTGTAGCTCCTTTAGTGGCTTGATCTAGGAGAGAAAGACAGCTGAGCAGATAAACTCTAATTCAGTTTTCAAGTCTAGAGTATGAAAGAGAGCACATACAGTTAGACACAGTAAAGCTCAGCCAGTAGCTATGTCTAGGAGAGATACGGTTAAACACTGAAAGACAGGGCCAAGTGTATCATCGGTAGAAGGTGAGTATTAAGTTGCTGGCAGCAGCAGCTTGTTGATGTCCCCCTCCAGGAAGGTGCTACAGCTAAAAACAGAGCCGGGTCAGATGTAACTTGTGGAAAAAGAAAAAATTTAGAGAACATAACGTTAAAAGCTGAAATAATAGAAAATACTGCAAAATTGGAGAGTAGTAAGAGAATGTAGCAGACAGAGTGAAAGAAAGTGTTCATTAAGTCCTCCTGCAGTCTAAGCCTATAGCAGCATAACCACAGACATAGCTCAGGATAACCTCGCCACTCTATCTATAAGCTGTATCAAAAGGAAAGCTTTAAGCCTAGCCTTAAAAGTAAACAGTAGGTCTGCCTCATGGACTAAAAGTGGGAGCTGGTTCCACAGGAGAGGAGCCTGAAAACCAGTGTTGGGAACGTTACTTTAAAAAGTACCTAGTTATAGTTACTTCTCCCGAAAAGTAACTGAGTTAGTAACTAAGTTACTGCACTATCAAAGTAACTAGTTACTAGGCAAAGTAACTATTCAGTTACTTTTTAGGATCTGAAATGATGTTACAAGTTGCTGACCAGAAAAATCAAGCCTTTTCTGTTTGCACGGTGTAGGATTGTTGGAGCTCGCGCTGGCTGCTGCAGGGCTCAGGTTGTTAGCCACAAGTGTTGTGGGAGGGTGAGACGATGCCAGGTGCTTCATAAGATTGAACACCATCATTTTGTAACGCTGTTACCCCCAGCACTGCTGATAATTAAAGGATCTGCCTCCCATTCTACTTCTAGAGACTTTAGGAATCATCGGTAAACTTGCAGTAGCAGAACAAATATATGGAACAATCAGATCTCTGATGTGTGATGGAGCTAGATCATTAAGGGATTTATAAGTGAGATGGACAATTTTAAATTCTATTCTGGATTTAACAGGGAGCCAATGAAGGGAAGCTAAAATAGCAAAAATATGATCGCTCTTTCATTTTCATCAGAACTCTTGCAGCATTTTGGATCAGCTGAAAGCTTTTAACTGCACTTTGTGGACATCCTGATAGTAAAGAATTACAATAGTCCGGCCTTGAAGTAACAAATGCATGGACTAGTTTTTCAGCGTCACTCCTAGTTAGGATATTTCTAATTTTGGCAATGTTCCGGAGTTGAAAGAAGGAAATCCCAGAAACCTATTTCAATATGGGATTTTAATGACATGTCCTGGTCAAAATAAGACCTTTTTTTTAACTTTATTAAGGTAGGTCAATTAAATGCCATCCATAATTGATTGACTAAACAGTTTCTTTTTCAAAGACTCCGGTCCAAAGACGTCAACTTGTCTTGTCTGAATTTAAAAGGAGAAAATTTAGAGCCATCTAAGTATTTATGTCTTCAAGACATGCTTGTAGTCTGTCTAACTGGTTGGGCTCATCAGGGTGTTTGGATAAATAAAGCTGAGTATCATCAGCATAACAGTGAAAATTTATCACATGCTGCCTGATAATTTTACCTATTGGAAACATATATATAGTAAAGAGAAATGACCCCAAGCACTGAACCCTGTGGTACTCCGCAATTAACCCTGGAGTTTGAAGATGATTTATCATTTACATGAACAAACTGGAATCTGTCAGACAAATAAGATTTAAACCAGTCTGGTGCTGTTCCCCTGATCCCTATAGCATGTTCCAGGGTTTCGAATATTGTGAAATGCAGCACTGAGATCTAACAGAAAAAGTACAGACACAAGTCTACTGTCTGAGGCCAGGAGAGTATCACATTTTCTTTCACATTTGTTATATTAGTCCATGCATTTGTTACTTCAAGGCTGGACTATTGTAATTCTTTACTATCAGGATGTCCACAAAATGCAGTTAAAAGCCTTCAGCTGATTCAAAAATGCTGCAGCAAGAGTTCTGATGAAAAATAAAAGAGAGATCATATTTCCCCTACTTTAGCTTCCCTTCATTGGCTCCCTGTAAATCCAGAATAGAATTTAAAAATTCTCCTCCTCACATATAAAAGCCCTTAATGATTTAGCTCCATCATACATCAGAGATCTGATTGTGCACAATGTTCCTAACAGAGCACTTCGTTCTCAGACTGCAGGTTTACTGGTGGGTTCCTAAAGTCTCTAGAAGTAGAATGGGAGGCAGAATCCTTTAGTTATCAGGCTCCTCTCCTGTGGAACCAGCTCCCAGTTTTAATCCGTGAGGCGGACACCCTGTCTACTTTTAAGGCTAGGCTTTAAAAAATTTCCTTTTTGATAAAGCTTACAGTTAGAGTGGCTTAGGTTAATCCTGAGCTATCTCTGTGTTTATGCTGCTATAGGCTTAGGCTGCTGAGGACATAATGACCACTTTCCACCCTCTTCGCTACTTTCTCACACTACTCTTCAATTTTGTATTATTTGCTGTTATTTCAGCTTTTAACTTGTTCTCTCTCTTCTCTCTTCCTAGAAGCACCTGGCCTGACTCTGTGTCTACCTGTGAAAAACTGTCTGGAAGGGGCATCGTCCGAGCTTCTGCTGGAAACAACTTAATGCTCACCCTCTACCGATGATCCACATGGCCCTGTTTTTTCAGTGTTAACCTTTCTCTCCCTAGACATAGCTACTGACGGAGCTTTTACTGTAAAAAAACTCTATGTGCTCTCTTTCAGACTCTAACCTTGAAAATGGCTCAGAGTTTATTTTTCTTTTTTCTAGGTAAAACGACTAAAGGAGCTACATCCATTAACATTTAACTTTTCTTCCCATAGAAAGTACTCCTGGATCAGTGCTTCTTTTTTCTCTTTGTGTCTCTGCTTTTTTCTCTCTAACCCCCAGTCGGTCGTGGCAGATGGCCCGCTCACACTGAGCCTGGTTTCTGCTAGAGGTTTTTTCCCTTTAAAGGGATTTTTTCCTCTCCACTGTCGCTACATGCATGCTCAGTATGAGGGATTGCTGCAAAGTCAACGCCAGTGACTGTCCACTGTCTCTACATGCTCATCCAGGAGGAGTGAATGCTGCAAGTCACTGACTGGATGCAATCTGCTGGGTTTCCTTAGATAGAAAAACTTTTTATCCAATTTGAATAAATAACAGAATCTGACTGCACTGTTCAATGATTTGGATTAATTGTAATGCATGTACCTGACTTTTGTGAAGTGCCTTGAGACGACGTGTTGTGAATTGGCGCTATATAAATAAACTGAATTGAATTGAATTGAATTATATTAAGGCCTCAGAGGTTTGTTAGGGAATATTAGAGAACAAACAACCTGAATACCAAGGAACGCAACAGACATGTGACAGAGAAAGCTGTGGATAAGGTTAAAGTAGAATTAGATTATAAACCTATGTCCTGACATCTAACAGATCTCTGTTCAATCCATCATCTGAAATTGAAAAGAGTGTGGCACAACTACAAACCTACCCAGACATACTTTAGCTATCCACCTTAAATGACAGGCCTGGCAGGGAGAACATTAGGCTGCATTCACATAACAAGTGGTGGGTGCTATGAACTGCCAAACATGCCACCCTGCATTCTGCCTCGAAGTAAAAAAAGATTTACATCGTGACAACATCAAGGCCCCCAAAATCAAAGATAGCCTGGTACACCTCCATGAAATCCAAGATGAAGGAGAAGCTAGAGGTGCTGTAGTATGCGGAGCATTGAAACAAGAAAAAAAACATATTGTGCTCTAGACAAAAAAGCTTTTAATGGAAGGGCATAACTTAACAATGTGGAAGTAAAAAGAGAGTTTAAAAGCTTAAATGTAAGTTTTTATTCTAGAAAAACTGTTAGCAAATACAATTCTGTTTCCTTATAATCAATGTACTCATATTTGAGCACCAAGTTGTGATTGAAAATACAGTCAACAACTAATGTCCTCAAAAAAAAAAATCTACACTCTTCTTCTGGCTGTAGTCTGGCTGTCTTCAGCATGGACGGGGTAACTAGTCAAAGCTGACGGGAGGATGGATGGAGGTGAATGTAGGGCAATCCTGGATGAAAACCCGTTAGAGGCCACAAAACAGTTAAGAGTGCAAGGAAAACTATTTATCCAATCTGACTAAGCTTGAGCTACCTACAAAGAAGAATAGGCAAAAATCTGAATCAAAAGACACGTGAAGCTATTAAGAACGTGAGATGGCGACTCAAGTCGCACTTAAGTTGCAAAAATAAAGACTTCAGACTTGACTTTGACTTGTGTTCTAGACTTGAGACATCACTTGGACTCCTGATCTGAGATTATGCTAGTTTTTAATGAAGTAATAAACAGTGAAAGGAAGCCAGCACGTTTTACTTTAAAAGGATGCACTTTAAATGGATTAGCTATTGATGTCGATTGTATTATGGGCTGTTGATAAATCATAACAATCTGTTCATGTTAGCTTCATAATGATCACATGAATGTCTCTCCAAATTAAGGAGAAATAAGGAGTTGAAGAAAGCCCTCCAAACCATATAAATTTACTACAATATATATTAAAGGAGTGGACAATATGAAGATGGGGATAAACAGGTGTTAACTTAGTCAAAAGAAGCCCTTTGATTAATTTAGAAATTCAACATTAACAGGTTTAAATACCTATCTATTACTTTTTTCTTAGAGCATCAATGGTTCTAAGAGAGTACATTGTTGTAATTTTGAATATGAATATATTATTTAATATTAATAGTTTAATATTTTATTAAATAATATTTCAGTCTGTTGTCTGTTGTCCTGTGAATACCAGCCCAAAAAGGCGGTGGTATTATGACAAAATCGAAAGGGATGAGCCAAGCTCTGACATTATTGAACAGCAAAACTCTGCACACACATGGAATGAATTCACACAATTCTTTCTTAAAATACAAGAATTTACTAACTAAAATGATCAACTCAAAGTCAAACATATTTCAATATACAAACTCTTCACCATGCTAAAACAATCCAACTAAACTACCAAGCAGAATTAAAAATAAGGAAGACTAATGGGCTATGTACAATATAAACAAGTTGATCAAAGATGGTTGAAAACCATGACCGAAAGAGTGATGCAACATTACCATGCAATGCTGTTTATGTTGAGAACCAAGGATTATCTTGAAGAATCTGGAAGTGAAGATGAGTTAGTCTTGGAACTAACTTAGGCAATAATCAGCATACCTTTAGACAACCATTCACAATGCAAGATCAGATAAAATATTATTTTACTAAAATAATATTTTAAAGAATGATTTGCTGAATAAAACCAACCTTCTGGATGACCAATTCTCAATGGTGTTTAATTAGCTGCTTTTATTTATTAAAATTATATTTAAAGAAATATTATTAAGGAAATAGTAAAATATTTAAGGAAATATTTTGAAAAAGAACCAAATCTTTCTGGAGAAATGGGGCTTACTGATGTTTACTTAGTTATCAAGTTTAGTAAAATAATATTTAGGGAAAATATTATTTTACTGGATTGAAAACTAACAACCTTTTTGGGTAAATGATCTTTAGTAGGCAAGCACGTATTCTTAGCTGTTAGCAGTTAAAGCTAACAAAAGAAGCTGATAGCTTATCATCCGAATCAAACACATACCTTTAAAATACCGTTAATAAAAGGGTTAAAATGCATAAGCGTGGACGGCGCGTCATGGCTGATCTTCTGTGTTTAAAATCACCCTTTAAATAAAGTTTGGCTTAACTTTAAAAACACAAACACAGAACACAAACTGAGTGCATGTGCTGAGCAGATAGCCTGCTAGCACTAAGATAGCTGAGTTTCAACACCAACAAAACCAAACTTCATAAAACAAAAAAAAAACGTTTAGATTATTTCATCCTAAATTACTTCTACTGTATCTCTCTGCCCAAACCTAACCTCTCAGGTGAACCGTGCTGAGGAAAAGTTGTCAGGCGACGAAGTTTGAAGAAAGCATCCACTGTGAACAAAGGGTTAGCTTCAGCTAACCTCCGTAGCTGTTGGGTGGGGCGGCTCACTCTGTCGGCCAGCCAAACTGCACGTTACTGCTGTAACCATGGTGATGCGGTCCCGTTGTCCTTCCTTCAGACCGGGAAAACTTCTTCACTCGGCGTTGTAGAAACAGGGTCTCTGCTGGGAACTCTCTGGTACACAGTTTGCTTCTGTAGACCTTAGAGAGAAAGTCAAGCAACGTTTGTACCTTAATTACCGCCGTTCATGAATGAATACCGGATATACAAACAGCAATTCATTCCTACTTAACTTAATGCGTATGATCGCGGGATCGTATGACACTCTTGGATCCAGTTTGAAGAGTTATGTCTGTTTGCCTGCAAAGAACATTAGCGCGCTATGTCCCTCCTGTCCAGACCCTCTAGAGCAGTGGTCCCCATCCCCCGGGCCGCGGACCGGTACCGGTCCGTGGATCAGTTGGTACCGGGCCACACAAGAAACAATTAAACTTAGGCCCCACCCATCCCCGCAAACGGGGGAAGCTACAGGTTTTTTCCCCCTATGTTTATTGCTCAAACTTCCCTTAGTTAAACAAAGACATGTGTGGTATCCTCTGAAACATCAGAATCTTGGCTAAAAGCCAATATAAACCATTTCTACAAACACCAAACACAGTTAAAACTACAAGCAGTTGAATCAGAAAGTAAACACACTCTACAAAATGGAGTCACTGGAAGTCTCGGCCTCTGCTTCCAGATTGGCGGGATTGACGTGAAAGACTTGGAGAAAACTTTAGTCTACTGGCTCTAAGGATGAAAAGGAGGGGTCATTTGTGGAATTCAGCCCATCCAAACTCTAGTTATGGGCATGCATAACGGCGCGTATTTCAAAAATCCACATCGAGTTCAAACAGGGCAGAACCGGTTATGCAGCTGAGCGTGTATGTGTTTTTTTTATAATTTCTCGTATTGGATTATTTGGGTTTTTAAGCCCAATGGCTTCCCGAAAAAAGTTTTAAACCGTGGATGAAGCATTGGACCAAATTACGGCTGAGTTTTGTGCTGAGGACGGCAAATGAAGACCAGGACCGTGTTTTTCTCAGATGATGGGACAACAAAGAGAGCCGCAGCTTGACTAAAGGTATGTGTATTCACTCCTGCTACTTTTGGTCTGCTTTAAATGGAACAAAACGTCTCTTCGAACTTAACAAGCCATTGTCGCTGGTATCAAAGGTATATAAAGTTATAAAATCATACCTGTTCAGCTCGGCATTGCTTAGCAACACGTTGTGGGAGAGAACACCGTGTCTTGCTTGTAGCACGCATTCGTCGACGCCGTTCCAAAAGTATAAATAGAAGGCCGCAAAATATGTGTAGAATGAGCTGCTCTCACAATAATATTTCTCCTTAAAAAACGGCAGAAATATGCAGTACAGAGCAGCTGCCCCCCCCCTTGGGGCCACAGTAAAATTGTCAAGCGTTGACTGGTCCGCAGTGATATAAATGTTGGGGACCACTGTTCTAGAGATCAGTGTGGAAGAGACAGAATGTAGCAAGAGCGGTGCTTTTATTTGGACAGGGACGTCACGGGAAGTCCACTGTTGCCCCTTTTTCCTGGCTGTGCTGGAAGTGGGTTAATGCGATTTATTTTGAAAGTTCCAGAAAAGTTCGTACCGGACTTTCATGTAACCATAGCTGGGTCCCAACAACATGTTACATTTAATCATTTTTTAAAATAATGTAAATCAACCTTTAGCAGATGCTTGGATGTTCAATTGAATGTTACTTGATTAAAAGATAACTGTTAATAAATATTGAAAGATTAAGTGATAATTATCAAATGTTCATGTGGTAATTTAGGCCTAAGGACAAACACTACAGGTTCGAAATCCTAACCGACAGTGATACAAGGTTAGAGATCTTGAGATAGATGAGAAAATTTTTATTTCAGTCGTTAGAGACTTGAAATTTGACTCTGTATAGTGGCAAAAGACTTGAGACTTGACTTTGACATAGAAAAAACGACTTGTGAACAGCTCTGTTAGGAACATACGTCAAATGCTATAATTCTAGACAAAGCTGGTTTCCAAAGAGTACTGACTCAGGGGGCTGTATACAACTGCATGCCACACTTACCAAAAGCAAGAAACAAACCAGTGTATTCTTATGTTTTCACTTCAAAATTAAGTATTGCTTTATGTTGGTCAATCACAATAAAATCCCATGAAAATACATCAAGGTTTGGGGATCTAAAGTGACAAAGTGAAAAACCTCAAGGTGTATGTATATCTTTGCAAAACACTGTAAACTGCTATATGCTATTCCAAAACATGGGGGAAAAATCCAGGTGTATGTACTCTAAGGAAGACCAAATTACAACAATTTTGCCTCCAGCTTCCCATCATGCAACAAGCTCCCTTTCCTGGGTTCATTCTGGAGCAAACAGACTGTAAAGACAAGCTCTTATCTCATCCTTTAAAACCCTGGTGTAATTGTGCTCCTTTCCTCTAAGATGGGAGTTCACACCTCTTTCTCCAATTCTTGTTTCCTTTATGTGTCTGATGTAGTGGTTAATCATACTCACCCATCTTTTATGCCCCCTTTAATAGACACTCACAGTAATTGCGCTGTTAACTTTGGGGACTTCTGGCTCGGTTGTCCGTAAAAGAGTATGTCCCTGTTTTTTTGGGACTTGATGAGATTGCACGGGGGTATATTTTGGACTCCAACTGCAGCAATTATGATATGCAGAGACTTGGAGCTTGGTCTTTAAAATTTTGAAAAGTTTTTTTTCAGTTTTATTCCCATACTATCATTCACATTCAACAAGAAATAAGCGCAGATCTAAAGGGTATTTGGCATAAATTTTAAGAATGCCAGCTGGACAGCAGGCATGTTTAGAAATGAAAGGAATAAATCTGCTTAGAAGTGTAAGGGTATCAATACTCTAACAAGGCAATCAAAGTAGTATTTTCTGGCTTGCAGAATGTTAACCCTATGTAGAGCAATGTATGTCCTGCAATCTGAGAATAGCAGACACACACTGCTTAAAAAACTAGTTCAGCTTAACCACCAAGATTTTATAACCTAGCATAAAACAGTCTCCAACCTCTGCACCCCAGATGTTTTGCCCTACTGTAGGGGTTAAATGGCTTTAAGCTGTGGGACAAAAAGGCAAGTTGAATGTTGGAGGTTAGCAGGGGCACTAGGCAAGGTGAACAAGGGTGTGGAGAGTAGTTTGTTCTGGTAGTGTTTTTACGGTGAAGTGCTAGTCAAGAACGACTGCCGAGTTGTCTTGAGTGACCCCCTGCTATAGATGGTCCATTGCAGCCCAATTTCATCCTCCGCTGAGCAGGGGGAGCAAAGGGGAGCAGGCAGTCTTCTGAGGCCCGTGTCAAGCCCCCCTCTTATGTGTTTGGAATTGACATAGTTCCCTGAGGGGGCATCAGGTGATGGTGGAAGGGTTGGAGTGATGAGGAGGAGCAGGGGAGCTTGGTCCCACAGAGAGGTTGATGAAAGAGGCTGACTCACTGTGACTAACTGTGGAAGAGACAGCTGATAGATACCTTAGAATTAGAGTCTGTTCCAGTGAATGAGGGGCCTGGCAGCCAAAGAAGGATGAAGACAAGGATTAAATAGGATGATGGATAGCAAGGAGTATTTTTGTATTCTCTAAGTAGGCTTGGATCATAAGTGAGCTGTTCTCTAAGTAGGGTTGAGAACAACTCTGGATAGAGATGTGACATAACTGAAAAATTTCTCACACTGTAATGCAATATATCACAAGTCAATTTTAATTAAGGTTTTTTTTTCTTTCCTTCTTTCCTCTTAAAGATGACTTAGTTAAAAAAAACTGAAACTATTTCTATGTGTGAAAGCATTATTGGGGTGTCTACTTAAAGAACTGTGTCACTCTGTGGTGTCCAAATAGGTGCTAGTACCTTTGCAGTATCTCCAGCCATGGTAAAGGTTAAAACAGTAGGCACACATGGACAAAATTGTTTTAAGGGTAAAAAATGGTGGAAAGAAGAGAAAAAATAAGAATGCATGGGTACCAAATATGGGTCTAAAATGGCAAAGGACCTGGAGCCATCTGCAGAGGGTTTTGGTGCTTAAATCTTGTAGATAAACAACACATTTGAGTTCTCAAATAGCTAATATACATGATGCAAATAATGCTGTCTGCATTTACTTGGATAGGCCCTAAAGTTACTGTTAGAGGCCGACTGCTGACTTTGAGGCAATGTGCATCTTTCGTATCTTTGTAAGAAAATGTATTGTATTGTTTTAATATTTGACTTTTTACTTTATCCTTGTGCTATAGATGTGAAAACTTTAGAACTGTTTGAATTCAGATGTTGATCTTCTGTATTTTCCTAACAACTACTAAATGAAACAATATGTAATTTACAAAGGATGCTGCCCAGAAGATTTAGCTGAACATAACCTGTGATTAACCTGGTAACTTCGGCAAAGTTTGTTGTGATCTGATAGTTTCTCTGGATCTAATAAACAAAAACAGAATGAACGTGTAAAAGACGTCTGCATCCTCCTGTACTTGTAACTACATGACAGAATACAAACATAAACCACCATGAAAAAACTTCTCTGTGATGCTAAGGCTTGTAGCTCACAACTGTTATATCATTTCCCATGACGGAAGTCAAGAAATATGCACAAAATAGCTGCCAAAGAGTGATGTTACTCACAACGCAGAATTTAGGCAACAATGCATAAAATAATCACCACCAAATCTCCAACTCAGATATGGGTTCATAAAGGGAGAATTTAAAGATTTATACAGTGGAGAGGACATCAGCAGTACAAATGTTGTCTTAGAGCAGTAGTTATGCGCATCTTGTACATTTTTTGTTTTTAATAGTTTTTACCTTTGTGTGGATCTGTATGCTTCTGTTTGTCTTTTACTTTGCTGCTGATACACCTGATTTTCCCCACTGTGGGTCAATAAAGGATATTTCTATTCTATTCTATTTCAAACAACCTGCCTTGGTAAATGACCACTTGAGGAGAGAAAAGCTGTAATTTAGTACTGTAATAAAGTACTGAGATTCTGGCAGTATTCAGGTAGATGTTGCAGTTTTGGACCAACATCGTTACTCTGATCAGTACCTGCATCAACATTTTGCCCGATTTACTTGTCACGATTTAACTGCACTCCATTTGCACGACATTGATAAGCGACATTCCATCTGGCACTCAAACTCTACAAGTCTGTCTGTAGTTTACCATCACATTGCCTTATAAAGTCATGTCACAGTCTCCTTTTTCCTCAGGTTTGGGTTGTTCCTTTTCTTAAATCCAAGATTGAGGGACTTTTCTAGAGGTCTTTGCAGATGCTACATCATCATATTTACGATTTAGTAGGTGTGATTCAGATGGCTCTTTGAATGAGAAAAGAATGTTTTAAAAATGACTTATTTGCTTTTAGAACAAATGGAAAGGTCTGTTGTGATTAACTCATGTCTCATACATTAAAATGTTCATGTTTTCTGGCTCTAAAATACAATAGGGATTGTCAACTCTTCAAATAGTCATTATTGCCTCAGAGTTTGCTGAGTTTGAACTAAAATCGTTCGCATCCTGTTTTTGTCACTGTCTGACCGTAAAGCATTGCTACGAACACAAGTTAGTGATAATAATCAAAGCCTTCAATTGCAGTTGTAATGCATCACTGCAACCACAAGGCAGTAACAATGCATGAGCTAAAATCTGACAGACTGGAGCACACTTGTCTGGATTAGTTTTTAACTGACACTCTGGTAAAAAGTATTACACAGCGATTAACATGGCACCAGCGGCTTTAGATACTGTTACAGACAGGTCTCTGCTGGGAGATTTTTGACAGATGCAAAAAAACTGATGTAATGATGAAGAACTGAGGTTAGTGGAAACAGAGTGGAAAAAACATCTATACATTGCTATGACAACAGAGTTGAAGCTTGACAGTTGACACGGATCTTGACCAACAAAATAAATAAAATAAATTTTTCGTTTTCTGTATTTTGACTGAATAATGGATTATTGTTAAAATGTATTTATGGATTTTACTGGTTTGGATCTCTGCGGTGGCTTTTATGACCCAACATAATACAATCTATTATGTCTGCAGGTGATTATAGAATATCTGTATATTTCAAAATTTGGATGGTTATAAGAAAATGCATCCACCCTCTGCATGTTGCTACTTTATTGAACCTCTACTGTTTTCAGAAGATGTACAGTAAAGGCCATGCAAAGGTCGAAGGACTGTTACGGCAGTTTCAGCAGTTTCTGTGTTGCCCTGTAATGGACTGATGACCTGTCCAGGGTGTAAGCTGCCTTTTGCCCAATGTTCTTTTTCCCAATCAGTGTACTGCTAACAAGTGTAGTTTTATTAAAACCAGTCGACATAAATACTGAATTAAATACAGTATTATCCGTGGGCTAAATACAATATTAACAGAAAGTGATTCAGGCTACTATTTGAGAATTTATGGTATCGGTTTGACTTCTTAAATATCTTATACATTTTTATGTAGAGTGTGGATGAAATATCAGCATATCACTGGAACAGCTGACATATTAAATGTGGTTAAACGTATTCAAGGTTCTTTTCTGTTTTACCTGAGAGCTAGACTCAAGCACGAACCTTCATTATCAGCATTATTAGCCGCAGAGAGAGCAGTTCTTAGCTGCATCGACCCGTCTACTGAGATCTTGCAGTGCAAATTGGAAATATATCAGGTCCATCAGCCTTTCCCCTCATTCAGCTCGGCAAACACATTTACAACCATTCCATATTTATAAATAACACAATTTTGATGTGGTGGGGGTGTGGGGTAACCTTGAAAGGGCTCGTGGCATTGTTTTTTTATGATACTCATCCGAGGTAATTACACATTGATTGAGTCTCCTGACAAACAGCAGGGTCAAACGAGAGACAGAGCCCTACCTCTATGTCATTCGGTATCTTTCCCTCCTCTGGTTATGAGTGATAATTCTGAGGTCTCGCTGCCATGCCTTGCACTTAAATGAGGAGAGGGCCAACAGTGAAAAAAAAAAAGAGGAAGAATGTAATATTTCATTATCACTTTACAGCGCCAGTCACAGATATAGTGACATAACAGTGGTAGCAGATAAATCGCACCTGATGAATCGCATGACAAGCTAACAGGGGTTGATGGTTAACGAACAGTTGGGATCTTTTAGACTCTGAGATTATGGCCTGTCTGCTCTCGTCTTAATTCTATAAACTTAAGTAGGAATAAACATAGGAGGAAAGCTGTGTAACAGCATTTTTTCCTCTGTTAATGTCCTCTGGGGAACTCATGTAATTTGCAATAATACTGTGATATTATTACATATACATACTGAATTAAAGAGTTTTAATTAGATGTATTCTCAGAAGACTCATAAAATACATTCTTAGAAGCATTGCTAACCTAATGTACTGTGGCTTTCAATAGTACTCATGCCCCTTGAACTTTTTTTACAGTCGATCCATTCACAGATTCTCAATTGGATGTCGATCTGAACTTTAACCCGGCCTTCCACATGAATATGTATTGACATAAACCACCTCATCATACCACTGGCTGCTGAAGAATGGCATCCCCACAGCATGATGCGCAAGTCATTACGTTTTACTGTGGGGTTGATGTGCTCATGGTAATGTTCAGGCTGTTCTCTACTGAGTATAGACTTTTGTATATGGGCCAAAAAGTTCTACATTGGTTTCTGGCCCTAGCACCTTCTTTTCTGTGCTTAATTGTTTGTGTCAAACTTTAAACAGGGCATCTTATGGCTTACCTCCAACTATATCTTTTTTCTTTCTATATCTTTGTTCCTTCTAGTTTTTCCACAATTCAATGCAATGCAATTCAAATTCAAAACTACTTTATTAATCCCAAATGGAAATTAAATGTTGTTGTAGCTTATATTATACAAAGGCTATATTTGTAAGATGCTCAGGTTCGAAAGGACACACACTCGACAAGCAGGTAGGCATGGTCTTAATAAATGGTGGTCTCAACATAAGAGAACGGGCTTGCTGGGTTTTGAGAAAACAACTGGAAACATGGGAAAAACAGGTCCGGACATTGGCAGGCAGGAAAACTGGTGAATATGACAAGATGATTACTAAAGTGAGAGGTATTCAAACTGGAGCTGTGATTCCTGAACAAGAAGCAGGTGATGATTACTAACAGACTGATGCTGATGGAAGAAGCAGGAAGGTAAAGTGATCTGAGAAGATTGACAGATGAATGATATGTAATGAATCCACGGGGAAACTAACTAAACAATGCATAAAATAATTACTAAACACCATAGAAAAAAAAAACACAAAAACAAACACTAAGCACCAAACAGGAAAGAGAAACAATGGGAGAAAACAGAACATGAACAGAAGACACACTAGAGTAGATGCTAAGAATACCAAAATCCTATCTTTACCAAGAAATTGCACAAATGTGGATGGAGAAGACCAATACATTTTTGGGGGGGGGTATCAGAATAAAGGGGACTAAATGGACATGCAACTCTCACTCTTGAGCTTTTTATTTGTAAATGTAATGCATAACCATGTATCTTTTTCCATCATAATTCTGTACTTTGGTGTTGGTATATTTCATAAAATCCCAATAAAACACATTGGTGTTTGTGCTTAGTGTTACAAAATGTGGAACTGTTTAAGGGTTATTAATACCTAGTACCATGGCATTTAGAATCCAAAAAAAAAAAAAAAACATTTCAAAAGGTAATAATTAAAAGGTGCATCTTCTTTGAGAAACATTTGTTTAAAACAACTGTTTACATATTTAAGTACTCCAGGTTAATATACTGTATAATGTCTGCCCTTTGAACATATTTAGAATATACCTTGTAGCCATGTGAAATGATCAGTTAAGTTCTTCTCTATCTGTGCAGAAGCTGATTTACAAAAATCAATCAATGTTTTAAGAATCACCTCTTTAAAGATGTAGAGTGAAAACAATTTTATGTATGCAGCTCACAATCATAGAAACAATAGACATTAGTGTTTTAGGTCAAGAATTTACCTATAATAATTTTGTAAAGGCAAAGAAATCTCATAGGAATAGCAGTAACCCACAAACCAATTATCTGACCCAAAATATAAGTGACATTTCTGTCACCTCGCCCCTTTCTGATTTCCAACGAATGACAATAATGTGCAGTGTCAGAGAGGGTTTTAGGGCCGCGCCACTGTTTGTCGAGATGTCACACTCAATACATGCAAAAACACATGACACACAAAACTACACGTTTTTAATACCAGGCACAGATCCAAAATTCGAAAGATGTATTTAAATATATTCTTCAGGAATTCATCTTTTTTGTAGTTTAATCACATGTACAGAAACTTGTACACGTTCTCACAAAAAGTACATTTTCTATAATGTGTACGACATTTCTGCTTGTAGTAAAATGACCTTGTTGTCATTCATCTTCACATCTCTTCCCTTGAGGTTAAACTACTAGAGGAAGGGAGAGTGAAAGGCGTAGAGAGAGCAAGAAAGAAAGTGCCTGAGACTGCAAATCTGTTACAAAGGCAAGTCATTGATTCCAGTAAGGGGAATTAATGAAGCCTCGGCTGGTTATGACAGTACAGTGTCAGACAGGGAAGAGTTATGCAGGCCGTCAGGCTCTGGCAGCCATTAGCTTACAGATAGTTGTCTCTCGGGATGACAAAAGAAGAAGTAGGAGAAGTTAAAAACGCATTCATTTACAAAAGAAAAAGAAGCCAATTTACTTGAGCAACATTAGTGCATCTTTGGGTATCTTCTTATGATGGTTTTCACTCAAAGGCTTCCAGTTTCACTTTTCATCTCGTAAAAATGCTCTGCACTGTTGTGTTATTTCTGATGAGTCATGGCGAAGATAGGTCCTGTCTGTTATGTCTTTTTGCTAGATTCGGCTCGCAATGACTTTTCAACCTGGACAGATTCACAAAGAGAAGACAGGGATGTAATTAGAAAAGTTTATTAGTGAATGTTTATTTCTTTGGCGTTCGGACCCCAGTGGAAGACGTGAATGCTGAGAATGACATGCGCTTGAATGAACATCTTAAGATGTCTTCCCCCCTGGGATCCGATCCTGGTGGTGGAGTGGAGATGGGGTGGAGGAGGGTCAAAGTTCAGCTGCAAAACGGAGGGTTCCGTGGATGAAGATCTTTCAAAGCGGAGCCTTGAAGGATGATTGGCCGGGGGAGAAATGCAGACTTGACGCTGATTGGTGGAGCCGAGCCGAATTGAGGAGTAATTAGATGAAGCTGGAGGTGATGGTGATTCTTCCATGTTGAATTTTCGTTTAAACTCCATTTGTTCCAAACTCAGATTTTATTTAGTTTTTGTTTTGTTTAGTTTTATTTTCTTACTTTTATTTTCTTGTTTTAAATTCCATATGACGGATAAAAAAAAAAAACAACAAAATACTTCTCTGGAATCCAATTTAAGATGGAGAAGCTGTTTGGCCTTCAATCCCACGGATATTCATTTGATGATCAATCATTCCAGACTGTAACAGTGTCCTCAGGAGAGACAATGAACTCCGTTTCTCACTACGCACATTTTAAAACCTGGGCTTGGTAGGTGCACGTTATTTACCACATTTATTGCAAACTTTTGACTGTAGAGCATAGACTTAAAAAAATGAAAGTCTGCATTTTTTCACTTCTTTGTCATAATTTATTGTCAATTCAAACTTATATGCCCCTATTATAAAAATCATATTTAACTATAACATATCCTTTAAAATGTATCTACTTTGTTTGTAAAACAATACATCAAATAATAAATCCTGTCAAAACTTACATTCATGTAGAGTGTAAGTATGAGTTCATTTTGAAAATAATTTGATTATTAATAATCACACAGTGGCTTCTGTTTTTGCATTTTTGTCACAGTTAAATGTTTCAGGTCATCAAAAAAAGGTTATTACTGGATAAAGATAGTCTGAGTAAATGCAAAAGCAATTGTCAAATGATGATTTCCTTCAGTAAGGTAAAAAAGCTATTCAAGTCAACCTGGCCCTCTGGGTAAAAGTAATTGCCTCCCTTACTAAATCATGAATTAACTGTGATTAAACTACATTTATTTTTAGAAAGCTGAGCTCAATTTTACCAGCCAAGCCCAGGCCTGGTTATAACCTGACCTCCAGATATAATAAATTATTTGAATAGAACCTCTCTGATGGCTGAAAGATCTAAATACCAACACATCTAGAAAAACTAAGTTATTGACTTCAATCAGTCTGGTGTGGTTCATAGCACTTAAGAAAGAATTCCCATTACACTGGAAAGAGTTACAAAGCCATTTCTAAGGCTGGAGTGCAAGTAGATCAAAGGGGAAGAAAATGTGCAGCTGTGGTAACCCTTTCCTAGGAGAGGCTGGTCAACCAATATTACTCGAAGAACACATCAACAATTCAACTAGGAGGCCATAAAACAATCCAGAACAACATATAAACCACTACAGGCCTCACATTCTCATTTAAGGTCAGTTTTCAAGATTTAACAGGAAGAAAGAAAGACTGTGCAAAATGGCTTCCATGGTAAACTTTCAAGGCCAAAATAAACTCCTTCAAGATCTACATGACATCGGAGAAATATTTTCTGGATTGACGAGACAAAAGTTGAACTTTTTGAAAGGTGTGTTTCATGTTACATCTGACCAAAAACTCATACATCCTTTGGAAACAGAGCAAATGTACCAGTGGTAGTGTAGGGCTTTTGTGCTGTTTGCCTTCTCCATGATCTGGATGACTTGACATTTTTAATTATAAATAATAATAATCAGCAATTCCTGCAATCACACTGTGGCTATGCAGCAGGCCTACCTCTGAATGATCAAAAAACACCAGAATAAAGTTTTGGATCTAACCAAAGTCTGAATTTCAATTCACATACTTTAGCGATTATGCTCAAAAACCCTCCAGCATGACTGAACTAAAACATTTCTGCATAGAAGAGTTTCCCCGATAACACTCTTCTCTTCTTTGGACTTAAGATAGGCCAAACAGGTAGCTGGAAACCAGTGCAAACAAGAATTCTGATGGCAACATGTACAATCTTATCAATCCAAGATGGCATGTTTAACCATGGACATATGTTTGTGTGTGCTGTCTAAAACGCATGTGAAACATTACGCATTTAGGTAAAAGTTACATTAATTAACTACATTACTGTCATTCAAATGCAACATATGTCCTCTCCAAGTTCCTTGGAGCCCGAAGAAAGCATGCGCAAGAGGTACATTGGTTGACCCAGCCTGAGCAAGATCGACGGGAATGGAACAGAAAATTGGAGTTGTTCCGTAATTTGACGGAGAACGATGGAGAGCAGAGTCCGTTGACGGTGACGAGTCAAACTGAATGTGGAACTGTTCTCATTAATTAACATAACAACGGAGTTCCTCCATCGGTCGGAACAGAACAGGGTAGGAATGGAGGATGTGGAATTCTTTCACCTCCCTCTACGAACAACTGTAGCAGCTTCGCAGGCAGGACGGAGCCAGCGGTGTTGGTTTTTCAAAATAAAGTAAATTTTAAGGTTTCATGATATTTAAATTTCAAACACTCTGATTATGGTTAGTATAAGTGCGTAAATAAAAATTAAAATAACGCATATATATGTATTTAAAAAAAAAACAACTTTACTCTGAAGGTGTGGCGACTTTAGAGTTGATTTGTTCGGAGGCTGGAGCTCTGGGTAACGTCACTTCCTGTTTTTGCTATAGCACTTGGTGAATTGTTTGGTGTGTGAAGGCTCTCTCGTTTGATCTGATTTCTCTCTACTGTGATATCTCTTACTTAATACATAAGCACGTTAAAACACATACTTTCTGTTGCTGTATTTAACGTTTGGGGACTCTCCGTGTCTCCGTGTCTAGTAGTGGTAAGGGGTCGCTAGCTTAGCGTTAGCTTTAACTCCACCATGGCTACCCGTTCTGCTGTTTCTCTCTCCGAGTCCTCTCCTCTCTCCTGCTCTCTGTGTCAGATGTTCAGTTACTCCTCTGCCTCCTTTAGTGATAATGGTACGTGTAATAAATGTAGCATTTTTGTAGCTTTGGAGGCGAGGGTGTCGGAATTGGAGGCCCGGCTCCGCGCTGTTGAAAAACCAGCAGATAGCCGAGGCCCCTTAGCCAGCGTGGAGCCACTGAGGGTAGCTCCCCGTAGCAGTCCTCCAGCAGAGCCCGCGTAGCCGGGGCCTCAGGCCGACTGGGTGACGGTATGTAGAAGGCATAGTCCTAGATCCCAGCCCACAGGTCACCACCAACCCGTCTGCGTTTCTAACAGATTTTCCCCGCTCAGCGACACATCCGCTGAAAAGCCAACTCTGGTAATTGGCAGCTCCATAGTCAGAAACGTGGCACAAGAGACACCAGCGACCATAGTCAATTGTCTGCCAGGGGCCAGAACGGGCGACATCAAATCCTACCTGAAACTGCTGGCTAAGGATAAGCGTAAATACAGTAAGATTGTTATTCACGCTGGTGGTAATGACACCCAGTTACGTCAATCGGAGGTCACCAAAGTTAGTGTTGCTTCGGTGTGTAAGTTTGGCAAAACAATGTCGGACTAATTAATTTTCTCTGGTCCCCTCCCCGACTTAACCAGTGACGACATGTTTAGCAGCATGCTGTCATTCAACCGCTGGCTGTCTAGGTGGTGTCCAGAAAATGATGTGGGCTACATTGATAACTGGCGTACATTTTGGGGAAAACCTGGTCTGATCCGGAGAGACGGCATCCATCCCACTTTGGATGGAGCAGCTCTTCTTTCTAAGAATCTGGCTGAATTTATTAGTTCTCCAAAACTCTGACAACCCAGGGTTCAGACCAGGAAGCAGGGTCGTAGTTTAACACTCCTCTCTGCAGCTTCTGTACTGCTACCCACCCATTACCCTATTAAGACATTGTCTCACCCACAGCCAAAATTGAAAAGATTAAAAAATAATCTAAAAGGAGGAAATCAGGAAAATCTCATAAAAATAAACACAACTCAGACTAAAAAGAAAAATAAAACAATTAAATGTAGCCTACTGAACATAAGATCTCTCTCTTCAAAGATTTTGCTAGTTAGTGATCTGATTTCTGACAATCAGATTGATTTATTTTGACTCACAGAAACCTGGCTGCAGCAAGAGGATTATGTTACTATAGATGAGTCAACTCCTACTAATTATTTAAATTTTCACATTCCTTGAAATACTGGGCGAGGAGGAGGAGTAGCAACCATCTTTCAGTCCGATTTATTGATTAGTCCCAGACCAATCAATAGCTACAACTCTTTTGAATATTTAATCCTTAGTTTTCCTCATCCAAATTGCAAAGCATTAAAACCACTTCTGTTTGTTGTTTTGTACCGTCCACCAGGCCCTTACTCTCAATTTTTAGATCACTTTTCAGACCTTTTAACTGATTTAGTGGGATTTTAACATTCATGTTGACACTGAAAGTGATAGCCTAAATATAGCCATTAATGCTATTATAGACTCAATTGGCTTTGCTCAAAACATTAACAAACCTAGCCACCTTTGTCTTCATTCTCTGGACCTTGTGCTGACATATGGCATTGAGTGTAAAGACATAACAATATTTTCACATAACCCTGTCCTGTCTGACCATTTCTTAATAATCTTTGAGTTTAATTTAACCGAGTACTCCACACCTGAAAGAAAATTTCATTATAGTAGATCATTATCAGACGATGCTGTAACAACCTTTAAAGAATCTGTTCCACTTTTAATCTCCTCATTATCACAGAAAAGCACAGTGGAGGGCAATAATTCTGTTTCTGCCCCTTCACAAATTGATTCTCTTGTTCATAGTGTTACTTCATCATTGCTTGGTGCATTAGACAGTGCAGCCCCCTTGAAAAAGAAGGTAATTATTCATAGGAGGCAGGCTCCTTGGTTTAATTTAGATCTGCGTACTTTAAAGCACAATGTTAGAAAATTGGAGATAAAATGGTGCTCTACACAACTAGAGGATTCCTACTTAATCTGGAAAAATAGCCTACTGTTGTATAAAAAGACACTTCGCCAAGCCAGAACAGCTTATTTCTCATCCTTAATAGAAGAGAACAAGAATAATCCTAGGTTTCTCTTTAGTACAGTTGCTAAACGTACACAGAGTCATTGCTCTGTCAAGCCATCCATTCCCTTAGCTCTTAGCAGTCATGACTTCTTGGGATTCTTCTTAAATAAAATTGATTCTATTAAAAATAAAATCTTTGACATACTCTCGAAGATGATTACTTCATCCTCAGCAAGTGAGACAACAATGGAAATAACTGTAGAACCTGATCTGTGTTTGGACTGTTTTGATCCTGTGGAGCTTCCTGAGTTATCAGAAATATTAGCTTCATCTAAACCTTCAACTTGTATGTTAGACCCAATGCCAACCAAGTTATTTAAGGAAGTGTTCCCTCTGATTACCAGCCCCATTTTAGATATGATTAATCTATCTTTAGTAAATTGATATGTACCACAGGCTTTTAAGGTAGCTGTAATTAAACCTTTACTTAAGAAACCTTGGCTTGATCGAGATGACTTGAAAAATTACAGACCTATATCCAATCTACCATTCTTATCTAAAATTCTTGAGAAAATAGTTGCTAATCAAATGTGTGAGCATTTACACAGCAATGACCTGTTTGAAGAGTTTCAGTCAGGCTTCAGAGCTCATCATAGCACTGAAACAGCTCTGCTGAAAGTCACTAATGATATTCTTATGGCCTCAGATAATGGACTTGTGTCTGTACTGATTCTGTTAGATCTCAGTGCTGCATTTGATACAGTCGACCATAATATTCTCTTAAAAAGGCTGGAATATGCTGTAGGGATCAGGGGAACAGCGCTACGCTGGTTTAAATCTTACCTGTCTGACAGATTCCAGTTTGTTCATGTAAATGATAAATCATCTTTAAACTCCAGGTTTAATTGTGGTAGGTAAAATTATCAGGCAGCATAGGATAAATTTTTACTGTTACGCTGATGACACTCAGCTTTACTTATCCATAAATCCTGATGAACCCAACCAGTTAGATAGACTACAAGCATGTCTTAAAGATATAAAAACTTGGATGACTTAAAATTTTTGCTTCTAAATTCAGACAAGACAGAAGTTGTCGTCTTTGGACCGGAGTCTTTAAAAAAGAAACTGCTCAGTCAATCACTTAACCTGGATGGCATTAAATTGACCTCCGGTAATAAAGTAAAAAACCTTGGTGTTACTTTTGACCAGAACATGTCATTTAAATCCCATATTAAACAGGTTTCTAGGATTTCCTTCTTTCACCTCCGGAACATTGCCAAAATTAGAAATATCTTATCCAGGAGTGACGCTGAAAAACTAGTCCATGTATTTGTTACTTCAAGGCTGGACTATTGTAATTCTTTACTATCAGGATGTCCACAAAATGCAGTTAAAAGCCTTCAGCTGAATCAAAATGCTGCAGCAAGAGTTCTGATGAAAATTAAAAAGAGAGATCATATTTCTCGTATTTTAGCTTCCCTTCATTAGCTCCCTGTTAAATCCAAAATAGAATTTAAAATTCTCCTCCTCACATATAAAGCCCTTAATGACCTAGCTCCATCGTACATCAGAGATCTGATTGTTCCATATGTTCCTAACAGGGCACTTCGTTCTCAGACTGCAGTCTCTAGAAGTAGAATGGGAGGCAGATCCTTTAGTTATCAGGCTCCTCTCCTGTGGAACCAGCTCCTGGTTTTGGTCCGTGAGGCGGACACCCTGTCTACTTTTAAAGCTAAGCTTAAAACTTTCCTTTTTGATAAAGCTTATAGTTAGAGTGGCTTAGTTTATCAGTGAGGGAGCCTTCCTCCCTCCCTGTTGGATGGAGTAAGGGGGAGTCAGGTTTAGCCTAAACCGGTTCAGTTATGGTTGAGGTGCAAACACACCCTCCATTTCTGCTACCTGTATGACCCCTTCTCTTTTCCAATGGTTATAATCAGTCGGACAGAGAGAGGTATCCCAATCCTTGTGGTTTTTAGTATAACAATGACCATCAGTGGGACCTTTTGTGGGGTGCCTTGAGACGACATTGTTAAAAATAAGCGCCGTTTAACTAAATAATCTGAACTGAAACTTTCTTGGTAGTTATGCTGCTATAGGCTTAGGCTGCTGGAGGACATAATAACCACTTTCACCCTCTTCGCTACATTCTCACACTACTCTCCAATTTTGCATTGATTTGCTGTTATTTCAGCTTTTAACTTTGTTCTCTCTCTTTTCTCTTCCTAGAAGCTACACCTGGCCTGACTCTGTGTCTACCTGTGACACCTTTCTGGAGAGGGGCATCGTCCGAGCTTCTGCTGGCAACAACTTAATGCTCACCCTCTACTGATGATCCACATGGCCCTGTCCTTTAGTGTTTAACCCTTTCACTCTCCTAGACATGGCGATTGACTGAGCTTTTACTGTAACTAATTATATGTGCTCTCTTTCAGGCTCTAACCTTTAAAACTGGCTCAGAGTTTATATGTTGTTTCTTTCTAGGTGAAACGACTAAAGGAGCTACATCCATTAACATTTACTTTTCCTTCCCATAGAAAGTACTCCTGAATCAGTGCTTCTTTGTTCTCTTTGTGTCTCTGCTCTGTTCTCTCAAACCCCCAGCCTGGTTCTGCTGGAGGTTTCTTCCTGTTAAAAGGGAGGTTTCCTCTCCACTGTCGCTACATGCATGCTCAGTATGAGGGATTGCTGCAAAGTCAACGCCAGTGATTGTCCACTGTCGCTACATGCTCATCCGGGAGGAGTGAATGCTGCAAGTCACTGACTGGATGCAATCTACTGGGTTTCCTTAGACAGAAAAATGTTTTATCCAATTTAAATAAATAAATAACTCTGAATGCACTGTTCAATGGTTAGGACTAATTGGAATGTATGTACCTGACTTTTGTGAAGTGCCTTGAGACAACATGTGTTGTGAATTGGCGCTATATAAATAAAATTGAATTGAATAGATACATAATATAATAACAATCCTCCTCAAGAACATTAGAGGTATATCATACTGAAAAAAATTTATTTAACGAATAAAATAAGATTTTTTTTTCAGATACCCTTTAGAAAGAGGTAATTTTTTGATGATAAACTATCCTAATGTAATCTTGAAAATATTAAAGTTTCTTTAAATATTGGACCAGTTTCTTCAGCTGATGAAATACCAAAATCGCTATGTGTAGCAAGAAAAGCTACTATTTTTACTATGAGCAAAAAGCTCATACAACACAGGAAATTCACATTTAATCAGGTGATTATCTCTCCCTCCTCATCATTCTCAGTTCATGATGTGTCCAATCAATTCTAAAACATCTTAGTTTAGACGAACCCTTGTTGAAACTGTAGCACTCGACTTTACCAAATCAGAGTTGTTTTAGTCATTCTGTTATGATTTCTCCCTCTCTCCCCCACTCAGCTGCAGTCACTCCTTGTGCTTCCATCTTGCCTTTCGCTGTTCTGTTCATTCATAAAAGCTTGGTTTATTTGCATTTGGGTTCTCACCTTTACTAAACCCGGCTGGGGGTCTTTCTGCATGGAGTTTGCATGTTCTCCCCCTGCATGCGTTGGTTCTCACCGGGTACTCCGGCTTCCTCCCACAGTCCAAAGACATGCCTGTTAGGTTAATTGGTCTCTCTTAATTGCCCTTAGGTGTGTGAATGAGTGTGTGCATGGTTATTTGTGTGTTGCCCTGCGATGGACTGCCAACCTGTCCAGGGTGTACCCCGCCTCTCGCCCATAGACTGCTGGAGATAGGCACCAGCTTTCCCACGACCCACTAAGGAAGAAGCGGTATAGAAAATGACTGACTGACCTTTACTAAAACAAAATACTGTACATCCAAGCCTTATTTTTTTACCTGGGTACAGTGAATGTTGACAAGACCTAAAACATTTCCTTCCACGAACCAAACCTTCATCACTGCAAGGATCAATCCAGTCCAAGGCAACACGCTCAGCTGTTCTTCTACTGTGTCTGTAACATTAGTAGCAGCACGACCACATCAGAACTTATTGCACTTAATGAAATCACAGTTCACAGAACGCTAAAATCTGGGACATTTCTATAAGTGTAAGGTGTATATGTAGTGTGTCACACTTAATGTGTTATGCTGACCTAATCCTCTCAAATCTACACAACTGGAGACATTTTATATGTTTGTGTGATAAGAAACTTCTCAGCTCTTGATAAAATAAAAACAGAGCGAGGGAAATCCTTCATTACTGGCTTTATTTACTGAAACATGTAATTTGAAAGAACATCTTCTAAATTAGAACAAACCTTTTGGAACTATGAACTTTTTTTTTGTTCGACTGGTTATGCATTTTTTTACCCAAATAACCTTATACTGGCTATTGCTTATGCCCCTTTTCCACTGGCTCGATTTGGCCAGCCCGGAACAGCTCCGCACGGCTCTGCACGCTGTGTGTTGCATTTCCATAGACCCGCATTTGCTCCGCTGAAGGGGAACACCTCCTGGAGGCGTGGCTTTAAAGCATCATGTGTCGTGCTGCATAACCGCGAACAAAACACCCAACTGCCAATGTAAAGAAGAAAAGACCGAAACGCGTTACAAAAACAAGAAGTAACACGTCTGTTGTCTGGGGATTAAATCTGCTGACTGCATTGACAATCAGATTTGATGAGTAGAATTTTGACATATGTTTTATTATTATTATTAAACAGCAAATCAGTGAACAGCCGTTTGTTCACGTCACGTACAGTACCGACTCGGCCTCGCTTAGCCCTGCTAAGAAGGAGGTATCAAAAAAGTAGGTACCGGTACAGAAATAACAGTAATGGAAATGCTCGCAAAACGAGCCGAGTGGAGCCAAGTTGGGCCAAATCGAGCCAGTGGAAAAGGGGCTATAGTCATCCAATTTCCATCAGGCGCTGGAACCAGTTTGTGTCATTGACATAGGTTGTGCTAAGAACTGTGGGGAAATAAATGTGAGGGAGTCAATCCTGAATTGCAACTACTTAACCTGCCTATATGTAGTGTGTGCCATTACTGCTGGTTTATAACTATCTAGATTGACGGAAAATATTGTAATTTAAAAGAGCATAGAAACGAGGCATGACTGCGGAGAGGAGCTTCCTGGGTGGCTAGGTGCAGCTGTGCACCAGGGGTCCCTTGCGAACTGCCGCTTGCACCCAGGGGTTTTGGCACCTCCAGTTATACCCAGAGTTAGTCGTGGAGGCAGTCAGTGACTGGGGCCAGCCTGTCCAGCAGGTCCTGGCCACCTTGGAGAGGCCCTGTGTCTGGCGCACTGCTTCTGCCACCATCTTGCAGAAGGCATCCTCCATCTCTTTCCTCATGATCTCTTCTGTGAGTTGGTTCCACCCTTTTCCCTCAGGTTTACCTTTGGGCCTCACGTGGTGGTCAGGTCGTCTGTTCGACCGGACGTTATCTGTTTTATCAGACTTTTGTTGACGCTCATTACCCCCCTCAGGTCCTGCCAAACCAAACAACTGTTTTTCCCTGATCTTAACATTGTTTCTGGCTGACGGCATTTCTCGGTCTTCTAACACAAGACTGTCTAAATCTGTAAAACTCTAGCCTCACCTTCTGATCCCTTAGTCGGGCGTGTACGTGTTTCCCACGCCATCTGAGCATATTTCCGCTACAATACGTAGTAACATTGTATCGCAAGCTTTCATGGAGATTATGGAGAAATAAAGATTGAAAATCAGGGTCCTTTTTTATGCTGAGAGCATTGCGTCCTTGGGAGTAAGCGGCTCTCAGGCGCCAGTAATACTCCCTGGGTGCTTCGTGTTTCCTCTGCTGGATGATGAAAGCACCAAGAGTTGCGGAGGCCCGGTCCATGTATACAGAATATTCTTCCCTTGACAGAGGGTCGAATAATGGTCTCGGACTCCAGGGGACAGGCTCTCCATGAACACATGAACACTCCTGGTTGTCGTCTTCCAAATGAGCTTAAAATTTTCACAATGGGCAGTACAGGTCTAAAAGACAGTGTTCGACCTCCCTAAGATAATAATCAATGTTTGACTCTGCTTTATTAAAGTCAAAACACACTATGTTTTGGGAAAGGGACTCAAGCTCGCGTGTGCACAATCCATTCTCAGGGATTGGTGCTGGCCCATCTGACTCTTCATCTCAGGGTTTACTCCTGCTACATCCATAGTGTGTCAGGACATCACAATCCATCCTTGGAGAAGGCACTGGAGACTGCTCATGGTACAATGATGGGCCCTGTGCTACACGGACTCGGGTCCTGGGCAGCGGTTGAGGGCATTATGAACCACCAAAGTCCCAGGGACGGCTACCTTGTCGGCTTGGCGGAGGTGAGGGGCCATAGAGGAGGGTGCTGCAAGTCAAGTTTGAAGACTGCTCACCCATAAACCTTGAACTACCTCCTTCTGCTGAGTCCACTTCCAAGTTTTGTCCGTGACTGTTCACTACAGAGGGGTGGGACACAGCACCACTGAATTTATCTGACCCCTCCCACCTGGTCTGGACTCGGTGGATCTATGGGAACATCATCAGACTGAGAAGGTAATCTTTGGAGAGCAGCTTCTACTTTTTTCAGCTCTGTGCTGAAAGTTCTCTCTGGGTATCGCAGGTGCATCTCACCTTTAAATGGTCCAACCTGTAAGATGGAATTTACCTCCACCCCCCGGTCCTCAAGGGATGGGGGTGTGTTCTGGGTTTGGGTTTAGGGCTAGGGTGTGTTCTGGCTACTCTCAGCTACCTCCAGCCTTTTAGTTCTCAACTCAGCTGCTTCCAACTTATCTTCCACTTCTAACAGTTCACACCCATTTATTGTCTGCAAAGTATCATCCAGCTCACCTGCAGTTTAACCCGCTGGTCAAATCTCCAACATTAACTTGTGCTGATATATAAGACCGAGCTGTCCTAAGTTATCGGCCACCTGTCTGTCTTTGGGTAGGTTCTTAATGACCTGGAGCAACTCCTGAATCCTTGCTTCACATTGCTCAGTGCTATAATCATTAAGATCTTGTTATGATTTGGGGTTGTTTGGTTTTTGGTTTCTGGGTTTTTCTTATATTTGTCTCTCAGTTTTTGAATCAAGCTTCTGTTTATTATTTTTCTGTTCATGTTTTAGTTTTGTTCATGTTTTGTCAAGTTTGGCTGTTGGTTCTGGGCATGCTTTAGTTTTTGTTTGTATTCAAGAGTCTCTGTTCTTGCTCCAGCCACGTTCTGTTCTGTCTGTTAATTATCTTTATCCGGTTCATCTGCTCCAAACTAATCTGACTCCTAGCTCCACCTGTGTCACACTCTATATATACACACTTGTTCAGTTGTTCGTTGCGGAAAAAATTTCTCAAATCATGTCTTGTTCTCAGCTCATGTCTTGTTTTGTGGACCATGCAATGCCTGTCTAGCCAGACTGCTTCTGTTTTGTTCCTGCCTCTTCTGAGAGTGAGTTTTTGTTTTTTTATTAAATCGTTTTTCAACTACCGTCATGCTGCCTCCTCGTCTGCATTCTGGGGTCCTCTATCTCGCAAGTCCTAACAGAATGTTTCCGTCAACCACGGACCCCGTGGACAAGCTGAAGGCAGACGCCTTGGAACGCCGGGTGGAACGTCAGAAGGAGGAGGCGATGAGCAATCTGCCGACCGACCTCGAGGTGCTGCCCTCTTCACTGCTGCTGGAACAGATGGAGCGTGAGGCAGCCCAGCGCCAGAGAGTTCGGGAGGGCTGCTTTGTCCCTCCGCCTCAGCTCCGACGTTCCCCTCCTGCTTCCGTACCGGCAGCTAAGCCGTCATCTTCCTCCCGCCGCAGGAATCGCTGACGTGCAGGGGTTAACAGCCGGTGGGCTGGCGAGGAGGTGGTTTCCCTGCCAGCTCACGTGAGGGATGCAGCAAGCAAGCTCGCACCTTTGTCTGCCACAGCAATATCTCCCAGGCTCGCTGCAGCAAGTAAGCCCGCATCTTCGTCTGCTACAGCACTGTCTCCCAGGCTCCCTGCAGCAAGTATTCCTGGATCTTCGTCTGCCACAACAAAGTTTCCCAGGCTCACTGCAGCTCCGCCCATTCAGTCTTCAGTCCGGTGGTCTGAGGCAACACCAGAGGAGCTGGAGGAGCGATTAAGGTTTTTTGCCCGGCAGATAAAGCGCTTCAAGAAGACCAGTTTCCTGTGTTTCTCTCCTGAGCAGATGCAGAGAATCAAGCAAATGGAAGAGGATTATGAAACGGCAGTAAGGCTGTTTTACTGCTGTCCTCCTTCACCCACACCAAGCCACAAGAGCTCTGCTGCTGCTGCTGTTGAGCAGCCCATGTCAGGTCTCAGGAGCGCTGCTGCTGCAGTTGAGCAGCCCACGTCAGGTCTCCAGAACGCTGCTGCTGCGGTTGAGCAGCCCACGTCAGGTCTCCAGAGCGCTGCTGCTGCTGCTGTTGAGCAGCCCACGTCAGGTCTCCAGCATGCTGCAGAGTTTCCGGAGGGGCCCCTGGGTGGGCTGCCTCCACGACCAGGTCCTGCGCACCTTCTTTTTTTTCTCTGGGGGGTGCTCATGGAACTTAGACCTGACACACCACAGCCTGACTACAGGCCAGACACACCACAGCCTGACTCCAGGCCAGACACACCACAGCCTGGGATGACGCCTGACCCTAAGTCTGCCTCAACCTCCTCCACACGTCGCAGAGGACGTCGTAAGAGGGACGCCTCGGCTCACGCCACTGAGGGTCTCTGTGACGCCTCAGTCCCTACTCAAGCCACTGAGGGGCTTTGCGACGCCTCAGCCTCTGCTCACGTCACTGAGGGTTCCGCCGATGCCTCAGCTCCTGCTCCTAGTCTGCAGGCCTTCCAGGGGTTCAGTGAGAAACTGGTCCTCATTCTGGCTTCTGAACCCTGGGACGAGGTGTTCGGGGAGGAAGCGCCGCCGGATCCTGTCTCTGAGGGGTTCAAGGAGCAACTTGTCCTCGTTCTGGCTTCTGAACCCTGCAACGAGGGGTTTGAGGAGGAAGCGCCGCCGGATCCTGTTCTTGAGGGGTTCAAGAAACAGTTTGTCCTCGTTCTGGCATCTGAACCCAGAGATGAGGGTTCGCCAGGCGCCGATTCGGCCTCTGAAGGTTCGCCAGGCTCTGCTTCAGTCTCCGAGGGTACCCCTGGCTCACAGCCTGTCTATGAGGCCCCTGGCTCACAGCCTTTCTATGAGGCCTTGGCTCATTGGCGCCCGCCTGAACTCTGTGCCTGCTGGGGAAGACCTCCCGGTCGCCCGCCTGAACTCTGTGCCTGCTGGGGAAGACCTCCCGGTCGCCCCCCTGAACTCTGTGCCTGCTGGGGACGACCTCCCGGTCGCCCGCCTGAACTTTGTTTTTGTTTTTGGCCCTCCTACCGAGGCCGCCAACGCCCGCCCTGGTCTGGTTGTTTTTGTTTCTTGCCCTCCTGCCATAGCCCCCACCACCCGCCCTGGTCGGGTTGTCTTTTATTTGGACTTTTGGGGGCGTCTGGTATAAGCCCTTGGGCTGTGGAAACATTTTCTCAAATAATGTCTTGTTCTCAGCTCATGTCTTTTTTTTTGGACCATACAATGCCTGTCTAGCCAGCCTACTCCTGTTTTGTTCCTGCCTCTTCTGAGAGTGAGTTTTTGTTTTTTTATTAAATCGTTTTTCACCTACCATCATGCTGCCTACTCATTTCAATTTTGGGGTCCTCTATCTCGCAAGTCCTAACAGATCTTTACACAACTCTGAGGCTACTCACGAAGCTCAGTTCGCAGCCTCAGTCTGTTCTAAAGTCCACTTTAACTTCAAACTGGGTCAGTGCTCTGTTGATCAGAACACGGTAGGCACGCACCGGCATTCAACTTTGCTGAGCGCAGCCTCGCTTCGCAGTTCAACAATATTCAAAAGAAATCACAGTTCAACTTAAACTTTTCAAAATTGCATGCAACTAACTAATACTTTGGATTAACTACTCGTGATCCTAGATCTTAACTATTCCTCACCCTGCCCTGACTAGTGGTCAAAATAGGAAACAAAACAAGTTTGCTTGGTGGACAATTCTCTGAAAAAGGTGTGCTGGCAAGTGGGCCTCCTTCGTAGAAGGGTGAAGTTATGAGCAGCAAGTGTCGCACGTCTGCAAACACTGTCGTCCAACACAACGGTTACCTTCTCCTCTTTCATACAAAGCTGAGAAAATATGATACACTGTTGCAGTCGACTGAAACACGAGGAGGGAACTCATCTCCTTGGGCAACCCTCTGGGGTTTTTAAGTTCACCAGGGAATTGGCAGACGGTCTTCGATTGGGATATGCATCTTTTGATGTTCTTTATCAGACAGATTTCCAGGTTTTCAAGCTCTTTGGCGATGGCCAGTGTAAACCCACCTGCGAGTTTCAATTACTCCAGAGATCGGCTCCGAGCGTAGTACTGGCTGGAAATGGCAGCTCAGCATTGGCTTCAGTGGGTATTTATAAACTCCGGTGAAGTCAGAGCTGCAACGCCTGTAGAGCTGTGTGGTAACAGGCGGATGGCCAACCAACAACTTACATATACACCTAATGTAGACACCTTACATATACACCTAACACAAGCACATTACATATGCACACTACATATACACTTTACATAGACACACTACATATACACCTTACATAGACATAGGCTCATTACAAATTGTCATGTCACAGAGCTCAGCACTGGTTTGCGTGGTTTGATGGTGTGTTTTTCCTTTCTCTCTCACCTGCAGGGTGCGACAGGCAGGATCAGCTGCACAGCTGCTTTGCATCAGGGCTCATCAAGGACAAAGTTGATAGGCAGCTGGAACCTAGAAGGAGGCGTAAGATTGTTTACTCGCCCATAGTGGTAATCAGACCAGCAGACCTAGCCCTTCAAACTTTGTTGCCTTGACCGTGTTGTTCACCTGAGTTTTCTGCTCCTTCTTTAGAGTGGATCAGACCCTGAAGACCCAGACCTGGATTACTCCTGTCTAATGTCCTGTGTCCAAGTCCTCCGTTAGTTAAAGCACTTAACTGTGTTTCCACTACGGAGAGCCTCCTCTAGCTTCCTGGAACCTGCCTACTTCAGGAAGTCACCTACCGCTCTCTTGGATCTTGTGCCTTGTGCCTCCCTGTCTGTCCACCCTCCAACATCTCACACCACCATCTGGGGCAACAAACAACAGAGAGTTACCGACGTAACCCAACTACCACTCCTGTCAACCTCACTACTGCAACCCGCAACAGTAAGATATGCCAGTCTCCTCTTTCAGCCATACTCACCCTTCTCTCCTCCTCAGTGAACCGGCCTGAAGAAATGGAGCTCCCGGACCATCCAGTTGAGATCTCGTGTCACAACAAACCTGTTTAACCATAACTTTGCCTCTGTAATTGTTAGCTGCACAAGAGACACACGGTTTTACAATATAACACATATAGACATTACATAGTCATAGGCACACTACATATACACCATACATAGACACAAAACACATTTTTGGCACAAATGGAACCCCATAACCTGGTCACCCAAAATAAAAGGCAAGGCCAGAGCACAGGGAGTAGCTGTGGTGTGAGTGACAGAGAGGGGGAGAAAACAAGAGGAAGGGAGGTAACAAGAGGATTAAAAAAACTTCTTGTAAAGCACTGCTTGCTTTGGTACGGTGGCACGCTACAGTGTCAATAAAGGTTCGACTAAAGTAAAATGTTTAATTGGTGACCTTTAGATTATTTATTTAGAGCTAGTTATGAGTTGTTTTGCCGATTTATTATTGTGATTTGATAACCAAGGCCTTGTCCACACGTAAGCGGATTTCTGGGAAAACGGAAAACTTTTTAAACGGTTTGGCCTTTCATGTACACATAAACTCAGTTTTACATCACTAAAAACGAATAATTATGAAAACTCCGGCCAAACTGGAGATTTAAAAAAAGCTTTTGAGCCTGCGTGTGTCCATAATGAAATGGACTTTAATGGTTCGGCGCATCACTGTCTGTGACAACTATTGCGGCGCTGACATCAAATGTGCGACCATTGCTTATAGACTCGGCCATACAGTGGAGTAAAAATGAATGCTGTCAGAGAGGTGCTGATTACATTAGTTCAGACACTTTTGGTTTGTTGTGTTTTACAAATCCTGCTGCTGCAACACGCACTACTGTCCACACAACGGAACTTCCTGACGCCATGTTTTACACCTAACAGGAAGTTGTGATTGTTTTGAAGGATTCTGATTGGCTGACATAGGTTTCAGTTTTGCAGTACACTGCCCTCTATGCATCTGGAGTGTTTAACACAACGCTCAGTGGTGTATTTCTGCATGTTGGTGTGGATGAAAACTTTTCTGAAAAACCTTATGTGTGTTCGATACTATTTTTAAAACCATGTAGGGGAGATGTTCGTTTTTTTTTAAACCCTCCTATGTCTGTACAAGGCCAAAGACTTTCAGGCTTAGCTGTGTTTGTCTACTCAGTTCGGTCATATGAATTTTCGTCATTAAAAAATAAAGGAGTCAGGGCCAGGAAAACTGTAAATGAGGCAAGAGCAGCATGAACTGAGAATAATGAGGAGCGAGACATAATCACCTTTTAAATGTGCATTTCTTCTGTTGTACGAGTTTGTAGCTCCAAATAATTTTTCTTGCTAAATATAGTGTTTGTTTGCATTTCATCAGCTGAGGAAACTAAAATAATTAAGAAAACGGTAATATTCATAATAAAAGATTATATTAGGATGACCCCAGTTTTTCATCTAAAAATAACCAATGTCTAAAGGGTATCGAAAACAAAAATGTTATTTTATTTGTTAAGGTTTTTTGGGTGACAAAATAAAATAAGTGGAAGAGCAAATAAAAAGAAACTAATAGGCAACAAAGGCATATTACTAAATTGTCTTATTTCTTGTGTTTTATGTATTTCACTTCACTATTACCTGTGTTCTTTCAGTTTTTCTTTTCTGCTCTTGTTCTATCCAGACCTCCATGGCTACCATGCCTGATTGCCATACCTGAAGGCTCAGAGAGGGCATCACAGAACCAGAGATGACTCCATGACCAGATTTTACTCACCTCACACTGACACACAATATACTTACATATCAACTACGTAACCATACACACACATAATGTACTTATACTCACCTATGTAAGTATATACATGTTCACATTCATGCACAACATACGCACGCTTGCCTACATCAGTATTTGTGCCCCCCCAAATTTAGTACTCTGTTTCTACTACTATTACTCTATTCGTTTTATTACTCTTAGGAAATGCTAAACAACTATGTAGAGACACATTCCTACTGTTACACTAGATTTTTATGAATAAATATGTACAAAAATCCAACCGTCCCAGTTTCTTCATTTCATCTTAATAAGATTGAAGTAATTTTAATCTCCGAACTGGAAATGTCCCCAGATTTAATTTCAGAAATCCTTTCAACCCTAAATTAGAAAAGCATAAGTTACACAATGTATGGAACAGGCAGACCTGGGGCCTCATATATGAAACGTACTTATGCACAGACCCGTTGCGGTGCAATGTTTTACGCACAACTCAGCATGTTCAAAAATGAATGTTGCGTGAAAGAGTTTGTCACGCAAACTTATGACATGCCATGAATATGTGTGGCAGCCACGCTAGCTTTTTGAGTAAACAATAATAAACTACAAAGTTCTAAAACTCACCCATATACACTGAAACATGACTAATTTTATTTAACTCAAGGAGCATCTAACCTTACGTTTTCATGCATTTGAGCTTTTATGGGGCCGCACGGTGCCGCAGTTGGTAGCACTGTTTCCTTGCAGCAAGAAGGTCCTGGGGTCAACTCCCAGCTGGGGGTCTTTTTGCATGGAGTTTGCATGTTCTCCCCGTGCATGCGTGGGTTCTTACCGGGTACTCCGGCTTTATCCCACAGTCCAAAAACATGACTGTTAGGTTAATTGGTCTCTCTAAAATTGCCCTTACGTGTGAATGAGTGTGTGCATGGTTGTTTGTCCTGTATGTCTCTGTGTTGCCCTGTGATGGATTGGCGACCTGTCCAGGGTGTACCCCGTCCAGGGTGTCCCCCTGCCTCTCACCTGTAGATAGGCACCAGCCTCCCCGGCGACCCACTATGGAATAAGCAGTATAGAAGATGAATGAATGACTGAATGAATGGTTTCAACCTGAATAATTGAACTGGACCACATTTAGCCTCATAAAGTAACACAACACACCTCATAAAACTATAGAGTCAATCAAAATCCCCCTACGCTGTTGCTGAACAGGCACAAATTAAATCTGTAAATGTAAAAGTTTTTGCACCTGCCGCATTTACAGCAATCACCACCTTCTGCCTCTCCATTTTCTTTATTTTGTTAGTGATTCCACAGGTGGTGGGTGCCTTCTGGCTATTTATACTACTTTGCATATGTATTTATGGGGATTCCTACCGCCAACTGTTAGCATTAAGGTGTGCACTCTTTCATACATGAGGCCCAAGGACTGGATTATTTCCCAATGATTAGATTCTTTAAAATATAATTATTCTCATTTAAAACATCACCTCAAATTTGTCATAACAAAGACAAGTTTTTTTTTGTTCTCCTAACAAATAATGCTACAATCTTGTGTTGTCTTGTGAACCCAATACTGTGTGCTTTTTCATATCCTAAATTAGATGTATCAGTACACCCAAGTTTTTTGTATTTCTCAGTGCAATGCTTCTTGTAATTAGCACTGCTGCTAAACCATTAAACCAGTGATACTTAAAAACTTTATCGCTGCATTTAGCAGTTATTCAGACTTCTGCGGTGATTCTTTTCCAAAACAGCAGCAGTAGCAGAGATGTTCATGTCCACACTAGAAATGAACGCACGTGCGCGAAGCCACGGTGCATATATGGACAGATCTAAATATCAATCTTTTCCTTCCCAAAATAGCTGTGACTTGTCATCTGGTTCCTAAGGTTAAAACCCGAAAACGACTTAAGAAAACTAAACTAAAAGAAAACCTAATTAACGGAAAAGAAGGATTTAACAGATTTAAGTTTGTTTGTCATTCAAAACAGATATTCTTTTCTCCTACAGAATACATTACAATTTTATGCATATGAACCATTACAGTTTAGATAAGAATGTCATTTTGGCACTTTTAGCGACTTTTAGAAGAACCTTTAGCTACTTAGAGTAGCATGTACAGTCTATGCATCAATGAGTCTTCTCTTCATGCTCCTCGTTTCCTCCTCTTATGTTTTCTGGAAACTCGCAATCAATAGTTTTAAGTTTGTGCCTAATTGCTAGTTTGTTTTATTAATTTTCAGGTTGGCTCGGTGGTGTAGTGGTCTGCCATTTCTAATACTCAACACTAAAACAGAACAGTTTTCATAACTAGAAAGCAGCAAAAGTTATTGCACATTTCATTTTGATATTTGTGCTTGAAATTGCTGCAAAAAAGGAAATTACATAGTTTGTATTTACCTCTATAGAATTGTTTCAAATTTCCCATACATCTGGTTAGTATCTGTAGTGTAAACCTTTGTGTAATCTTAGTCTCTTATGTATTTGAGGGTGTGTATAAGGGAGAATATTTATCTTTAAGTGTCATATTCATTTACTGGTCAGTGATAAATATTAGTACAAAGCCTCCAAGCAACAACAGCATGCATTAAACAATAGATCCAAAGTGACAAGTGTTAAGGGCAAATCCACGGCAAGCACACTCATGTCTGTGGGCTTTTTGTAAATTCACCAACCGCCTCAAATATTAACAGAAGACCATTTAAAAAAGAACAAAGCTTTAAAATGGCTCACATTTCGCCCTGATATTTATGCCAGTGTTTCATAAATGGCCTCATATAATATTTGCCACATCTGAGCTGTGAAAGAAGTGGCGAAAATTCAGCTCAGAGCCCCATAAGGCTTGTGGGACAGGCTGAGACTGCGGCCAACATTTGTTTAACTTCCACTCGAAAGTTATTTGCTCTTTTTTAAAAGACTCTCGCTGAGCAGATGATGTAGATCCCGTTTCCTATCCTCTCCTACACTGAAACTCTTACATTCCACCCAAGCGGTAAATCACCATTTACTGGTAGAATCCAAGCAACTTTGTAACTGCAGAGTGCCTGCTACGAGTTAAGCTGAGGAACAATCTAAAACAAGTTTGCAAACAGCCGAATCACTACTGGAATGAAAAATGTCAATATCCATTCATGTCATTGAAAAATAGGACTTTCCCCTGAGGATATGCACACATAGCCCTTGAGTTTTGACTCACACAAGACATGTTTCTTTGCACACATCGAAAACCCTTTCAAGCAGTGATTGAGGAAAGGTGGCAATGCTGATTATGTGAAGGTATTCCAGCCTGACCTGGATTTAAGGGGTTATTAGGGTGAAGTGCTCCAACTACCCAGTGCTCAAACTCTCCTTTACCTCACTCCATCCTTTCTGAGGGCCCTTATCACCAACCATTAATGCAGAGGCATAGCTTTGCCTGCATCTAAATGTTTCATTATGGCAAGAGTGCACATACCAATTTGTGCACCCATTTCTCCCCACTTTTCCCGACGTGCCCCCCTTCCGCCATATACACTCCGCACCTTCTGCCTCTCTTCCAACCTCTCACACTGAGGGAGGAGAGATAAGCATGACAAATTGAAATAAATGAGAGAGGCGAAAAAGGTGGTGCGGGGACAATGCCGGTGTCCCGACTCTTCCTCCTCCTCCTCCTCTGCCTGGAAAGAGAAAAAGGAGAAGATGACAGCAAAAAAGGGATGCAGCAAAAGAGTTAAAGTGAGAAAAGCAGAATGTGATGAAGGAGGGTGAGTGGTTGTGAGAAAGACAAATTATTTTTCCAACCAATATTATCATTTCACCACCAGCTGTCCTCTCTAAGAATCACAGTTTCATCCTCCGCTCCCTTTATCCGCTCTGAGTAATGAGTGGCAGTAATTGGGGGATCTTACTGACCTTTGCTGCTCTTTGTCTCCACATGTGTGGATCTATATGCACTAGTGTGCCACAGGTTTCCTGCTCAGGTTATGTAATTTACAACATTCCATCTTTTTCGATCCAGCTCAGAAAGCACTTTTAACAATGTTTTACTATATAACATGACATGTCGGGCTGATCCTGTCATAGAACAGGATATAGGCAATAATGGTGTCTGGTCTGAGAGGGCTAGTTGCGTCAAAACAATTCAAACCCAGTCAGCTTTATCCCCAGCTCATTAGGAGCTTTGCAAGAAATGAGATTTAGAGTTTATTTAATGCTATCTTACTCTTTCGGGGAGGTTATCTTTTAACTTTAAACATTGATTTTTATTGAAAGTAATTGCCTCCTAACTAAATAAAAGAGTGCCAATGACATAAAAAAAATCAGCATACACCCAAGCAAAATACGCCTGCTGATTTATTGAGTATTAGCACATGTCAAGAACATAAAACCACAGCACCACCTCTAAAACAATAAACAGAAACAAGATCCAAAACACAACAAATTGGAAAACATAATCATAAGAGAAAAACCAAAAACCCCCAAATCATGACAGCACATTTGCTTATAAAGTCAGTCAAAATCCCAAAACCATGAAGACAAACAGAATCCTAGGGCATTTTTGCTTATCTACCGAAATCTGTCATGTTTGGAAGATCCTCTTTCATTTCTTTACACAAAGCAAGAGATCTGGGAAGACAAATGTTTTATCCTGAGGAAACACAGAGTCAAATTAAAACAGTTGTCCAAGGCCTGGAATTAGAGCTGTGGTTTTCAAACCTAGGAGTTAAATGGACCATCTGGAATCAGATTTGTTTGTTGTTGCTTGTCTTGAGCAAAAGCACTTGTGTGCCACTGGTGTCCCTTTAAACGCTGTTTAAAACAGCGTTTAACGGGACATTTTTAGATCCCTGGACCAAAAGAGACAATTCACACATATAACTCATTGAGAATAAACAATAGCCAAATAAACTCCTGCACATTGCTTCAAAAAATCTGCCATTAACAAAGGTCTACGACTGTCTAAAAATGTTCACTGCAAGTGTGATGTTTGTTAAATCTATAGACCATAGATTAAAGGCATAAACCAATAGCTATCTTGTTGCATTGTTATGTGTGATTCTGACTGTAGAACACGAAAAAATATTACAAACAGATGTGGAAGTATGGGGACAGATACTATCATGATCAAACAGGTTATGGGGGCAAAGCAGCCTCAGTCTGCAGCAGAGTTTGGTGTCTTAGACACCTTGAACACCTGCTCTTGTGAAATTGTCTCACTTCACATAGGAAAACAAAAAAAAATTATATTTTAAGAAAACCTAGTTTACAGAAAACACTGTTTTACAAACACATTGATGACAGGTGAGAACATAAAAGGTGTATGTCCTCTGCCAGACATTCATCACAGTAGTACATTAGTTAATGTATTCAGTACTTAAATGGTAAGACTAGAAGAAAATGAAGTTTATTATTGGGTCTAAAAGAAGCATATACAAGTTCGTCAGTTCCTAAGAAACAATCCATTACTTGACCCATTGTTTTTAATCTTTATCTTACATCTGAGTGTGAACATCTCTGGGTTTTTATCAGAAATATTGAAAAGCTTTAAAATACTGTTGCACTTCCCAAGCCAAAGCCGGAACCACGTGCTCCACTTTGTGTTTTATATGGGCGGGGCGGGGAGCAAAATATGTTTTCTCCACCATTTTTAAAAGTCTATGAATGCCTTTGTCAGATTGCAGGTATGATCAGATTTTTTAAAAAAGAACAGTGGGAGCAGCTGCTCCACTTGCTCCATTGTCCAGGATCCTATGGCTGCAACCAGTCAGTCAGTCAGTCATTTTCTACCGCTTCTTTCATAGTGGCTCGCGAGGGAGCTGGTTCCCATCTCCAGCAGTCTATGGCCGGGTATCCAGTCCATCGCAGGGCTGGCTGCACCCAAATAAAGCTTATTTAATGTTATTGAAAATGACCAATAGGGCATGAGATTTAAACGTGCTGCATTGCTGCATTGTATGTGATATTTACCATCTTGGACACTGTAATCTATGTGAGATATGGACATTTACTGCATTGCAACATAATCAAAAAGACTCAATACTTGAATGTAGCAATGTCCAGATGACATCATGTATATATATAACAATACTGCATTCCATGTTTTCCGTTGATATATTAAGACTGCCAGTCTCTTACAAATGTGAATACCCCTCACATTTTGTTAATATTATTTATAATAATATAATTCTACTGTATATTTTCATTGGACCACACTGAGGATATGACACATTGCAACCACAGACCCTTGACACCATCTGAACCGGTTAAGTTTATCTTGGTCTCATTAGACCACAGGACATGGTTTCTGTGTCCATGTCCTTAATCTCCTTCTCTTCAACAGGCTGTTTGCGGGCTTTCTTGTGCATCATCTTCAGAAGAGGCTTCCTTCTAGGACAACAGCCATGTAGACCAATTTGATGTGGTGCAGAGTATGAGCACTGACAGACTAACCCCCACCCCCACTCCTTTGACCTCTACATTAATGCAGGCAGCACTCATATATCTATTTTGAAATAAACTCATCCATCTATTTTGAAAGAACAACCTCGGGATGTGACGCTGAGCATGTGCATGGCGAGATCTGTACTGAGTGAAACCTGTCCTGTCAAACCTCTGTATGGTCTTGGCCACCGTGCTGCAGCTCAGTTTCAGGGTGTGGATGATCTTCTTATACCCTAGGCTATCATTACAACAGCTAATTTTTCAGATCCTCAGATAGTTCTTTGCCATGAGGTGCCATGTTGAACTTCCAGTGACCAGAATGAGAGAGTGTGAGAGCAATAACACCAAATTTAAAACATCTGCTCAGCATTTACACCTGAGAGCCAGTAACACTAACGAGTCACATGAGACCAGGAAGGGAAAATGGCTAATTGGGCACAATTTGGACATTTTCACCTAGGAGTGTACTCACTTTTGTTGCCAGCAGCTTAGACATTAATGGCTGTGTGTTGAGTTTTTTTTTTTTTTAATGGTACACAGTATTCAAACTATACACTGACTATACATTGTATCAAAGTATCATATCTTCAGTGTTGTTCCATGAAAATATATAATATATTTTTACAAAAATATGAGGGGTGTACCACTTTTGTGAGATACTGTAGCAATGACAATATAGACATAAATAGTGCTTTACATTATGAAAAAAAAAAAAAAAGAAAACACACAGACAAACAAATTCATTTTTAACCTTGTTTAAAGGAACTCATGGTTTAAGCACTTCGCAGTTTTCTGGAAGTTTGTTTCAGATTAGTGGAGTATAAGAATTGAATGCAGCTTCTCCATGTTTGGTTCTGATTGTGGGAATGCAGGTTAAACTTGAGCCAGAGGGCCTGAGTGGTCTGGAAGGTTGATACAACAACAACAACAAATCTTTAATGCATTTTGGTGCTTAGCCATTCAGGGATTTGTAAACATAATTATTTTATAGTGTATTCTCTAAGATACAGGGAGTCAGTGTAAGGACTTTAGAACTGAGGTGTGAGCTCTACTTTCTTAGTATTAGTGAGGAAGTGGGCAGGAACTGTTCTATACATCTACCCTAAGCTTGAATGGGTGCATAATCACCTGGTAACATTGTAATGTGTATCATCTGCATAGTTATCTTGTTGTTTGTAATAATCTGAGCTAGGGGAAGCACGTAGATATTGAATAGGAGGGGTCCCAAAATTGAACCTTGGGACTTTTGTCAGCTCTGATGTAAAGTTACCTACCGACACAAAAAAGTCCCTTGACTAATTTGAGTTTTACTCAAATTAGTCAAGTGCTGTAGCAGATAGACCAACACAGTTCTCCAGTCACTCCATTAATATATCATGATCAACAGTGTCGAATGCTGTGTCATTCTTTCACAGCTTGCATTTATGCAGATGCCATTGAACACATTGACAAGGGCAGTCTCTCTTCTGTGGTTAGCACATAAACCTGACTGGAGTATGTCAAAGCAGCCAGGTTATTCTTTTGTAATAATAGTTAAAAAAAACTGGGCTGGAGTTTATTATTTTAAATCAAATCAGACACTTTGACAGGCAAAACTTTCTTAAAGAATGCTGTGGGCAATGTATCGAGACAGCAGGATGAGGAACTTCTTTGATGTATAATGTCTTCTAAGCTGTTGCAGTTGATTTGGTAAAACTGCGTCATTTTTTTCCAAATTCATTTTGATTGGACACAACATTCGTTCTGGATTTGATATTGATGTACAGACTACCCTTCTGTTCTGTTTTTTACCTTTTCGTGGTTTTGAGATCTTTTGCTCCTAGTGCTTTTTGCCGTAACCTCCACTGTTCTCCTTACAGAAACCTGTTTCCTGGCTCAAGCCCCAGTTCACACTCCACCGTCCAGCTCCGTCGTTCCTCGAACACCAGGAGAAAATCCCACTGGACTCATCTGACTTCCTCTGATCCCCTCACTGTTCCTCCATTTGCCCTCCTGCTGACAGCCATTCGGGTTTGCTGCTGCTTACCTCACACTCACCAGCCTCTACAATCTCCAACGCAGCTGTTCCTCTTAAGTCTGTCCTGAAGAAAAAACAGAGACACACTTTCAGACTATCGTTCAGCAAACTCTGAGGTTCGACTAACCTTTCCTGGATATTCTCTCTTGCCACTGTTGCATCATTATTTATCACCCTCTTCATCCTATCTTCTGCCAGATAATAATCTTTACCTCTCCTCCCCAGTGACTGCTTGAATCAAAGCAGAACCTCCGAGGACCCAGGCTCTTTCAATATACTTTTTAAAATGTTATTCTCCACTGTTGTTGGTACATTCCATGGATTTCTCCTACAGTGTTCTCTAGTTTTCAGCCATTCTCTTCACTTCTTCCCTGACAATGGCTTCAAGATTTCCTTCATTACTGGATTACTATGGAACAAAGCACTAAGGTGGGCTAAAGCCAATTATTTCTGAAGACACAATTCATCTTTACACTTACATTACGTAATTTTTTGGAGTTGTTTAAATTAGCTTTTGACAAAAAAAAATCAGTGACAAGGTGTTGGATAAGGCACAGTGATCCTAAAGCAGGGAGCCAAGTCAGTAACCGAATTAGCCATCAAGTTACATACTGTGGCTGCTGAGTTGGGCTGAAACCCTCTTGCATTAAAAGGTGGCATTTCACAATTCCTCCAATGAAAGACTCAAGGATGAGTTAGCTTGGTGCGACAAGCTCAAGACCTTAGAAGATCTAAGAAACGTATCAATATGTATAGAAAATTGTAGGAGTAAGAGCCAGAGAGAAGCAAAGCCCTAAACCCACGATCCCTAGAACCACCTCTGCTCACCTATGCTCACTGTCCTCTTTTTTGGAAGTCTCCTCATCCAATGCAATAGGTCAAGCTCGCCTTACATCCCAGGAAAGGCAGCTTCGTTGAATTCAGCAGAGTCTTTATTGTGGTTCCTCTGATCATTTTGTCCTCTTGCCCTATTCGCCCAAGCCCGCCAGTAATTCAGGCGTACGGGCAAGCGCCATACATCAGAATTAATTCCTCATTTTCAGTTGAACCGTGCTATGTCAGGCCATGGAGCTAAGCACAGGTTGGTTGTGTTTGTGTGGAGTGTTGTCTCTTCACAGGGTGCGATAGGCAGGGGCAGCTACACAGCTGTTCCTCATCAGGAGCAATTAGGGACAGCTTCATAAGCTGCTTGAACCTTGGAGGAGGCGTCAGATTGCTTGCTCAACTAGAGTGGTAATCAGACCAACAGACTCAGCTCTGTATCTACCTGTGCTCAGAACATTTTGGTTCTTAACCTGGCTGTTTCCCTTTCCAAGGGTGCCGTCAATGAGATCCAGTCCTGGAATACCCGTCCTGGTTCTGCCTCCTGCATGACTGATAAATGCTTAAATGAATTTACCTCAGCTATACGACTTCCCTGGATTTCCCGGATCAACTACGAGAATTGCTGCTTGTGCTCCACGCCCTGCCTGTCCACCCTCCAACGCAAATCACCTTCTGGAGGAGCCCACTCACACAGCACACAGGCCGACCCGCTGAGACCAGACTCTTGCTGGATCCTGAATCAGCCAATATTTTCAATAAAGTTGTTAAAATTGTTTTAACAATCCAAAAATGCTTTTCTGGATGATACCAGCCACATAGCTTATATCATTGGATTACTCCGGGAACAAGTGCTAAGGTGGGCAGAAACTCTCATTGATGAAACAACCATTCAGTTCTTCTCATTAAAACAATTCTTGGACCTATTTAAACAAACCTTTCCTCTCAGACACAGTGACGAAACCCTGGCAAGGAAGTTATGTCACCTCAGACAGAACAACCGACCAGTAGCAGAAATGGCTATTCCGTAGTAGCTTTCCGTAGTTCCCCTAACCTTAATGAAAAGATCAAAGATGAATTGACCAGCAGTGATGAGCCTGAGACCCTGGAAGATCTTGTGAGTTTAGCAATCAGAATTGATAACAGAATTAGGGAGAGACTGCGTGAAAAGAGAGACCAAGGCAGAAAACAAACTTTTAAGCGCCATTTCCAGCCATGGTTCACGAGACTACGTGAGGAGGCAATCTCTGGAGAATCAAAAGCTCACAAGCTGGTTTCATTTCCATTCTCCACATCATGAGAAGCTCAACAGAGCCAGAAATCTCACTGGGATAAAAAGACCAGGAGATTTACTTTACCGATCGAAGGCATGTCAGTAACACCCAAATCAAGAAAAACCCGCAAAGATTTTCCAAAGGAGACAAATTTTCCTTGTTTGTTTTGTTCCAGTCGACTGTGCACGGTCCCTCATTTTTTCCCTGTTCTGCCGAAATTGGAGAAGTGGACCGTTCCTGAGTTTGTCACGGATGTGTGACAAATGAAGCCCCGCTTCTACTTGCTGCTCATAGAAGACGACACCAAGTAATCCTGTTCCTTTTTGTTGGTACTATAGAAATTGCTTGGGCAGGATAAAGTAGGGTAGTTAGGGTGATTTTAGAATCACCATTCATTTAACTCAGTGTGCTTTAAGTTGCATGTTGCATGCAATGCTTCACTGAAGTTCTGCAGAACTTTCTTATTGCTGTTTAACACTAAGCCCAAAAGTGTTTACTGTATTTTTAACAACTGAGCGCTCACACAGTTATGTTTAAAGTAAATCCTCAAAGCAGACTGAAGCTACGAACTGAGCCTCATGTGTAGCTCATCTCCTGTAGCGGTGTCTTACATCACATCTGAAGAAGCCTCTGACTGAAGACACTCTGTTGTTGTAGTCTCATAAGGAGGATGCTCAGGGTTCTCCAAAATGTTCTTCATTTTATGAAGAATCCTTCTTTGCACAATTATCTCCAGAGGTTCCAGAGGAGTCCCCAGAACAAGGGAGCCCAAGGAGTTAAATCTTAAATCACAGGATAAATGGACACAGAATGTATCCTGAGGAATGACATCTGGAACTAATGTAGTTGCTCAGCATGCATGCACACAGCTACAGCTTACACACTTATAACCGTTCTAAATCAGTTATGACTAGTTCTGGTCACACATAGACACACTGATACACACAGGGGAACACTGACTGCTGCAGTTCATCTGGGCCTCCTTGGTTACATCTCTTAAAAGGTGAACTAAGCTGTGGTCCAGCGCTGCGGACGGTAACTGACTCTTTGCATTTATTTGTGTTGATCTGATGTTTTGCTTATTATTGTATTATCATTTATTCATTTATTAAAAGAGTTGAATTTAATTCCAAATCTTTTTATTTGTCTGAGGTCTGGTCTCATCTGAATAAAGAACTCAGTGTTGCACCACCAGCCAAAAGGGGTGCAACAGGACTCAATCAAATAACGGTTAAAAACAAACCATTTCCTCTTCTAGCTTCAGCCTTCGAAACTGTCCGAAGATCTACCTTATTCACCAAGCTAACCTTCGCAACGCCTCCCATTTGGCCCACCTTGGTTTTGACAGCCTTCAAAACACCAGTAGGGCACTTTGAATTTTTGGTCATGCCTTTTGGTCTGACCAACGCTCCAGCAGTTTTCCAAGCTCTCGCTAAAAGTGTTCTCAGGGACTTCATTAATGTGTTTGTTTTCAGATACCTTGACGACATCCTTATATTTTCAGGAGATCTAGAACCAAGAACCATATTCGCAAGATGTTACAATGCCTACTAGAGAACCGTTTCTACGTCAAAGCCGAAAAATGCGAATTTATTGTATCTACAATAACTTTTCTTGGATTCATCTTTGAGGGTGGGTAGGTCAAGGCAGATCCCAGCAAGATCGAGGCGCTAGTGAATTGACCAACTACTAACACCAGAAAGAAAAAAAAACTGTTTTTGGGGTTCGCCAACTTCTACCGAAGGTTCATTTGAGACTTTAGCCTTTTAGCGTCACCCTTTACAGCACTCACCTCTACCAAGACAACCTTCTGTTGGACCCCAGAAGCAGAAAAGGCATGCAACTCATTAAAAAAGGTTCTCTTCTGTCCCCATTCTTGTGTACCCTGATCCTAAGCTTCAGTTTGCATTAGAGGTAGATGCCTCTAATACCGGTGTTGGAGCCGTCCTTTCACAAAAACTGCAAATTACACCCTTGTGCCTTCTTTTCCAGGAATTTTTCCCATCCTGAAAAGAATTATGATGTGGTCGACTGTGAGTTACTGGCCATCAAATTGCCTTTGGAAGAATGGCGTCACTCGTGGAGGGCACCTCACTACCCATAATCATCTGGACGGACCACAAGAACCTGGCTTACCTTCAGTCGCAAAACGCCTCAATTCCCGTCAGTCCTGGTGGTCTCTATTCTTCTCTAGATTCAACTTAACCATAACCTACCAACCTGGATCTAAGAACACCAAACCTGACCTGACAGGTCTCATGGTCACTCGAAGCCAAAATGGCCTTTTTGGTTTTCAAGGGAAGTCTTTACATCACCGATCTTTATTCATCCAGAACCATTCTCACAGTTCAGTTTAGAGGTGGACGCCTCAGAATCCGGAGTGGGAGCGGTCCTATCGCAAAGATCTCCTACAGATGGTAAACTCCATCCGAACGCCTTCTTTTCCTAATGTTTTCCACCCACAGAATGCAACTATGATATTGGAAATCGAGAACATCTGACCATAAAGTTAGCACTCGAGGAATGGAGGCACTGGCTGGAAGGAACAGAGCAGCCGATCATTATCTGGACAGATTACAACAGATTACAACAACCTCTCATATCTGTAATCAGCTAAGCATTTGAATTTACGACAGTCACGTTGGCTATTATGCTTTTCACATTTCAATTTCATCATTACATGTTGCCCCGGGTCCATAAACATGAAATTAAACCCCTTTTCTCAGGATACAGCTCCAGCGACCCATAATCCATATTCCCTCAGTCCTGTCTGGTTGGGGCCTCTCTTGGAATCTAGATCCAACATGCTTATCAGAGCGAGCTTGATCCAAGAGGGAGTCTGCCAGGACAACTCTACATTTCATCCATCATCAGGTCTCGGGTGATATATTGGGCTTATTCCTCCATTTTTCTTGTCATCCCAAAACTAGTCCTACCATAGGGCTTCTCTGCTGATACTTCTGGAGACCATCCCTTAATAAAGATGCTATTGAATACATTTCTGCATGTTCCATCTGTTCCAGGAATAAGAGTTCTCACCGACCTTCTGCTGGCCTTCTCCGACCTTTCTCAATCCCCAGTCATCCTTGGTCACACATCACTTTAGATTTTGTTACCAGATTATCCTCTTCCAAGAATGAGACTGTAATTCTTACTATCATTGATCAGTTCTCCAAAAACCTGGTAGCCACTTCCAATCAACGCCAGGTCACAGCCGTTGAAGGGGTTGCTGTTGCATACACAGAGCTGAGTGCAGGTTGGTGCATGTTTGTGTCTGTCTCTCTCACCTCCTGTCTACATTGTGCAACTATTAGGTGTGTTCCCGAGCTGAAGACCAACAGTGTCAATCAGGAGGTCCTTATAGAGGAGTAGACTCTGCGAGGCAGTCACCAGACTGTTCTTCAGCTTTGTGTGGTAATCGGGCCTCCGCTGTTCTCCTTACAGAAATATGTTTCCTGGCTAGAGATCTAGTTCCCCGCTCAAGCATTCAGCTTGATGGGACCAATGGATTCAATCATATCTGAAATTTTAGAATGAAAGTAATCTACTAGCTTGTTCACTGAGTTACAAGACAAAGTGTAGGTGGAAGAGTAAACTTGCTTAAAGATTTCAGTTGCATTGTCCTCAAAAAAGTGTTTTTTTATAGTATCTCTTTGGCTAATTGAGTTGGCTATCTGACCACAGAAAAGTGGTCAGATAGGGTGACATCTGTTAGAATGAAAATGTTCAGAAACTACTGTTGATCAGACCCAAAATATGTCTCATTTTGTTTGTTGGCTGTGTTGATTCAAACCAATTTTTTATTTGTATTTTTTTCACCGTGTCCTGTCCGGCAGAGAAGCACTCAGAATTGTTGTCTTGTGCCTGAACCTGTGCGATCCCGGCCCGGACCCCGACCCCAGTCCCCAACCACCCCCATCCTCATCCGGGGAGGGGGCCATGTACAAAAGAGGGGTCTACATGGTCCAAACAAGCCCGCCAACCAGAGCTGCCAAAGAATAAAATAGTCCCAACCCCCAATGAGTTCCGATTCCAATCCCATGAGCCGCTCACCCCCAATAAACCCGACATGAATCTCCTCACTGGGCCACTCCTAACCAGGACACAGATATCGAACACATGCCCCCGAACCCGAACGCAATTAATCACCCCCCACAGCACATGGGCACACTCCCACAGGAGAGCTTCATCCCCGAAATGCCGACGAAGCAACACCCACACAGCGCAAGCTCCACACACAGCCCCGCTCCAAGCACCCCCGCCGCGCCCCACCCCCACTACACAGCGTGCCGCGACAGCAAGGCAAACCAATTTTTTTAAAGTGCATCACATAGTTATTTTGGCCCTCTGTCTTGGGGGTGGTAAACATGGATGTTGAAGTCTACCACAATGATTAAATACTCGTAATCAACACATATCACGGATAGAAGGTCATTGGAACCATTGAAAAAGTTTGGTTTGGGCTTGGGAGGACTGTAAATGTTCATAAACATGGCTTGAGCAAGGCCCCTTACCTGGACAGCCAGATATTCATAACTGTCAAATTAGCCCAAGAACATGTTTTTACCCTTTAGAAAACTGTAAATGGGATGTAGATGTAAATGTAGATATAAATGTAGATGTCTCACTATTTTCATCTAACCATGTATGTGTTGAATACATAACATCACGATTATGTTCAGTAAGGAACTCATCTTAAAAATGATTTTACTGACAAAGATGTAATGTTCAATAAATACAGTTTAAGTGACTTAGTGGCTGGTATTATTTCTGTGGCAAGTTGCACTTGACAAGGAATAGATTTTAAGTTAAAGTTTTGTCTAATGTTGCTTGTTGTAGCGATGATAAAGTCTCTTTCTGGGTCATTTTTTTCTTCATGGTTCATCTCAGCAGACTGCAGTTGTCCTTCTAAGCACTGTCTTATCATTGGTCATGTATTCTCTTGTCTCCTGCCAGAGGTTGCTGGTGCCTGATTCACAGAAAGAAAAATGTTGGAAGAGTTGTACTCCATACTCATTAAGACAAAGTCCATCTTTATTGAAAAGGTGCCTGCTTTCTGAGAAAATTCTGAAGTTGGTGATAAAGGTCACTAATCACATGCTTTTTTAACCCATTGTTAAGCATTAGCATTCTACTGAATCTTTCACCCCCACGTCAGACTGTCGGTAAACGTTCTCTGACAAACACCTATATATTAAGACCCTCAACTTTGTTGACCACATTAAGGGCTCCTGCGTGTATGATGGGAGTTTTTACTGTTGGTGACAAAATTAAGCACTTTGGTGTTTTTCTTGGTCCATCACCCACTATTAGGGTTTGTGGCCTGGTGGCTGGCTCTTTCTGAAGCCGTTTAGGAGGAAACAGTTTTGAGCACAATCTGTTCTAATACCTATCGCTGGTGTTTGAAGATTAGCTTGTGTTGCCATGAAAGTGCAGCTGCCCCTAGATTTGTCTGGTCCTTTCCTCAAAAGCAATAAAAGAAATCCTTGAAAGGTTCCTCTGTAAAATCCTGGACTGTCACTGTAGTTTAGTCCAACTTTTTAGTAGTTTTTGGCTGAGAGATAAGATGTTAAGAGTAAAAAATGCAAGAAAACAGAGAGCAAGTAAAGAAGGTGTTCGAGCAACCAGAGAGGTGGAAGCAAAAGAGGCCAAAATTTGTTTCAATCTGTTGTTGTCCAGTTTAGTGAGCCTATATGAACTGTAGCTTCAGTTTCCTGTTTATTTCTGATAGGAGAATTCTCAAAATACCCATGGAGAGAAGTAAAGCAACATATTTTCATTGAGTTTTAATGAGATTTAGCAAAGTGCCATTGTTTCAAACAGGAATGTCCAACAGTTTTTACCTGTCATTGTGCTGGATTCCTCATTCATCAGAAGAACAGTTAATGCGCATATTGTTTAACTCAGATAGGTTTTGGGATAACAGTGGAATCAGAAAACCTCTCAGGTCAGGCAGAATAGCTTAGTGAGTTTTTGCACTTCTGAAAGTTTTTATCACAGGTTTCACTGCCATTGCTGATGCTATGTTACTGTCATAACACAAAAAGTCTGAATTTAATATAGGTAAGTTCAGGAGTCATGGCTTGGACTGGTAAATTCAAAGTGTGAAAAAAAAAATCAGAATATGTAAAGCAGTCAATGGGAGATGAAAAGAAGGCAGTGAGTACTCACTAGAGTGGAACTCATTAGCTTAATTAAAGGCACCACAGCAAACCGCTCATCAGACATATGCAGGCAGATGTGGAGCTTTAAACTATGGATCTTCGATGTGGCTAAATGTTTTTAACACCAGCTGAAACCGTCTGGAGTGATTCTGATTAATTCTTTTGTAAGAGAAAATTACCAAACTAAGTTTCCTATCTGACAGTATGACAAAGCATAAGAAAGAAGCATATATTAATTATTCTGAAAACTTGACTTGTCTCATTTTGTCAGTACAATTCAATACAATTCTTAAATGATTTGACTTTTTTTTGTTTCTGTGGGTACATTGTAGAATTTTAAGACAAAATGTGGAGATATTATATTGCACTTTTTACATTTCATGTTCAAAAGTAGGTCAGGCTGGAGCACTGTACGCCATACTAGCTCAGCAGAACATGCATTTTTATTGCCTTGCAAAGGTTTTCATTCAACCTTGAACCTTTATACATTTTGTCATGTTCTTACCACAAACTGCAATGTATTATAAAGTGACACAACGTAATGCATAATTCAAAATGTTATGCTAAGATAATAGATTTTTAAAGTAATTTAGAAAAGGTTTGGTGTGGTTTTGTACCTTGCTCCTTTTATTTCTAAATTGCAACCTTTTGCATACAGAAGTAACCAGATAAACAATGATGCACCCAGTTAACCAAAATGCATACTAAACCTCTAAACAGATTTTAAAAAATAGCTGAAGCTAACGGTAGAACAGCTTCTTTCAATCAGTCTGTGTCACATGTCCTTATCTCTTTCCAGTTGAAGATTGGTGGGACTAATGCAAACCTGTTGATGTTACTTTGATTTCATTCGTTTCGCTTGAAGGTGGACGGGGTCATTTGTGGTATTTCGGCCAATCCCAACTTATAGCCCAGCAAAACAGTTGGACACACAAGGTGCATGAGGCAGACGTACAGCGCCACATCTGTGAGGGGATTGATGTTCTTTGATTCAGGATAAATGGCATGAAAATTTATGTTTCAAACAGCAGAGGACACATTTGAGCTAATTTTAAAAGATTGTGGGACTGTGAAAACCCATGTTTTGGCCTTCTTTGCCGAGCATAAAAAAAGAAATAAATCCCCAGTTTGAGTCGGGTCTGGAGCACAGTTAGTACCGAAAAAGCAAAAATGCAACTGTGTAAAAATGATTTGAAAGTTTTTTAAAGCTCTTGTAAGGTGGGAATTGTAGTAAATTATGAAGGTTTCACCAGAGTAATGTAAAAATTGGGTAAAATTTTGTAAATTTGTCACTGTTAGAGTCAAACATGATCATTTTCAGGTTGGAGAGGGTAACAGATAAAAGAAATGAATACATACAAAAGACAGCCTTTTAGGTTGGTAAATAAAGTTTAATATTTGTTGCAACTAAAAACAAACATTTTAAATTTAATCCTGATTTTCTGGGAAACAATAGCATCTGCTGTGATTCCTACACTTCTCAAGAAATCTCACAAATGCTTGCTTTATTTTGATAACAACATTATTTCAACAGAGTTTGTAACTGCTAAAATAATCAATTTAATGTGTGCATGTGGTTTTCGGGGCTGCACAGTAGCGCAGTTGGTAGCATTGTTGCCTTGCAGCAAGAAGGTCCTGGGTTCAACTGTGTCTTTGGACTTTGTCCTGGGTCTTTCTATGTTCTCCTCGTGCATGCGTGGGTTCTCACCAGGTACTCCGGCTTCCTCGCACAGTCCAAAGACATGCCTGTTAGGTTAATTGGTCTCTCTAAATTGCCCTTAGGTGTGTGCATGGTTGTTTGTGCTTGGTGTCCCGCCCATAGACTGCTGGAGACAGGCACCAGCTTCCCCCGTGACCCACTATGGAAGAAGCGGTATAGAAGATGACTTACTGATGTAATTTTCTAACAGGGACAATAAAACCCTCTATGGGGCTTAAAGCGTTTTAACCAGCCTAGAGAGCTGAAATTTTCATGTTTTAGCTCAGACACACAGTATAAATTAGCATACACATATACACATTACATATACATATTCAAACCTAAATACACAATGGACCAGTATAACTTCAGAAACCAGTATACTTATCCAAATCAAAAAAGCATTCCAACCACAATGCAATTCATTGTACCCAATCACACCCATAGACAACAGACACCCAGAGAGCAAACAGACCCTTCCCAACCCCTCATCCATCTGCGAGGCAATCCAATACTTCAACCGTCCCGTCCGGGATCATACACACACCTACAATGGTTAAGGCACCCATTGGTATTCACTGCCATTCTTCCATCCAAGGTTTTAATAGTTTTGCAGTTTTCATTAGTTTTTATTTTTATTTAGTTTTGGCTTCAGATTTTAAATTCTATTTAGTTTTACTTAGTTTTTAGCATTTGTTTGCTAGTTTAGTTTGGTTTTTATTAGTTTAAGTTACAGTTTTAGTCTTTTTTTGTAATACAAGTTACATATTATATCCTACGGATGAGTGTTGCACATACTCCTTTACCTTCTTAAGGTAAGCTAGGTGCCGTCTTGTGCGAGCTTTTCAGTGAACTTTAAGGTTCATGGGATTTTTCCTTTTTAATAATTTCCACCATTTTATCCCTGGGAAATATGTTCCACTACAAGACACTTGCTTTTATCTAAAAAGCACTCATATTGAAAGTAATACGAAATTATATTCTGGCACGTTCTCCCGAGTTTAGCTGTCATGACGCTAGGTGTGGACGGAGCACGGCAACACGACTTGACTGATGTACTTGCTATCTGCTGGCGTAATGCGGCACACTGAGAAAAAAAACAACAACCAGGAACTAGACTTCATACTAATGCACAGAAAAGAAAACAAAGCATATTATCTCAATAAAATTAGTTAATTTTAGTTAGTTTTGTGAAAACTCATTACAATTTTTGTTACTTTTCCTTTTTTTTACAAAGTCTCTTTTTATTTTTATTTCAGTAAACGAAAATGTTTTTTACTTCTAGTTTTCGTTTTTTCGTTATAACCTTGCTTCCGTCTCGCATCTTTTTTTTTTCTTAAACAGTCTCATGCTTGGACTTTAATTCAATGCTTTGTTTCTTCCAGACCTTCACAGCACTGACTGAAATGCACATTCTTTTCATGTGTGTTTGAGCACATAAGGACTCAACAACAAATTTTTGTGTGTTATCTGGTAGCTGTTTGTTTATTGCTTTATACATTACCTGTGCTTTTTGAAATTCTACTGTAGTATATAAAAAGTGGAACTGTTGTTACCATGTGTGAAAGGGAAATCAGTATAAATTTGGTATAAAATTTCCTTATCTAAACTGTTCATAAACCCGCCTTGCATGCTGCTTTGGAATTTCTCTTTCCTTATTCCAAGAACAATTTACACAAAATTCCCTTTCACACATGGTAACAACAGTTTTTACTTAGTTTCTACTTGTTTTTACTACACTTGTGTGATCGTGATAACCAACTTTATGAACCATCCTAATGAAGAAGTGAGGGAAACCATGAGAGAAGTATGCAAGATTGTTTTTCATCTTTTTTAATGTGTTTATTAAGTGAACTGTTCGAGTTTTTAAATGTGTTGTTACATAGTTTCCTTTAATTATGTGCAGTTATAGTCACTGCAGTGCTGTCAATTTTCTTTTTAAAGAGAAAAATTAATGATCGAGCAACAAAGACAGCCAGGGAGCATAGTGTTAGTGATGATGAAAATGCAGATAGAAAAAGAAATGGTCACAAAGCAAGCATGTGAGCAGGCAGAAGTAGCAAGAGGCAGCAGCGAGCAGGTGCAAGCAGTTTCACAGCCAGAGCTCAGGAATGAGACTACAGCTTCCGAGGCAAATGAAAGACTCTGCTTAGTGCTATGCCTGTCGGCACTTCCTCTGATTCTGTATTTTACTTTCCAAGAGGGTATCAAAAATTGGAAGAAAGCAACTTATAAGAATGGTGGCCTCCAAGGCAATGCTAGATCTGATTCTTACACTAATGCTATGCTAGCATGAGCAGAATATGAACAATCTGCAACAAGAAAATCCTCCATCATAGCCTCTTTGAATGCTGAATATGAAAAGCTAGTGAGAGAAAACATAGATTATATAAAAGTAGTTGGTGAAACTCTTCTTCAAACAGCTACACAACACATTGCACAGAGAGCACACAAAGAAAGAGAGGGTGAGAATAAGGGAAACTTTTTGTATTTCATGGAACTCCTGGCCAACCACACTCCCACATTAAAAAAGAAAATGACAAGTCGTAAAAATTAATTCCTTGGACACCGTACACAAAGTGAAAAAATGAAATCATAGACAGTCTTGCTGAAATGGTTTGGAATTCAATTATTGAAGAAGTCATGAAAAGTGAAGCTTTCAGCATTATCGTTGAGAGTAAAGACATTAGCAAGAAGGAACAATAGTCCCTTGTTATTGTGAACAACAGATTGTGTCATCCAGGACGTTACTGTGAAGTGTCGTTTCTGCAGTGCAGATATTGAACTGTTAGCAGTAAGTTTTCGTCCATATTATTTACCCATAGAGTTCACCAGTGTTATTTTGGCAACAGTTTACATTCCAACTGGTCATAAGAAAATGGTCACAGGAAGCTGAAGAAGCCTTGCAAGGTTGCTTTGAGGCTACAGACTGGGATGCACTGTGTGAGCCACATGGATAAGACATCAATGCCATGACTGAACGTGTAACCGACTATATAAACTTCTGTGTGGATAACACCAGAACAGTGAGATGCTTCCCCAATAACAAACCCTGGATCACCAATGACCTGAAGGACCTGCTTAACAAGAAAAAAAGAGCCTTCAGAGAGGGAGACAGAGAATGATTGAGAAGTATACAGAAGCAACTTAAAATCAAGATAAAACACAGCAAGGAGGTGTACAAGAAGAAGCTGGAGAGCAAGCTCCAGCAAAACAATATCAGAGATGTGTGGTCAGGGATGGAGAAGATCACAGGCTTCAAGCAGAAGGACGATCGGACCAATGGTTGTCTGGACAGAACCAATAAACTAAACACATTCTTCAATAGGTTCAGTTCAGAAACAAGCTCAGCATCCTCCTTTCCTGCTCACAGCCAAACAGACATCCCACCCTCCATGACCCACAGGACCCACAGCTGTCCAGTAACACCTCAAATGTCTTTTCTTCCACGTCAGCCATGGACCCTTCTGCTTCTACATGTTTGCCTTCAACCAAATCAGAAAATGCTAATGCTCCCTTTGCCTCCCCCTTCCATCTGTGTGTCTCAAGAAGTCAGGTGAAGAGACAACTGGAAAGACTGAATCGGAATAAGGCTGCAGGTCCAGGGCTGGCACGATCTAGACCTGAAGACGTTTGAGTAAGCAAACAATAAACCATCAGGACCCCATTCAGTTTGCTTATCGTGGGGGAGCTGGAGTTCAAGATGCCATCATACACCTGCTTCAACAAACCCACTGTCATCTAGACAAAGCCAGCAACACTAAGGATCATTTTCTTTCATTTCTCCAGTGCATTTAACACAATTCAACCTGAAATGCTTTGTCAGAAACTCCAGAATACTCAGGTGGAGTCCTGGATCAAAGGACTCCTGGATCAAAGACTAACTGACAAACAGACCACAGTTTGTGAGGGCTGTGCATCTAACCAGGTAGTTAGCAGCACAGGAGCACCACAGGGGACTGTACTCTCACCATTCCTTTTCACTCTGTTCACCTCAGACTTCCAGTACAAGAAAGACTCCTGTCATCAGCAGAAATACTCGGACTATTCTGCAGTCGTGGAGTGGATCAGAGATGGACAAGAAGCTGAGTACAGGGAGCAGGTGGCCTGTTTTGTGGCATGGTGTGGAAACAATCATCTCATCTTGAGTGTGAATAAAACAAAGGAGATGATTGTAGATTGTAGAAGAGAAACAGGAACAGGTCAGACAGTATTTCCATTATGGGAGGAGAAGTGGAGGTGGTGGAGGAGTATATATACTTCGGTGTTCACCTGGACAAAAGACTGGAGATGCAACTGTGAAGATGCTGCATATCTTCCATAAGTCTGTTGTGGAGCGTGTCATCTCTTCTGCCATCATCTGCTAGGGAAGCAGGATCAGAGCCAGAGACTTAAAAAAGCTCAATAAGCTGATAAAGAAGGCTGGCTCTCTTTTGGGGACTCCTCTTGAACCTCTGGAGATAATTGTGCAAATAAGGATTCCTCATAAAATGAAGAACATTATGGAGAACCCTGAGCATCCTCTTTAAGAGACTGTCGTACAACAACAGTGTGTCTTCAGTCAGAGGCTTCTTCTACAGAGGCTGATAGAGACGCGGTGGGCATGCAGGTATAATGCCTGCAAAACAGTGAGGGACAGACTGCCTGCCATCATTCACCTTCTAGTGAAAAAATGTAAAGAAAGAAATGGGGACAGAGCCGTGGTGGCAAGAGGCCTATTAGCTGAAATAGACATTAAATTAGTCGCTTTCCTTGTCACGTCCACCAATGTGTTTGGTGAAATAAAACTTGTCAGATACTTAACAGTCCCCACAACTTAATTTAGTAACAGCTGTTAACCTTATTGAATCATTTGGTGATACATTAAAAAGCTACAGAGATGACTCTCTCTTTACCCAGATCTGGGACAGTGCTATCCTTGTTCTGTTTTGTTCTGCAGCCATCCACCAGAGGGCCTCCTGCTGCTGGTGGGCACTCCTCTGCTGCACCTCTGCACAAGTGCAGCACATCAGAGACAATCAGCCGAGCAGAATAAAGGGGCTGGAAGCCAGTCAATCTTTGCCTGAGTGTTAACCGTCACTGGTAACAACAAGCCACCTCTTGTGTTTCTGAGCATTCTGCCTAGAATCCTAGCTACCTTTGAGCCAAACCTGAGCTTTCCCTTGAGCTTCTTGTATTCTTCCTCTGCTTATCCTCGTTCCTGTGTCTCTCCTCTTCAAGGGTTTCTCTCACACCAGCTCAGACTCTGATGACCATTTGTGGACTCACCTTCTCATTCCAAGCTTCCTGTGAACTCTGGATCATTACCTCCACAACTGGCTTCCTCCTATCTGCACTACCTGTCCGCCAGGCACTGTAGCCATACAAGCCCTCTGGATTGCACCTCCGCTGCAGGCAAACAAACCACAATTCATTCTCTGGACAGCTCTAACTGCCTTCATTCCCCACGGACCTCTCACCCCCCCCGGCGGATTATTCTCCAAACATCCAGTAAGCCTCTCACTGTTCACCTTCACCCACCAACTTCTCCAACTCACCTTAATTTCTGTTACAGAGCTCCCAGTCTCCCCGCATTGCTGTTTCCCTCCGGACCTGAATACTTGCTCATCATAATTAATTGTACAATAAACCCTTTAACTGATCTTCTTCTCCTGAGAGTCTTTTCTGCATGTGGGTCAGGAAAATCCCTGGCGCGATGACAAAGCAGTGCAACAGGTTCATTTCTCCAAGTTGTTGACGTGCTTCTCTTAGTAAAAGAGAAGATTTTCTGATGACAGCTGTGTAATTATGAACGGGATACAAGCCTTGAATCCTTGAAACATGTTGTGAGAAAGAAGCAGTGATTTGTTTTGCCTCACAATACAACTGTTGCACCCAAGATGTTGAATATGAGATCCCTCAGCTCAAGCAAGTTCTTTTTAGGAAACAAAGTAATGGCCTAGAGACACCAAACAGTTTATTGGAGCTGACTGTCTTTCTTGAACCAAACAGGGAGGTGTTCCATGAGATGTTTAAACTTTGCCAAATTGCCTTGACAATACCTGTAATCACTTCAGCATGTGAGTTTCTGAACTAAATCTGATCAAGACTATTTTGAGAAATACAATGAGTGATGAACGATTGAGGAACTTGGGGCTGTTAAGTGTGGAGTCAAGAAGAGCTAAGGCTCTAAATCTAAATGATTTTGTGGAGGTGTTTGGAAAAAGACAACAGGCGAATAAAGCTTTTTTTTTTTTAAAAAACATTCACATGTGAAAAAAATTAAAGCTAGGCAAGTTAACACATTATTTGAATTAATGTCGACTTTAAATGTGAATTAACTTAAATTTTTAACTGTTACAGTAACATTTTCATTTACATTTTTTTTAAAAAGGTGGATTTGATAAAACGTTTTTCCGCTGCAAAGCAGAATTTTCTATTTTTTCTTTCATGAAGTCTGATCTGGACAATTTTAAAACCATGCTAGTTGCAGCGGTTGTGTGTTTAGTACTTCATGTAAAGGTTTAATTAAAATTGCTTCTTGCCAACATGAAAAATAAATATTTTTTGGATCAAAGGAATCTAGATGTTCAAATTTAAAATGAGTGTATTGCAACACACACACATATTGGTAATGTGAAGTAATGTACAAAAACATTTCGTTTGTGAACACTTTGATATACTGCTGTTAGTAAGCATTACTATTATTCATTCATTATAATATTTAATAAAATATGTTGTAATGATATCTGTTCATGTGTTATACTAATTACTAATAGTTTTTTTTTTTCTATAACCCAAGCCTTATTTTTAGGCTTTTTTCATTACATATCAACCTTTACTATTACTTTATATTTTAATTAAACCTCTAACCAACTGCTATTGCACTTTTGTTCATGTAGCTCCACTGTTAAGTCTTTTATATATACCTTTGAATTCAATTTAACAGTGTGATGGAAATTTGTCATTGTTTAGTAAAGTTTACATAAAGATCTTTTTTTTATTGTACACATTTTGAATCAGTTATGTTTTTTTATTTTGGAAAAAGATTAATTCTAGTTATTTTAAAGAATAAAACAATTCAAAATATTTATAAGCTGTAAAACCTTAATGAAATATATATTTGTAAAAACAAAAGACAAATGGTCTATGATCGTTTAATAGTACAACATCACAGCATTCTTCAAAGTCATAATTCAGTTTATCAATGAATTTATCTAGTCTGTCTATGGTATTTCTAAGATCTTGGAAAATTTTGGAAGTAACGAAACATGCCTGAAATTTGTGAATGGTCTCCAGTTTTGTATAGTGGTATAATTTTATTTTGGTTTTCATTTTGTTTGGAAATTTACCAGTTTGGAATGAAGGTTACAGATGTCAGTCAGTTGTTTACAATTGCATCAATAACTCTTTTGACCGTTGTCATAACAATATCATCCCAGTCAGTGGACCTTTTTGTTTTTAGTCTCTACTTTTATTGTCCTCTGTTTAGGAACGTTTCATAAGCTGTAGATTAATAATTCTCTGAATTAAGCCGATCAGATAAAAATACCTTAATACCTGCAATTTAAAACTGCCTTCAGCTAGCTACTGCTGAGTCGCACAATGATATCTTTTCATGTGTACACGTAGTGAGCCAATAGTGGTCTCTTTGAGACATGGTGAGGAACAAGCTGCGAAAGGTCAAAGTGCATAGAGCTGCAGGTCCAGTTGGCATCTGATAAGGGCCATTGAGAGGTTGGTCCTCACCTATCTTTGTCATCTGGTGAAGTCTTCATTGGATCCACTGCAGTCCACCTACTAGCCTGGCATCCACCAAGGTCAGATGCACCTGGAGAAGCCTGGAAGCACTTATGTTCTTTGATTTCTCCAGTGTTTTTAATACCATCCAGCCTGACCTTCTGATGGACAAACTGGAGCTGTGAGGTATGGCCCACCATGTGTCCCAGTGGATTGTGGAGTACCTCACTGGCCAACCACAGTATGTAAGGACACTGTCTCTGACAGGCTAGTTTGCAGAAGGGGGGACCTGCAAGGAACTGTGCCGTTCTTGTCCACCCTCTACATTGCAGACTTCTCCATTATCCTCCCTGGCTGCCATCTTAAGAGGTTCTCTGATGACTCTGCCATGGTTGGACTCATTAGACGCAAGGACGACTCAGAGTACAGAGAGTGGACACAGGACTTTGTGGAGTGGTGCAAGCTTTTGATCAATACGGGGAAAACCAAGGAGCTGGTGGTGGATTTCCACAACCGCAGACCCACCACACCGACACCAGTGAACATCCAGGGAACTGAGATAGTGGACTCTTATGAGTCCCTAGGTGTTCACCTAAACAACAAGCTGGACAGGAGTTGCAACACTGACGCTCTTTAGAAAAAGGTTCAGAGCAGACTCTACCTGCTAAAGTGCAGGGGCACTCCTTAAGATATTTTTATTATGTGGTGGCATCAGCCATCTTCTGTGTTGCATTATGTTGGAGCAGCAGCTTATCCACAGGTGAGAGGAAGTGGTTGCACAAACTTATAAGGAAGGTCAGCTCTGTGCTAGGATGCCCCCTGGACCCAGTGCAGGTGGTGGGAGGCAGAAGGATTTGGCAAAAATATTGTAGAACTGGAGAACTCCTTAAGTGACAGGCTGCTGCACCCTTGGTGCACAAAGAAGCGTTATTGCAGACCCACCTAGCAGCTGTTAGACTTTCTAACTATCACTGCTCCAAACAAACTCAAAAATGTTTGCATATCAACTCTTATTTGCAAATTTTTTCAATTTCTTGTAGTCTGTTTTTAAGCAGGAAACATATTACTTCCGCTTGAAAAGCACACTGGGAGATGTAGTTACCCAATGAAAAAAACAAAACAAAACAAAGGATTACACATTTAGGGGAGCAAATTATAAAAGGTATGAAAGTTTTATTTTATGTTTTTCATTCGTGAGTGATAATTCTGGTCTTCTTTTGCGGCTGGTTTGCTAAATCCTGGGTGGATTGTGACAAAACGTATATTTTCGGAATCTGTGAGGTTTGTGTGTGTACAAGCAGCCGGGAGGGCAGCTAAGACTAAGTTTTGCGGTGATGGCATTCTGTGGAGTTTGATTACTTTCTGATTCAACTGCTTGTAGTTATAACTGTATTTGGTGTTCGGCGAAGTTGTTTGTATCAGCTTTTAGCCAAGAGTCTGACGTTTTAGAGGATACCACACGTCTATATTTACCTAAGGGAAGGTAGAGCAATGAACGTAGAAAAAAAAAAGTACACACCCTCCACCATTTCTGGGGGATGGGTAGTATGAGGTTAAAATAACCCCACTCAGTTGCACATTTATTTTAATGTGAGTACCCTATTTTTAATAACTGTACAGTATTTAATATTATGAGGTAAATGTTCCCTTACTGTACAGTCTCTTATTTTATTTTATGTTTTTTTTACTTTTGTATCTGCATGTTTTCATTTGCCTTTCATTTTGTGCTGGTACACCTCACCAATGTAGGACAGTAAAGGATATTTCTATTCTATTCTAGTTTTACCTGTAAATTAAATACATTTCTACAGAAAGTCCTTATAGTTGGGAATTATTGTTTTCTAACTCTGGTAATACATTGAGTTGTGTTTCAGCTCTTCGTCTGCAGAAAAAAAACAACTTTTTGTGCACAATGACACAGAGCTGAAGGTTCTCTTGTCTCTAGAGCACATTGTGCCACTTCACCTTGGTTCATGTTGGTTAAAAGACCTAAGTTGAAGATTCCCTCCAAGATGATTTCACTGTGAACTTTACAATTTTCACCCCATTTTGTCTTGCCCCACTCAAAGCCTTGTTAGTTGCTTTGGAGACATAATGTCACCTTAGAGGTTGATGTACCAGCCTATCATAGCTATAGGTTTTGTGGACCAATTTCTTGTTCACACCATTTTTCCTTACTTTCGAATTTTTCCCTGCTGCCCTCATTACTTCACCCAAGGTTTTACCACTCTTTACGACTGTCCCTCAAGGACTCGCTACCATCTATCTTTTCATCAGATATGGTCGTTGCCTTTCATTTTCTTCACACAGCTACACCATTCCTCTACTTACACTGTTTCATCTCCACCCAAGCAATTTCTGCACACCTCTGTCCACTTCTCTTCCCACCCATGATGCACTTTTGTGAAGCACATTGATCCCCCCCCCCCTTTGCCACAAATGTTCCTTTTCCACCAAAAAATCTCTTATTCCCTTCTTCTCTTATGTCATCTTTTCATTTTCTGGTTGCCTTTTCTTTGTATGATCTGGGTCATCCACCCATACACACTTGTTATTTGTAGAATATATAGACCAACAAAACACACAGAAACAAGTTTTTTTCTTTAAGTTGAATTTCCTCTAAACAAACTTTTCATAAATGTGCAACAAAAAAATACTGGTGACCATTAAGTGTATTCACTGAATACAGCTCATTATGTTCTGGTTTGAAAAGGTAAAAAGAAAGCAAAAATGGGCTCAATTGGAAACTGAAACTCAAAAACAGAATGAAAGCTTGATATATTATTTTTCTGCTGCAAATACTTGGTTTGGTGCAGCTGTTTCAGCTTGTGGACAAATATAAAATACACTTAAACTGAAAATGTGTTTGGTCTAGCGTTAAACTAGTACAGCAATACCAAACTGTGATAAGTGTTGGGGACGAAAACTTTAAATGGTTAAGAAAATACCTGTACATTGCCTTGCAGGAGCACTTATACTTCATAAACTCTTCCACATTTTGTCACAGTACAACCAGAAAATACAAATTAATTTACTGGGATTTTAAGGTCATGTTTAAAATAAATGAATTCAATATAGAGATTGTTTCTTGATTTCTGGTAGTAAAAGAAACAGACAACACCGAAAAGATGTACAATGAGTATTAATAAGGTAGTTAAATAATTTCTGTTTTTACTATTTGATATATGTCAAACATTATCAATACTATAGACCCTTTTTTTCTGGCGTTACAGTTGCGTCACAGCGTTTGCAAAATAAACTGACAACTGGAGGCGGCCAAACCAGCACAGGGTCGGCAAGGAGCTCATGTCATTTTGTCATCGTGTTGTGTTGTTGGTTGCCAGAATCGATGGAGTACAGGCGATTTGAAATTTTATAGCATCTCTGCTGCCACTGCCAAACAAAAAAACGACGACCGCTGTGGTTAAACGCAATAAAACGAGCGGACTGGACAGAAACGACCACCAAAATGCTTGCGTATGCAGCGCACACTTCATATCAGGTAGCAACACACCAACATAGCTAACTGTTAACAACAAAAATGTTTTTTTTTTATTTAAATTCAATAATGTGAGCTTTCCTCTCTATATTAGCTAAATTACTCACCCAGCCATGCAAGTGCAGTTCGCCGTCAAGATACAGTCGTTTCTTCAGTTTACAGTGACCCAAACCTTGGTCGCCTTCTGGCCTTGGTGCTGGCTAGGCAGAACTTCGGATCGTACGAAACGAAAGTTAGCTGCTAAATCTTTGTATTTTAAATCTTGTACATGACCATTCCGTACGTAGTTAAAGATATGTGATGATCGATACACCCTTAGTTTCTCTTTATTATACGCGCTCGGTTTCTCTATCAGGTAGGTGTAGATGTCAGGCCATTCAACCGGAGGTAATCCTGTCAGATCATCCATCCATTGGGTCGACAAATCTGGTTCCTTCCGTTAAATAAGTATTGCAGTCCTTGAAAATAGTTAACCATACACATTTAAATAAATTCGGATTTCGTACAGGCATTGTTAAATAAAACAAGCTAGTAAAAGTTGCTCACTACTGTTGTTAAAGTGCTCAGGGGAATCTTTGTGCCTCCAGCTAGGCCCTGCCCACACAAATACATCACAATGTTTACCAGCTGAAAAGGGGTCTATTCTTAGTAATTAATGGAAAGATCTTTCTTGGCATGACAGCAATAAAACCCGTGTTATAATTACTGACCAGCTTTTTGCATGATTCATCTTGTAGTTTAGAATTTCATCTTTAATAATTAAAAGGCCTCATGTCTTTGAGGCTGGAAGGACTCCACGCTATTGTCACGATCCTGAGGTTTTTGATTTTTTTATTTGTGGATGTTGATAATTTATTTGCTGCTTATTATGTACTTTAGATTGTGCCTTCCGTGTCATTTCCCTGTGATATTATCATTTTGATTTTCTGATTAATTTATTCTTTTGTAGTTTTTCTAATGTTTCTACATTTAAAATCATTTCCTGTTAGATTTTCCTCCCTTGGGTTTCTTTCTTTCTCTGTTCATCCCTTTATAGTTCATTCTCTCTCTCTCCCGCCTTTGCACTCCTCAGCTGTTTCTCATTCTCACCTGATTGGTCACACCTGCGGGCCATGCCTTTCTCCTCACTTCTCTTCCGTATATAATCTGGGCCCGTATTCACAAATATACCTAAGACTAAAAGTAGCTCTTAGTTACGCCGTTCTAAGAAAAATCGTAGAATTTCTCGAATTCCAAGATTTTTCTAAATATTTTCCCTCAGTAAGATAAAAGTTATTCACGAAACATCTTAGGGCTTAAGAGAGCTCCTAATGTGAGGAAATGTTAAGAGTAGTAAGGAGGACGTTTGGTGAGCCTAAGAGTGTCTTAAGCAGGGAACATGGCAGAAAGACAGAGAGAAAGGAGAGATATTCTCTGAAAAATGAAGAACAGCGAATTAATAAAAGGCTACCGGCTTGATCGCGCAGGGATCCACCCCCTTAACAGTTGAGTAAATGAGCACATAAACTTCTATAACAATCATACTTTTATTAAGACAGAGATAAGATAAACTTTATCATCCTCCAGAGCGAAATTTAATCATTTCAGCAGCAGAACAGATTAAAGATGCACTAGTAAGGTAATATTAGCAAGGATAAATAAATAATAGAAACAAATAACCATAAATAAAAAGTGAACAAAATTAAAAACAGTATAGTACAGAATTATTTAAATATTTACAGAATGTAAAATGCTTTCAAAAAATTTGGAAAAAAATTGGTAAAAACTCAAAACACACATATATATATATATATATATATATATGCACATAATAACAAACTGTAGAAAAGATACAGTACAGTAATGTAAGCGCTATATTCATAGAAGAAAGATAGAAAGATGTAAATGAGGTGAATAAGTATTTGCTGTAATTTACATGATGACGTCAGCAGCCGAAGCCTAAATGATAATCTACAGCACCCCCTAGCTGTGGAGAAGTTCTCTAGTTTGCTGCTATCTCCTCTGTAGCTTCTGATCGTAGCAGGAACCAGCACTGCTCGCTTTCCAGGCTGGTGCTGAAAGCAGAGGGAACGACGCATTGATCTGCTCGGGAATGCCTGTTTGTTCGCACCGTGATCCCAGAACCAAATCTACCGTTAAACACTCTCTTCTCCTCCACCAGCAGGTTCGGTTCCTGTTCAGTTCGGTTTTCTTCGCTTTTTTCTCAGTTTTGTTTTGGTTGTTCTACCAAACTAAACCTCATTATACAAGAAGGCAATCACAGTAAAACGCTGAATTTTAATACTAATATGAAATTAATTATTATGAAATAGATGCAGTATGAAAATTACCAGCATGGTTAATAAACATAATAATAAGCAAATCAAAATAATGATGAGCATGTTAGTAAGCTACATCCAAACATTTTGATACTGTTTGGCAATTAGTTTAATCTTGCAAAATTTAATCATCATTATTTCCATATTTCTGAATTCAGTCTAAATTCTATCATCGGTTAATTTCTCTCTATGGATTACTAGGAACACATTTTTTGTTTTTTTTCTTGTTTCTTTTAACAACCAATCACAGCTCTTGGAAGACAGCGTCACACCTAGCCGGGGCCAACCACACCTCCTCACTAAGATAGGAATGTCTGTCGTCTCCTCGCTCACAGGCGCTCTCAGCAGCGAACGGAATCACTCTTAAGCTAGGACTTCTTGGCAGAACTTTGTAGGCTATGTTAGGAGCTCTCTGATAGGACTCTTTGTGAATACAGGCCCTGGTTTTCATCTCTCGCTGATAGATTCTTCCGTTAGATTGCCTTATTCCAATGCTTTGTGTTCTGTTTCTCTTGTGTTTTCCATGTAGGTTTGCTGTTTCATTTAATACTGAATCATTCAACTCACCATGCTGTTCCTGTATGCTCTTTAGTTCTGCAAGCAACTTACTGAACATGACAGTCATTCCCCTAATCTTTAGCTCCCTCCCCAGATGTTTTATCAGATTAAAGTAAGGACACTGGAAGAGCCACCGAAAAACATTAACATCAAGGCAGAAGAAGTACACTATATTGCCAAAAGTTTTAGGTCCCACCACCAAATCAATGAAGTCTGGTGTTCCAATCACTTCCATGGCTGCAGGTGTTTAAAGTTTGGTTTTGAGAAAATTGACTGGCCTGCACAGGGTCCACCAACAGATTGTACCTTATAAATTAGGAATAGGATGTCATCAAAGTTCATGTACATGTAAAAGTAGACAGACAAATTTTGGCAATATAGTGTATCTTGGTGAAAAAAAGCTGAACCTAAAGCTGCCAAGGCTATGAATAAGTTTGGACTTAACCGTATTTGATAGGCTAACACAAAGTTATGCATAACTCTGATGTACAGGGGTTGGACAATGAAACTAAAACACCTGTCATTTTACTGTGGGAGGTTTCATGGCTAAATTGGACCAGCCTGGTAGCCAGTCTTCATTGATTGCACATTGCACCAGTAAGAGCAGAGTGTGAAGGTTCAATTAGCAGGGCAAGAGCACAGTTTTGCTCAAAATATTGAAATGCACAGAACATTATGGGTGACATACCTGAGTTCAAAAGAGGACAAATTGTTGGTGCACGTCTTGCTGGCGCATCTGTGACCAAGACAGCAAGTCTTTGTGATGTATCAAGAGCCACGGTATCCAGGGTAATGTCAGCATACCACCAAGAGGACGAACCACATCCAACAGGATTAACTGTGGACGCAAAGAGAAGCTGTCTGAAAGGGATGTTCGGGTGCTAACCCGGATTGGTATCCAAAAAACATAAAACTACGGCTGCCCAAATCACGGCAGAATTAAATGTGCACCTCAACTCTCCTGTTTTCCACCAGAACTGTCCGTCGGGAGCTCCACAGGGTCAATAAAACACGGCCGGCTGCTATAGCCAAACCTTTGGTCACTCATGCCAATGCCAAACGTCTGTTTCAATGGTGCAAGGAGCGCAAATTTTGGGGTGTGGACAATGTGAAACATGTATTGTTCTCTGATGGGGTCCACCTTTACTGTTTTCCCCCCACATCCGGGAGAGTTACGGTGTGGAGAACCCCCAAAGAAGCGTACCACCCAGACTGTTGCATGCCCAGAGTGAAGCATGGGGGGTGGATCAGTGATGGTTTGGCTGCCAATATCATGGCATTCCCTTGGCACCAATACTTGTGCTAGATGGCCGCGGTCACTGCCAAGGACTACCGAACCATTCTTGAGGACCATGTGGCATCCAGTGGTTTCCAAACATTGTATCCTGAAGGCGGTGCCGTGTATCAGGATGACAATGCACCAATACACACAGCAAGACTGGTGAAAAAATTGGTTTGATGAACATGAAAGTGAGTTTGAACATCTCCCATGGCCTGCACAGTCACCAGATCTAAATATTATTGAGCCACTTTGGGGTGTTTTTGGAGGAGCGAGTCAGGAAACGTTTTCCTCCACCTGTATCACGTAGTGACCTGGCCACTAGCCTGCAAGAAGAATGGCTTAAAATCCCTCTGACCACTGTGCAGGACTTGTATATGTCATTCCCAAGACGAATTGACGCTGTATTGACCGCAAAAGGAGGCCCAACACCATACTAATAAATTATTGTGGTCTAAAACCAGGTGTTTCAGTTTCATTGTCCAACCCCTGTAGAGGAATAATGAAACATGATTTTCACACTCCCTGAAAACAGTGGATTGCTTTTGTATTGAGCCCTCTGTAGTTCGATACAATAAGTAAATTCCAGTGCAACCAGCTGCTTGTAGGAGTCAATTAACTAGTAAACAGAGCTGTGTATTTTTCAATCTCAGAATAACTGTGGTTGTTCTGTAAAGGCCTTACGGATCAGTGATAAAGATGTCGAGAAGGTGTGAGCAAGTAAAACTTTAACAGTGAAAAAGGTACAGGATGAGTGGTCCAAAAAAGAACCGGAACTGATTAAAAGGAGAAAAACACAAGAAGTAACCGAGAATGAAGCTGAAGGCATGTTGAGATGAACTGACAGAGTAAATGAGAACTAGTTGCCCACTGAATATACTCGGGTGGTGATTATTGGATGCAAAAGAGGCAAGACTACTGTAAATAACAGCCACTCTACAGCTGTGGGGAACTGGAGAGAACATAGGGAAAACTATTGAATAGAATGTTAAACACACAGGGAAACATATGGAAACAATAACTAAACAGAGGATGACCAAAAACACCACCAAGGCCCTGTTTCAGGAAGCGGGGTTAACAAGCTCAGAGTAGAAAGCACATTCCCTGAGTAGACCTACTCCACACTATAAGACCCAGGGTTTTTGGTTTCAGAACATGGGTTAACACACTTGGGTTTTTCAACTCTTAGTCAAAGTCCCGGGAGTTAAGGACAAGCGCGAGTAAACAAGAAGTCCTCATCAATGGAAGGCAGATAACACGAGGAACGTGAGGAAATAAGGCCCCCGTTGACACTGCAGGAAAATGTGGCCCAAGTCTGATTTTTTTGTTTTGCAGGGTCAAGTGATCCGGTCAGGCTGTTTAAAGCAAGTTGGAACGCTCAGATCTGGCCCGTATCTGACTTTTTCAAGTCACATTTGAGCCGCATTCATATGTGGTCCTAAATTCGACTTATCCCTGATCTTATCGAATGTGACTCCAGTGGGAACGACCAAGGCGGATTAGATGTGACTTTGACGTCACTTTCCATCGCATTCATTACAACTTTGCGCCACCCAGCAAGAAATGATAGCAGTTAGCAAAACAGGCGGGGGGCTAGAATAGAACTGCACAGTAGAGAGACAGCGAGACGTTAGAGCTCATAATAAACAGAGAGAAAACTTTATTCAAGCCTAATTGAAAGGCTCATAGGAACCGTCTGGATGTGGGACGTAGTTTGTATTGTAAAATTCGTACACAACCCTTCGAATAGAGGACTTAAAAATGCTATTAGGTTCCTGAGAGTCTGATGATCCACCCCTGCTGCAGTCCGATACACTGGATTGCATCAAGTCTTCTACCAGTGTAGCTGAGAGGAGAGGCGCTGACATATATGATTAAAAGTTGATAAAGTTCTGAATAAACTCTGTCTTTGTAAAGTTGTTAACATCCCTGCTCCACCATTGCTGGCTGTGTCTCCGCATCCAAACAGTTTGTTGTGCTGAATTGGCAGTCAGATCTCCCTAAAACGGAGCAATAAAGAGTTTCACTCTCCTTTTATTCATGTGTTTCCCACACAGCACCTGCTGACAACAAATGGCTTCTGTTGTGCACTTAAACCATAACACCTATTTCTCCATGTTTTCTGTTGTGCTGCGCTTGACGACGTACTTATTGTTCTTATGCGCATGCGGGTCAGTTTGGAGCTGTACCATTTTCACAGAAATGGGAACGACCACACAAAACAAAAAATCTGATTTGAGCATTAAGACATGCACTGGGAACGTAGCCGAAGTGCACATTTCTCGCCAATGGAATTAGAAATCCTAATGACGGCAGGAGATCAGCACATAAGAAGAAAAGCAATAATGTTGCTGCTGCAAAATAACAAGAATTAGCGTGGCAGAGACCAAGTCAATGTGTGAGTGTGATTTGAAGGAGAATTAAAGTTGTATCCTCAGCACTACGTTTATTCAACGTCCCAAAAAAAATAAACATAAAGTGTGTGTGTGCGTGCAAAAAATGTTTGTCTAGGTGCAACACAGCAGGCACAAAAAGGATGTGGCAGCAAATTAATGTGAAATATAAAAACACAGTTAAATCAAGTAAGGTCCAGTTATAAGCTATTGTTCTGTTTAACCTTTACCAACTGAATTACACAGCATTCACTGGCTATCTTCAACATATGCAATTAATGATGTGTAAGAAGTTAAAGGTCGGCTTATGACTTAAAAAAGAATAGACATGCAACTGGAATTAAGATATTTTTCTGACCCTAAAGGTCCCTATGAAACAGCTGTACAAGGTGTGCTTACAGGACAACATAGAAACATGTGGAATCAGAAAGAAATAACTAAAAATGCAGCTGCAGAAAACACAAAATACCACCGCTGGGGCATCAGTTAAAGGTGGGTGAGGTGGCCACATTAGTTTGAACAAAATATCAATAACTACTGTATTTTCACTTGGAGGCAATAAATAACACTTAATAAAATAAAATGAATTTTGTATTTTGTTGGGAAGTGATTTTTAGATAAGAACTTAAAAAAGAATATGGTTGGACAGATGATAGCATGACAGTTGCCTTTGAAGGGTTTTCTGCGTCAACTGTGTTGCTGCCGTTGGAACAAAAATGAAATGCAGTCGTTGTGTTATTGAGATAGATTATTGACTGTGACGAAAACTGTAACGCTCGAAAAAAATATTCATCCAGAAAATGATACGACACCTTATCGCAGTCTGATTACCCTCTCCTAGCGGAGTAGTTGCACCCAGGGGTGGTAAAAAACTCAGTCACAAGGAAAACACAAAGCAAATGGAAAAATGTGTACAAGACGTACATTAAAGTAAACAGGAGCTGAGACTTACAAAGAAACAATAACCAAGACTTAAACTCAATACAATGCATCAAAGAGTTAAGGCACAAAAGCAAAGCCCCAATGATCATGACAAAAAAAAAAGAACCAGAACATTGTAAACATACAGCCAGAGAAACAACGGGTGGTTTAGTTGAGAATTTCTGCTGAGACTTAAAAATTGCTGTTCAGCATGTGCTCACCATCCACTCTAAGCTTGAGGTTTTCTGCAAAGAATGGGCAAAATCTTTCACTGTGCACATATGCAAAGCTGGTACAAACATACCCCCTAAAACTTTGATCTGTAATTGCAGTGCAAGGCACTGACTCAGGGGTACTAAATACAAATGCCTGCCACACATTTATTTGCACAAAATTGAAACCAAATGTAATTGTCCTTTCAAAAAAATACAGTGTAGTTTGTGGTTGTAATGTGACAAAATGTGAAAAAGTTTAATAAGTATGAATACTTTTGCAACAAACTCGAACAAAATCAAAAATAGCCCACTGTTAGTGATCACTTTGAAAAAAATTGCACCCTGTGTAGACTATATCTTCAAATTAGTTTTCACAACTTCACCATCAGCAGCAGTCAGGCTGACCTATTTTCATTCACAGCAAAACTTTGTGAAATACTTAAACAAATATCTTTATTTCAAGGGCATGTTAACCTCACGGATCATTTTTCTTATAACCTTAACACAACTCCCAACACTGCAGCACTGAGACTGCTGAGGTTCTGTGAGGAGGCGAGTGGGACAAATCAATATATTGACACACTGACACAGATGTCGTCTGTCAATTCAGAGGACATTTCTCAGAAAAACTACCCATTGTTGCTCAAGATTGTAAAACTACCCTAAATGTTGGTTCTGATTCATATGGAAGGTTGATGTTTTTTTAATACTGTGTCAATTTGCAACAAAAGTTATCTCAGGGTAGATATCTCTTAAATGGCATGTATTTAATGTGATGTAGATAACTGTTCAGTTTAACTTCTCAGTTAAGCAGTTTATAAGGAGTGGTGAGTAATATTTAAGAGGAACAACTTTGCAAAAAAAGGGGGAGACTTTCAGGAGAACCAGATTAGGAGAGGATGGCCATATTAATCAGAAAGTTGGAGCTACAATAAGACAGAAGAATACAGAAAAAAAAATACAATTTAAAAATCACCAAGTCAAAAAAATCTAAATCGGAAAATGTATTTAAAAAGGGAAAAATCCAAGCTAATGGCCACTATAATTGGTTTTATACTCAATGAAAATGAACAAAAGTTAAAGCACCAGGCTAAGCCTGTTTAGTTAAACTATAGTGTTTCAGGTTACCTGAAATAAACAATGCGAGTGATTAAAAAAGGAATGTTTTAAGTTCCATCTTAAAAGGGATGGTTCGGCACAGAGATTATGAGCTGTTATTATCTTGAAGAGGTTTCGCTTGGAGAAACTGGAGGTTGTTTGGACTGTATAAGAGCTAGTTAGAGCAGGGTCAGTTCAAAGCATGAATTAAAGAACTATGGATATTCATGCAAATCGTGTTTTAATGTTTAAAGCAGTTTATTACAGTGTTTTAAAAAAACCTGCTTGGAAAGGTTTTTAAAATTGTGGTCCGCTTTGGAAAGGACCCTGATCTGACTAACCATTATCTTCACTGTATGATTTTTCTAAACCAAATTAGTTCAAAGGGTTATTAACTGCAAGTGTCTCCACTTCTCTCAGTATTTAAGCTTCTGTTTTTTCACTCTGTATTGCTGGATTCTTCTGTCACACCGCCCTTTACTTTCCCTAGTTTTTCTGCATGTGTTCCAAGACCTGTACCTCTTGCAAATCCTCTGCAAGTTTTTCTTATTTTCTCTTTCACAATATTCCATTTACCACATTCTACCTCTTCACTTGGGTCCTTCACAACAAACAAACATAACAAAATGCAAGAACAGAGAGAGTTTGGACAGAATCAGACCAGAATGATAAAGAGAGGTTCAGAACCAAATCAAACAAGGACTAAGCTGAATGAAGTAAGAAAACCAAGACCCAGAAATGAAAAAACCAAGCCTGAACAATGAACTGGGTCATCCAAGGAGTACAGCACATGCAGTGGGAGAGGTGAGGACTTAAGTGGCAACATTTGCATTTGAGGTACCAAAGAAGGGAACATGAGGTAAAATGGCAAACAGAGGAAAAAAATCAGAGAGAAAATGTGAAGTAGAAAGAAGCATGACTCATAGGCAGAAGCAAAGCTCCATTGGAACAATAAGACATAAGCAAAACCAAGCCAGAACAGAACCCAATACATGTCAACCATTGCACAGTAATCCTATGTCTAACAGCCATTAACTCTACCTCGCTCCAGTGGGCCAGAGCTTCAATTGGCCGACTAGAATGGCATTGGGCAGCAAAGATATTAAAAACAGATGTCATACAAATCTGAACTGTAATATAGTGTAGTTTTAGTTCAACCAATGTGTTGGTAAGTTGTTACCTGCACACCCAAGGATATATATACATTCTGTGCAGAACTGTACTGCATACATCTGTATAAAGCTCTCAAGAACACTGTCTTAAGATAAAAATTTAAAACCAGCGATTTCTTTCTGGTAAAGCAGGGGTTTCAGCAAAATGGTGCCCTTCTTACTTTTAGTATTAAGTTTGTTGCTATGCCAACAGCAGATAACAAATTTCCCAAAGAAACATTTCTGATTCTGTTTATTTGAAGATATTTTATGATCCATTATGTGCAGAAACAAAACGACAGCACACTTTGAAGGCCATATTACTTATGAGTGGCTTTCACTGCAAATAAGCAATGATTGTGTGCTCTCTGACAAACACTTTGCTTTTATTTGACTTGTTTTGTGTGAAGACTAAATCAATGTTATATTTTTCCCATTAAAAACTCAGCATATGTCTGTTGACTGAGTGTCAGGAGTTCTAGTTTTCATATCGAGTATAGTTTTGTAATTATTACCTAAAATATTTTTTTTTTTGCCAACAAGCATTTGTTTATAGTTAAAATACTTTTTCAAAAACTCTTAACACAGTAGCACGTCTACATCATGCAACGTGCCACATTTTTCCTTTTCCGCTCAAAATCTCATTTTGTTATTATACTCTTTATTGTAAAACTGAAGATCATCTTTTTCCACACAGACAACTTTATCAAAATACATGAAATCTGACTCAAAACAACATAATTTTTTCAAGCAATTCACATTCTGTTTGTTGTAGAAAAATCAGTTTTTACCAAGACAGAGACCGATGATTGTCACTCAGAATCAGCTTTATTATAATCTTGCAAGAGAGAAGGATTTTTACAGCATTGGAGATGCGCTCAGTAGTGCTGCCAAATCGTTCTGACTAGACAAAGCAAAGGTTCTCCTTATAAGCTACAACAGTTTTCAAGGTAACTCTCATGAGACCCAGAGAGACGAGGTCTCAGACATAATTTTAACAGTGTGGCATACATATTATCTCACACAGCTGCAAGGAGAAGGCTGAGAAACCATCACTCTAAGACTATATAAGAGAAGAATGGAACAACACAGAGGGGTTCTAATACTTTTGTCAGTTCCTGTAGAGTATCAAAGAGTAAATCAAGCAAGGCACTAAAATTTCCATAACAATCCACCCTCTTCGATTATAGTGAAACTAGTTTCATATGTTATCGAACACTGAAGAAAACAATAAAAGAAATTTTACTGAATGACAATGAAGGAAAGTATAAGAAAATTTAATTATAAAACTGAATTGATTAATAAAAAAATTAACAATAAAATTAGTAATAAAAAATGAATAAAGATGTTTAATAATAATAAAAATGAATAGAAATGTATGAATTGGTAGGAGGAAATGAGTAAGAAAACTGATTATTAAATACCACAAAAAAAACTTCCAAAACTACCATAACTGTCAACCTCTGTGTGGGCAAAAACGATCTGTCAGATGGAAAACGTTGTGTATAAAACACCTATCAACTAACTCTGGTAGGGGGAAATTAATATAATTAACAACATTTTAAGGAATGACCAGATAAACCGAATACACAAAGAATATAATGAATTAAAACACTCAAAAATCAATTAAAGTAAGAAAAAGATAATAATAATAAAATGAAATAATGATTCACCAATCAACTTTGTGTGTGTTCGACACACATCTACATCATTAGAATCAAGAAGATTATGTGAACAGATGGAAAATGAACATTGATAAAACGATTTAAAAAAAAATCATCACGAGAGTCACTTTCAGACTCATCAGGGGAATCCAAGGGTTCCCCCTTCACCTGGGAATCTGATATGACCTGCAATAATAAAACCTTCCATTTTCCCAAAGGTAGCCGTAAACCAATCAGACAAAGAATCAGCAACAGAGTCAGGGTACCAGGGAGCCAGGGTGCATAATCCACCCAGAGCTCTGGTTACTGAACCATCAGGACCTGTTATTTTGAATAAAAGTACAACTGCATATTGTAGTGGACATAATTAATGCGATCAACGTTTTTGTTAGGAGTAATTGAAAGAAATATTGATTTAAACCCATTGATTACAGGATTGGCTAACTTATACTCATCATACGCCACGTGGGAGAGCAGGAGTAGTGAAAAGTAGTGGTCTGGTTGATGAACAGGGAATACACTCTGTCATGTTATTGCTTTTAGCGTAAATGTTATTCATTCTAACCAGGTGTTTTTGTCAGAAAATCCAGTTTCAACCTGCAATATTACTTCAGGTGATGAGACATTTAAGTAAGTGACCAATGCTTGAGGAGGTGTGGTTGGGCTAGGAGAAGGGCTAGCACCAGTCATATCTAGAACTTCATCAGGAGGTTTAGATTGATCCACAAACTGAATTTGAAACAATCCCAGTGGGTCTCTTCCAGAGACATCAGCTCCTAAAACCAAAACAAGTTCATTAAGTTCTGCATGATTAACAGTAGCCCAGGGATTCTTCCACATTTCTCTGACAGTTATTACCAGTGGATTATATCTAGTGGTGTCCGCTCGTTGGGTGGACTTGTCTCTAATCAAACTGATGTGTTGCCGCAGGCCCTGTGGAATATAGTTAAGAGTTCGGGTTGACAGAACCTTGTGGATTTGAATTCCAGTACACATAAGTCCAGTCCTGACACCATTTTCCAATTGCTAGCCTCCCAGGTGTGCGGACACAAATGTACACATCTGCATTGTGAAACCAACTGTCATAACCTCTGCGGGGTACCACGTCACAGAGGTCAATCCTTGCTGCCACTGTGGTATTCTTAGGGTTACCTTTACGGTTACCTGTCTCAGTTGTTCTGATGTGGAGACAGCTCTGTCAGACCTGATAAGTTTTGATAAAAAAAACATGGAAAGAATAAACCAACATAACATAACAATGATGAAGGCAGAGAACAAACATGCAAAAAGTCCCATCTTCTGTACATCTTCCATTTGGGAGACTTGAGGTAGATGAAAGACATCTTCTTCTCATCCGTGATCTTATTTAAAGCAAACGTTGCACTGCCCAAAGGGATTATTATGCCCATTGTAAAAACAGTGTTCTTCACCCACCTCTTCAATCACTCTCCAGTGATTAGCTTACAGTTCTTTGGCTTGTGGTGGGCCGCTGTCCTTCATGGGGTGATCTCCTTTCTTTACATCCTGTGATGGTTGGAGCAGGCCTAGTGCTCTAGCCCATTGGCTTGGGTCGACGTCCCTCAGGAGTGGTGGATTAGGAAGCCGTCTGCGGTAAGCAGCCACTGTTCGAGCCACCAGCAGCACCTTGGAATGGACTCTGTTTGCATTTGGACCTTCGATGTCTCTTCCGTGGCTGGTCCAATAATCCTTGCTGCAGTTGGTGTAATCTGACTGCATCCTGCTAATGGCAGACAGCTCCACCTGGAGAGAAGGCTCGATATATACGGTTGCAGACAAACTTCTACAGTAATAGCTGTTTTCAGTGGCCTTCAACAGTTCTAGAATAAATAAACTATTCTGTGTTTTCATTGCACCAAAACAAAATGAAACTTATGTCTACCCTTATTTTGCATGCAATTCAAATGCAGTGGTTCATTATTAGACCAGGTGCTTAACTCAGTTTGCATCATATTAAAGCTCAAAAATCTTCAAATAAGGATATTTACTTTGATAAGTATTAGGGTTTGAAAACTTTTGTATTGTTTATCACTCTTCCTTCCCAGGAAGAGGAGTGAGTTATGCTACTATCAGCAACATCTGGGGGCTGCTTGTACCAGTCCCCACTCCCTCTCTGTTTAAAAGCAAAACACCTGCACCCTAACCCTTCTGATCCCACACACAGACACACATACACCCCCTAAATGCTTGGAATGTCTGTTGAACTGTGTGTGTAAAACACATATATAAATAAAGAGAGACGGTGCCAACACTTTGTAGTTGCACCGCAGAGTGGGCTACCATCTTGCTGCAAGATTAACAGAGACTCATGTGTCGTTCCTTCTGAGCTTGACTATTTGATAAATTAATACCTAACATTGAACTGGTCCTTTTGAGCCGGATATTGTAATCTAACTTATCTATCTTTTACAGTGACCGGGGATCCCCGGGGTCACCTGACGCCGAGGAAGCGCTACTGGAGGTCTGCCCCAGGATGGTGGTCCAAAGACCCGGTGGGTGAATTCGCATCGGGCCCGGTAGATTATTGGTTCACTCGCCCCCTGGTGACTCTTGGGGTCCGAAAGAGTCACTGAAGTCAGCTCAGAGGTAAAAATTGTGTTGTAATAAGTACTTAAAACAGTGGTAGGTAGTGTCTGGCGCAGAGACCTGGGGAACAGCAATTGGATAGGTATTATTCCGCCGGAAGGGAATAGCGAAAAATTAGGTAGGATTCCGCCGTAAGGGGATCAAAAACGAACGGGTAGTTCCACCGTAAGGGGAACAGGATAATTGGTTTGGTCATTTAATAAAAATTAAAGGTTAAATAACAAAAGAGCTCTAAAAAAGGTTAGGTTGGCCAAAGCAACTGGGGGGAAAAAGTGGACTAGTCAAAGTACTAATTAAATAATGTTTGGTGTTTTTGGATGACTAAGCTTTTTTGAAAAGAATCATAGCAAGATTCTACTAGTCCTGTGTTATTTTACCTGAATAGAAAGACGTACTGGTGATCTAGGAGATACAGGACGGGTTTCATCCCTGAAAATTAATACCACTGCGGACTAGCCGCAGTTGAAGGGCGTGTTAATGTCCTCTCCTTGATCTCATGCCAGTGAACTTCTTTTCAGGACATTCATAGTTTTTAAACTAATCTAATTTAAAATGGGGAAAGAGCAAAGCAAATATAAAAACGTAGAAGGAGATGTAAAGTTTAAGGAAAATGATGTGAAGGGGGCCGGAGAAATATGTAAACGATGGCATAAAAATAAGAATTTTCAGGTAACTTAATTACCACTGAAATCCTAAAATTATAGGTGGATCTTAAACTGGAGATTATGCATTCAAAAAGATCCAGAGACAGTAAAAAACCTTGCTAGATTATAATTTCAAAGGGGACCTCTCAGTCACTGCGTGCACACAGTTGATAAACAGATAAAAAAAAAAAAAAGCAAGAGCAGCCTTTAAGTGACAGTTTTCAACAGGTGATGCTCATCCAGAAGGAAGACAGTAGGATTGCAGCTCATTCATTAACAATAAATTTTTCTCCTTTAAGTGGAAGTTTTGCAGACTAATCATAGGCTGGATCTATGAAACATTATGTGCACAGACCAAATGAACAAGGTTCTGTCTGACCTATGAACCTCACTGACCTGACAATGATAACATGACACCCAACAGACAACACTTTTAAGGTGGACCCCACTAAGACCACCTTATTGATTCTTGGTGAATAAAAAAGAATTGAAGCATTCAAAACAGACCTAGTGGAAAAAAAAAGGGGGTTTTATAAGGAAAAAACATTGTGCATTTTAAGAATAATAGAAGTCAAATTATGTTAAAATTTTTTTGCAAATAAAATTACTCTTACGGAAAATAAGTAAGGAGTGTGTGAATGTGTTAAAAGGGAAATGACTGATTTCTTGTAATGCATCTTTGAGGGACCTTAAAAGCGCTAATAAAGGTCTGAGGTTTGATGATCATTGCCAAACTTATTTTCCAATTAGGTTTTCAGAATTTTTTCTAAAAAAAATCATATAAAGATAGCAAAGGTTTACCTGTATTGACAATACTGATAAACAGGGTATTTAGATTTTTTATGTGGCCCAAATGTCTGTATTTTATCTGTCGTTTTTTTTAAAAATAATGTCTGTTTTTTTACGTAAAAAATTAGGGTATATGTGCACAATAGTTAAAGACTACGAGGGCAAGTCTGAATCATAATTTTTTATTGGCTCATTTCTTTATGGAAAAACAAAAGGATTTTAATGATTTGTTGATGTTTAGATTTTTTTCCAGTCAGGTTTAGAATGATCGAATAGACTCAATTTAACACAAAAAAAATTAACTTTAAAAATAATTACTGGACTGGACTGAAATAGAGAAAACTTGAGTTTAATTGAAAAAAACTTTAGTTATTTTAACTAAATACAAAGCTTACTGAAAACTGTACGGTGTATCTATAAAACTGGGGGTAGGAAAAAAACTAAGATAATAAGATATAATATGCCGTTCTTTTTTTTGTTTTTCATCATTCATATTTTTTAAAAAGAACTAAATCAAGCATTATTTAAAATAATAGCAACTCCAAAACATAGTGATCTCATTTTTAAATTAAAAATGACTTGTTTTTATAAAAATAGAATAAAATAAAATAAAGTCCCCAATAAAAAAAAATATGATAAAAAAAAAATAATAAGAATTTTTAAAAACAGAGGCTTTAAAACCTCTGCAGGAACGCAAGACACTTTCTTGGGTTTACTTCTGCTTTCACAGCCAAATATAAAAAACCCTTACAAAGATGTGGTCCACTTTAATTTAAGCACTCTCCTACCAACAGCAAAGATGGAAACTGCATTCATGTAAAACAAAAGTTGAAGCTCTCAAACTATGCTACAAAACTCACAAAATTAATTTTGTGGATGATTCAGCTTCTAAAGATGAGTTTGGGGAAAATAGAGTTGGTTATGCTGTAACCCGAAAACTAAAATTATAGAATCACAGGGCCCGCCCATACATGTTCAGCACAGACTGCAGAGCTGTATGCTGTCATCAGAGCCTGTGAATTACATGAAGGAAAAATGCTAACCATCTACACAGACAGCCAAAATGTATTCAGTTCGTTTCACCATTTTGCCAAAATATGGGAAAATAGAGGGTTAAAAAAATATCTGGAACAGAATTGACTTTTTAATCTGTTAAACAGAACGATATATATCATTTAAAAATAAACCAATATTGCCAAAAAAAAAAAAAAATCTCTACAAAACTGCAGCAACAGTGACCCACAAAGGGAATGTGTCAAAAAGGGGGAAGATACACCTGGTTAACCGGTTAAACACCTGTTTAACCATACATTTTTCTGATATGCAAATTTTATTAACTTTTCATGGACAAGAAAGAATTGTTTAGTGGTTATAGACGCTTTTTCTAAATGGGTTGAAAAATACCCCCAAAACACTGTGATGCACTCACAGTGGCAAGAGTTTTAGTGACCATTTTTTCCCACATTGGGATCCCACAAATATAAGACGATAATGAGAAATAATTTAATAGAAAATGTGCTCTAAAGCATTTGGGTTTCAGTTAAAAAAACCATTGTTCTTCCATGTTGAGAATTAAAAAATGTACTTTCATGTATTAGTTTTAGTTCGCATTTATAACCATAAAATGAACATAAATTATTGTGACCCGAGAGGGGAGAGGCAGAGGCACAGCAGGTTTCGGGTTTGGGGAAAAATGGGTTAATCCCAGGTCAGGAGTTCAGTATGTTCTCAGCAGCTAAAACGTAAATGCTCTGTATGGGGAGTAAAGTAAAAATGCGACTTTTTTTGGATGGTATAGATAAAAACTAACCCCAAGGGGGGCTTGACTGATTTTTAACGGGGGGGGGGAGATGATAATGGGGAGGCTCTTAGTAAGATTTAATGGGATAAATTTTTTTTTCTTTTTTTTTTTTTTTTTTTTTTTTTTTTTTTTTTTTTTTTTTTTTTTTTCTCTGTTTTTTTTTTAGGAGGGTAGACAATCGGCTAAGAAACAGCCATGCTTTGCGAAACCCGAGCTGCTCTCTCCTAAAGGCCTTTGGTAAATATTTCTTTTTTTTCTCTGTATCATTCTTTTTTTTTTGGAAAATGTTTAAGAATTATTGGGGGCTTACAAATTAAACTTGGGTTAATCTTAATTTTCCCGCCCATCGTTTTCCATGAAAACCGGCGGGGGGGTTGAGGGGTTTTTTTTTTATATGGTGGAATTAGTACCTCAACACCACCCCAATCTGCTGGGTTGGTTGAACGAACAAATGGAACAATAAAAAAATGTTAGTGTCGGAAAAACCTTTCCCTTGCCATCAAAAAGGAAAAGACATAGGAAAAAACACAGCAGGAAAACATAATTAGCTGAATGGATGAAAAAAATGTTACAAACAAAGGAAGTACCGAGTCCAGTGGCTCTGATAATCTTGTCTTATTCCCCAGAGCACCTGAGACCTGGAGAACCCGGCCTGATTTAAAACACTCCATAGAAAGGGTTTGGGGTGCCCCCCCGGAAATGGCCATACGGTTCTCTGACCACAAGACAAAATTTTTAAAATTTTCAGAGAGACCATCTGGGTCCACAAGAGCCACTGTAACCAAAAAATTTTCCGTTACAGGGGCCAAACCAACCGACAGGTAAACAGGGGAAAAAAACCGGGGGACAAAGGGGCTGGGACCCATAGGGCTCAGCATCTCAAAACCCGGGGAAGAGAACAATGACCTGTGCCCAACTTAGATGGCTTTTGGAAAATTCTAACGGTCAAAGGGAGGTTTGCGTTTTTCTGAACAACACTTTTTGAACATATATTCCACATAAAAATACATTCCTAGATATAATAGGAGCATGAATAACGCGTAACCTGCAAAATGTCATGACCATGACCCCCCGACTCCCAGCTCCTCTTGGTTGACTGGATGCTCCAAAGGGGTGGAAGGTTGGGGTTAAGATTTTCTACTCCTGTAGCAGTATTCTGATCATCCCGTGCATCTTGTCAATATGTATTTTTTCCTGCTGCAAAGTATGGTAAAAAAGGGAAATGACTCAGTCAGCACAGTCGCAAAATTTCAGCATTTATTCAAGTGGACACCCATTGGACCCAAAAAAATGAATATGGGTTTAACTTTTTGTAAATGAAATATCTTTAATGCCTGAGTGTACTCATAATTGTACTTTATAAAAGACCTATAGCAGAAAATCAAAGAAGTTGATATTTGTGAAATAGGAAAATCAATGAGACCCGAAAAAGCCTTTTACTTTTGTTAAAATTGTTTTAATTCTTTTACTTTTTATTACATTTGTTTTCTTTATTTATTACATTGTTTTATTATTTTGCCTACCATAGGTGGCGCCAAGGCGGTGGGGGCCCTGTGGTATTTTTTTTTCCCAAATATAATCGCTTTCCGTGTGGGTTTTTTTTGCTCACACAGAGTGACTTCTTTTAAAGTATTAATCGACTTTATTCCCTGATAAAAAAAGAGGGACGTTAGGTTTTATTAAAGCTCAAAAATCTTCAAAAAAGGGTATTTACTTGATTTTGTTAGGGTTTGAAAACGTTTGGGATTGTTTATCACTCTTCTTCCCAGGGAGAGGAGTGGTTCTGCCCCTATCAGCAACATCTGGGGGGTTTGTACCAGTCCCCTCCCTCTCTGTTTTAA